>VYZX01005011.1:11382-24794 GCA_013401335.1 Brachypteracias leptosomus | reverse complement strand
TTATATAACCCTATAAATTGTTATTAATGTTAAATTTGCACAGTCTTTGAACTTTTGACTTACTTTTCCCTCTGCTCAGCCTTGAAAAGCTGCGCAAAGCTTCTGGTTTTGACCATGCTGTGGGGGAATTATGTTGAAGTCCCCTTATGTTAAGCCTGAGTTCAGTCTTTAGATATAGTTCTTCTGCAGTAGTTCCTTCTGGTTTTCCACTCATATCATATGATGCCTGTATGTTAGGTTTGATCTCAAACAGTTCACTGGCATATCTGTTTATTTTCTTTTTGCTGTTACATATCTGTTCAGTTTCCTGTTTCCTGAAGTCTGGAAATTAATTTTAGCATAGTTGTATCACGTCTTACATTCACAGAACCTGACTCATTTCAGTCGCCGTCTGTTGTATATTTTGAATCTTTTCCTTGTGCTTCTTATAATCTGAGAGGCAGAAATGTACAGGTTACTTCCAGTACTCCCAGTACTATTTCATTATATGCTTAGCAGGCCCAGAGGCCAGCCAGGTAACATTAAATTTCCGACCCTCTTAGAAAACATGTGATCATATACTGTTCTTTGAAATTTATATGGAGGTTTTTTTCTCTACCTTTGGCATTATGCCTAGATTTAATAACAAGATGTTAATTATGGCATTGTTTTCAGCATACTTCAAAATGTAGAATGATGACTCACAAAGTGCACAGCTTAATATTGTTAAGAAAAGACTTTTCTATTATAAATTAAATGCAGGCTTTTAAAAAGCCTTGTTTGTTGCAATACTGTGTGTTCAGTGTTTGCAAAGTCTATCAAATATTCGTGGAGTGATGGGTTATACTCTGGCAAATGGGGAATTTTATCTTTTACCTGCACAGCAGAAGAGCAGTGCACCTTGCATCGCCCACTGGCCTTCTTCCTACAAAATCTGTATTAGGAGTGGGAGGTTTTCCAGTCCGATAGGACTTTTTATATGGGTGCTGCCCCTAGGAACATGATCCATTCTTACTTTGAAATAGTGGAAGGACTCCAAACTCAATCCTGAACTTAGAGCTATGTTGTTCATCCTAATGACATTTTAAAATATAATACAGCAACATGAAGAATTGTTTTGCTATAAAAGTACCTGATAAACAAAGCCATGGCAACTGCCTATAGTAATTTGAATTGTTGTACATCCAGTTCAGTGTACGAATCTCAAAGAGTACTGGCAGTATTCTTTTTAATACATATTCTTTCCAAAAAAGCAGCACATGGCTACATGGTATACTTTTCTCATCCATATTCCAAATCCTCTAATTAAACAAGGAGCATGTAGAGTCCTACCCAGCCTCTCCAGTAACTCTTTGCCTGAAGGAGCTAAGAGTTTTACACTACATCAAATTCAGTATAAAGGACATCACAGCCTTAGTCTTAACTCTTAACAAAGAGAATAGGAAAATCCCATTTTGACCATACTTATCCTTCTGTAGGAATAACTGTTGGAAACATGCAGCAAGAAATAATCAATCCTTTTTCCTCTTGTAGACACCTCTAACCACTGCCTAGGGAAAGGATAAGCTACATCCAATAGCACTCTCCTCTTATTGCCATTTCTTTTTCCATCCTCCTCTTGTGACCCTCCATTAATCCCTTTCATCCTCCAAAGCCCAAGGAAACCTACATCTAAAGTTACTCTTATCCTTTAACTCGTCCAAAAATAAAACGCTGCAACTGCTTCTGAAAAATGCTTTTTATATATGTGCAAGTGCCTGCGATGTTTCTATAAAGATCTCAGACATCTAAGTGCTGTGCGAACTACTTATTTTTAATAGCAAAATGTTGACCCAGGCTCGGTGTGTGTTTCAGAAAATACAGCAAAACAGAAATTCATCCTTTTACAAAAGGCTACTAAAGGCTTATGAACCACGTGAATTCCTCTTAGGCTTGTAAAGTAGGGCATAACTGCAACTTGCTTTTGTCATGTGGGCCTTGTCCTGGCTTTCTGGCCTTTTCATTTTTAGAAAGGACTGTGTTTATATTCATCTGGGGGCATTTCACGTATTCAGGGAGTCATGGTTTACTAAAATGGATCTGGAGTTGTAAATATCCCCCCCCCCCTTATAACCTTGCGACTGTGTTATAATGGAGAGGGTGAATACAAGAGCTCGCTGCCTCACTCCTCAGATTTAACACTAGATAAAAAAACCCCAAACCTCTGCAGTTCTTCTGAACTGTATCAGTCATTACTATTAGGAAGTAAGGAATCAATCTGTACATTTCTAATAGTCATCTTAATGCAGCTATTAATGCTTTTTTTAAACAAAGAGAAGAGATTTCAGATGTTGCTGGAGTAACTTCAGTTTCCCTTTCACAAATGGTAATTAACCTTTGACTGACAACTATTGGTAGTTTTTTTAATGTGTTAAATGTGATTGTGGTTTTATTCTCGTGAGTTTACATACTGGAAGAGCTTACAATTCTGTCATACCACTGAAAGAAGGAGGGAGAAATGATTTTATGAAGTTTAAAATATGGACTTACATTTGTTAGTATGTTCTAAGGTTAAATTAGCTGTTTTGGAATTTTTTTGGTTGCCTGGAATTCTGCTCCTATCCAGTTATGTAATCCCTGGTCCTGCAAAATATTTAAATGAAAAAAGGCACAATTAAGGTAAAATTTTACTTTGCATTTGTTCATTTCAGAAGTCCTACACAAAGCCTTAGGCACCATAATGTACAATTAAGCACCAGCATTGTTAAAATAATTTAAAGCAATCAGCTAGCAACTATCTGGCTGGCAGGGGAAAACAAAACAGTCAGCTAGCAAAAAATCTCCCTTCTAACCTCTTTCTTAATTGAGACTTCTCTGAATTATCTTCTCTGAAATGTCTTCTGAAGATCCTGCTCTTGTAAGCAGGATGAATGCAGTGACACTCACAGGAGTTACTCCTGTATTTAAAGTTGCTTGAGTATTTAAATCTTAAATGTTTTGCCACACTATTACCATAGCCTTGAATTCCCATCTGTACAACATGCACCATCCTTATGTACTTGAGGTGATTTTCATTTCATTATTTTACTTTCTATGAGAAACTGCTCAAAGAAATGCTTGCTTTGAGCCTGAGTTGTACTCTTTTGAAAAGTTTGTTTTCTTTATAAATTAAATTTTAAAAAATCAACTAATTTAAACCACCTTGATGGCTTACAATGGTAATAAACATAGTTCCTCTTAATTTTTAACACTTCAGCATTTTATTTTTAGCAAATAAGAAGCACATATGTGATCATTATGACTTAGTATGATTGTTCTGCCTAGTGCATTCTAGGAGCTGAGATTTGCCTCTGATTACAATCTCAACTTCTTTTTTTACTCACTAACATTATTAGCCACCCAACTAGTCACCTGGTTATTTTAAATAAATGCTATCAATATGGTTTCAGGTTTGAGTTTGAAATGTGTTTCTGGTATTGCAGTGTGCTAATTATTCAAGTATCTTCGGAGAGTGACTTGTAAATGATCTCCTTTTCCTTCCTTATGTTGAAATCTAGGAAATCCAAGGGTTCTTGATGCTGCCAAAATTGTTCTATACAATTTTCCTCAAAACAAAGTTGAGAGGGGAACTTGAGAAGCAGGGTTGTCCTACCAAGTTAAGTAATCTGCGTTGTTCACTGGGGCACAGAAGCAGTTGTGTCCATGCACTTTCTTCCTGCTGATTCTGCCCACCTTGCCTCCTCCCCAGGGCTCACTATCCATGTTTTCTCCTGACACATAACCAGACAAACACACATTTACAGAGCCTGAGGGGAAGAGAGGGAGCAGCCAGGAGTGTGCTGCAGGGTGCCAGAGCCATTCCCATTGTTCATAGCCAGGCCAGTGCCCAGGGTGCCTGGCTTTAATGGAGCTGCTTTTTCATCTGCAGCAGGGGCTGCACATTGCCGTGCCCGGGGATTTCTATTCTGCAAAACAGGCTAAACTGGGAAAATCTGTTGCATTCAGTATTTGCATGCTTTGACAGGATCTCATTTCTGGACTTCATCAGCCAAAAGCATGAAAGCAGTAAGGAAGATGGGAGCTGTTATCTTTGGCCTCCATTCTTCTTCAGGGGAGAGATTCATGTGTTTAAGTATGATTTCTATGTAATACAGCTTGCAACAGTAGTTTCTAGTAAAGAACTTGGATACATATTTACAGACATTCATTGTGACTCATCAAGTAAATCATACTCATTTTCCAAA
Organism: Brachypteracias leptosomus; assembly: GCA_013401335.1. Lineage (NCBI taxonomy): Eukaryota > Metazoa > Chordata > Aves > Coraciiformes > Brachypteraciidae > Brachypteracias > Brachypteracias leptosomus. Next base: position 20,592 of record VYZX01005011.1, on the reverse strand, counting down.
TTAGTTCTGTATGCCTATCAAATATGTACTTTCCAGACAGCTGTGGTCCATTAAATATATCATTTTCCTTTTAAGAAAATGAAAATTCAAAGTTAAAATGAAACTTTAGGGCAAATTTTTAGCAAAAGGAGATTGGAACATTTTTCAAATAAGAAATTTTAGTAGGTGGATATAAAATTATAGGTTGTTTTGGCCTGAACAAGTGGTTGTAACAAGACAGATGTAAATGGAACTGCTCACTACCAAAATGGTACAAATTTCTAGATATTTTGTTCTTCCTCCATAGGTCCCAGTAATATAATTTTTGCTCTGAAGGGTGATGGGAGAGGAGGATCTTAGGGACCTTTAATTCAAGCTTGAAACCCAGAATAGGCTCTGCAGTTTGTTATTTGACATAATAGATATGACAGATGCAACTAGTTGGAAGACTTTAAAGGTTCAGTGAATTTTGCGTATGACACATACTTATTTGAATCACCCATCTGTGCTTTCAATGACGTGCACTAATTGTTCAAGATAATAGAGTATCAGACTATTATATAGGTGTAATGCTACACTGTATGTTCACTTTAATGAGAGTTTATAAATCCAATTCTTCCTGTCTGCATGAAATGAACTCCACACAAAAATTAACAATGAACTGACAAGTTTTATAAAACTGGAAAAATGGCAGTGTCAAGAAATTAAATATAATTTTTTTACTGTTTCATGTGAGAGATGTCTACTCACCACCCATGTCTGTCTAATTCTAATTTCTGGAAGCTGGGAGTGGGATTCAGCTCCAGATTAAGACACTCACGCAGGAGTCACCCTGTAGCCGTGTGAGCCAACTATCTAAACACTCACTGTAGTCTGAGGGAAGATGGTGCACCAAGGTCCACGGAGCCTGTAAGTGTAGGGGTCTATATTAGGTTGTGATACCATTCTGTTGGCTACACTGACTGTATTATCTCCATGGTCCTTGTTTATTGACGAGTCCATTGTCAGCATTGCCCTTGCTTACTCAGACACCTAACTCGCCTGTGGGGAACTACATGTCATCTTTATTGTTTAAAGCTCCTAAAGTTATGCCTCTTTCCTTTGAATTAGGAGATCCCACTGTAGAACTTAAGTCCTTAATGAGATGCCAGTGCATTCTGTCTTGCTCACATTACGGCATAAATGACTTTGTTCATCAGTGGTACCAGTGAAAGACCCTGGCCCAGAGAATGGCACTGTAGAAAACAGAGGACATACTGACACTGCAAAGGGTGGTGGGTTTTACTGCAACGTATGTTAGGCTCTTTGAGTAGTTGCAAGCTAGTTACTGAGTGTTAGTCCCAGTTCTTCACCAGATTTAACAGCTATCACCAAAAGGCAGGCTACAGACAAGCCAGCTCAGGTGTGATTTGCCCTGATGTCAGTCATACAGCTGTTATTGGCAAGCAGCCTATTGCAACGAATGTCTGCAGCCTACTAGAATTCACAGCCTGCTGGAAATTTCCAAAACACAGAGATGATTTGTATACTAATGGCATGCAGTGGGCTGGGATGGAACTAGAGGTTAAGCTGAAAGGCTTGCAGGGAAGAAGAATAGCCGAGAAAGAGTCCTGTAACTTCTATGAAGGCAGTTCCAAACTGAGGACGCAGCCTAGCTCAGCATGCAAACATTTGGAACCTTGTCCAAAGCCTGAGTGAATCATAACCTTATATAAAAATAGTTAAAAATGACAAATAATACTAATTGGGAAGTTGTTTCTACTGCTTTACATTGGAATCGTAAATCAAGTCTGCTTTTTTAAGTTTCTGACAATATAAAACTATTAAATTTCTTCTGTTAAATGAAACAGTTCATTTTTTATCTGTCTAGAAGTCTACTGATGTCTATAATAATTACTTTTTAAAAGTATAACATTGTAAAACAGTGATAACACAATAGAACTATTCTATCAAAAACTTTTAACTTAAAAAGACTTGCTGAATGTCTTTGATCCATGATCCTGATTAGTATGTTTTCCAGGAAACCAGATTTCATCAACAGAAGTAAACACAGTTTATTATTTATGTTTGAGGAGTTGCTATCAGTAATAAGTTCCTTTTCTTTTGCTTTCAAACCGTTATGTCTGCATCTAGTCTTTCTCCATCAGATATACCCAAATGTACACAGAAAATCCCAGGAGAAAGAGAATTATTTTTAACTCTCACATTAGCAAAGAATGTGGAAGTCAGCTATGCCCACATACTTTTCTAAAACTTTCTCCTACATCTAAATCACAAAGTTAATATACTCTTAGCACATCTATATGTCTGAAGGCATGAGTTAAAAGCTCTCAGAATCTATTGTAGTTAATTGGAGTGTTCCCCTTTGTCTACATTAAATACCCTGCTTTTACAGTTTGGTTGTTAATCATGCAGCTGAAGAGATGGAATCAATCTAACACTACCAAAACTTTATTGAATCCACAGCGCTAACAAACTAAAATCCTGAAGGAAAATTATAAATATAAAATTTTGCCTCCTACTATAGAAACTACTCATTACTGATGCTGAAGTGAAAACAAAGACCAAGATTATCTCTACTGTAGGGTCCCTAAGCAAAAGCAATCTTTGCTGCCCCATAGGAACAGGCTGTTCATTGTCTGTTACAGGAATAACTTTCCCCAGTGTGTGTGGTGGTTTGATAGTCTGAAGTGTTGTTCTGGTGCCAGTAGGTTGCTCTACTTGCTGCTCAGCAGGATGGAGCTTGGAGTACTGTGGTATTTTTTCACTAACTTTGGTTGACTTGGGAAAGGGACATAAGGACCATTCACACAAATGTTCTCAGAAGTATTCCTCATAGATTTGTTGACTTTCTAAACAGAAATTCTAGTCCTGTTGGGGGCTACTCATAAACCTTAGTAATTATCACTAAAGAGTTAAAGTGGTTATAAAGCAACTACATGTATGTGTGTAATTGTTACAAAATGCCATACTTAATTTACTGATTTTGCTATCAAAGGACCTATGCATGAAACCTTCAACCATCATTAAAATTTAGTAGCTCATACTGATTATGTAAATTCTCTATTTTTGTTAGGGAAAACCTTTTACCCCACTAGGGTCAGCTTTAAATAAGAGAAACATAGCTCAGTATAAAAACCCTGGTAACTGTGCCCATACTGTCATCCTGAACAAGTAGACTTCTGAGAAGGAAAATAAATAAAAATAGAAGTGAGAGTACCTTTTGTCCAATGCTGAGAAATGTTATGCTTTTATCTGCTGTTCATTTTGTTGCTTTCCTCTGGAGAGCATGGTTATTGTCAGCAGATAAAGAATTAGAAATGTCATATTGTCCCAGGCCCGTCAAGTCTCACCTAAATGGCTCCTGTGAAAATGGAAGCAAGGGCTACTCTGACATTTTGCTCTTAAATTTGCCACGCTTTTTGTAAATAATGGATTGTAGTCCTAGACTTGACATTTTGTAAATCTGTTTTATTTTGATGATCATTTCCTGTTCACCAGCCTCTGTGTTGAGGTATTCAATTATTAAATAGTAAGCATGAAGGCAAAGTTTTTACTAGAAGGGTTTTGAGCCTTCTGTCCGTATCGCAGTCAACAGTAGCTGTGTAAATATGTGGTCCCAAGTATCACTGCCTGTCTGGAAGTTCTGCTAGATTAGAATTGATGTGCTGATTTCCTTTCATGCTCTGTTCAGTATAAGGATTTTATCTATCCATTTGGGAATCCTTGATATAACATGCAGAGCAAGTCAACTGGAGTTCCAAAACAAGTACGATGCTAATACTGAAAACATGTCAAAAAAAGAATGATTTTTCTTATGACAAGTATTTGATCCCACTAATCTTCAAGTGCTGGCTGCACTGTTCTTGTTTTGTGACTGCTCTATTGATGAGATGTTTTGTGTTTTCCTCCTTAAAATTATGCTCTCCTAAAAATACAATATGCAAATACAAGAAAATAAGTGAGGCCAGGCACTTTTCTTCTGAGTGTCTTTTGCATAAACGTTGCCCTCTCAGTTCTCCCATCCTTGCTTCTCAGAATTGTGCATTCTAATTCTGTCAAAAGGTGTGGTAATGAGAGCAGATATAATTATGTTTCTAAAAGCTGGTGGTCACAGTCCCAATTAAATGGTCTTTTAAGGATGCTTTGGAAGCTTTGAATAGTGGAGAAAAGTTTGATTTGAATTACCTTTATTCTTTTTAAGATCCAAGTTAATGGGAAGACTGTAGTTCTGAACATCAAGTTATTAGTATCAGTATTTCTATTTATATTTCAGTAATGCTCCAAGCTTCAAATTTGTAGAAAGAATCTCTCTGTGTTTAAAAAGACATTTAGGAGAACCTGCCTGTATATGTGTGCATGTACTCATATATTTATATAGCCTTATATAACTAGAAGAAAATAATCCACCTTTACCTTCCGGGAAGAAACTTTGTTGTGTGAATGTTTCAAAACATTTGAATGTGTGGATGTAAAGGATCAGAAATACTATCTCTACCCTTGAGATTGCAAGAAACAAACCTGGGTATGATGGCAAGAACAAGGAAGCTCTGTGACTTGGGTACCAGCATCAGGATTAGATGATTGGGAAGTTCTGGCCAATGCTGGGGACAAGTCTTTACAATTAATGATGAGGGACGCAGTTCTGTCTAATTTAAGCTGTTGTGAATGACTCTGTGTGCATGATGTCTCACTTGCTTGATCACTATAGAATCAGATTTTCTTTGTGCTGTGCAAAACACAGCAAGAATTGCAGTGATTTGGAGTTAATGAGGGAATTTAAAAGTTGATCAACAAGGTGTTTTGCCTATAAAGTCCCTGCCCTTCTGTCTGCTGAGTGTTTGCAGAGGGTTGGGTTGCAGTCAGCTGCACAGCACAAAACATTCTCCTCCATTCTACCACTACTCTGAAGAAATTCAGCTCTGTGAGGTAGCTGGAGAATTATGTTTTACTGATAATGGCTCACTCAGAAAATTGAAGAAATAAGACTTGCACATTATTTATGATCTCTATGGTATGCAAGAGAGTGGATTTCTAGATGGCAAAATACTGCCGAGGTTGCAGTGGTACAGTGAATTATATAGAGCTCAAAGCAGATGGCTTAAAACCAAAGGACATGAACTACATTGGGGAGAGAGGTGGGAGAACTTTATTTCATTCCAAACTCTATATGAAAATATTATGCACAATTAACTTGATTTTATCCGCAATGTTCAATTACATGGTTACATGAAGACCATTTTGCTCTGCTATTTGGGCTATGAAGCTGGGTCTCGGGAGAGCTGGACAGTATGCTCAGCTGTGCCATAAACAAAGCCATATAGCAGCTGGAACACCAGCCCCTGCAGTTAGTAGGGTTCGTTGGGGAGAAGGCTTTTCAGCAGAAGGCAAACTGACAGTGCTCGGCCCAGCAGAGGTAATGACATGTGCAAGAATCCCAAAGCTGTCTCACCTGCTGAGGCTGCTGTTCTGGGCTAGTTTTTTCCGGAGACAGATATTTAGGGACAAGGTTGTGGAGGTTATTTGTCCAGTTGTTATTTTGGGCTGAGAACAGAAGAGGATAATGAAATAAAAGGTAAAATAAGATGGATTTTTTTTTTATAAGTATGGTTTTAATTATATTTTGGTCTTTAAGTTGAGGTAGCAGAGAATGCTTTCTGATAATACAGCATTGCTGTAGATGACCCACTCTACCTATCTGAAACAAAATAACACTAAAAACCCACAAAAGCAGAAAAAAGGAGAGCAAACCTCACCAATTTTACATAAATTGATAGTAGGTTTCTCATCTGTGCCTCTTTGTATATCCTTATACAGATATATGTATATCCTTATATATTTTGTATATCCTTATACTGACTTGCACTGTTATTGCAACAACACTGTAGAGATCCTTGAAAGAAAGTGAAGACTAACATTGATATATTGATGGCAATTGTAAATCTTCCTTTTGGAACTGAGAATTTGGATCTTAAAACCCCAAATATCCTGTTCTATAGCGTGAGCCAAATATGATCACTTTTTTTAAGCTTGTGGTCTAAAATGAGTTCATATCTTCCTTAAAATTAGGAAGCAATTTGATTATGAGAGCTGGAGAAAATGAATGTAGAATTTCATTTGTGTGTACACGGACTAAAAAGCAATGCATATATAGTGCAGAAAATTTAATTTCATCCCAGAGCTTTGGTAGTATGTTCAAGTGATTGAAATTCTATTTGTTTATTAGATTTATCCATAGAGTAACTGAGGGAAGTTAGAAATTTGGAGTGTTCCTTCCTGCTTAACTTTTCCTCCCGAATTGACTTCCTGGCCCAGATGCAAATAGAAGCAGTTCTGTTAATGGTAGTGGATCTATCTTTATATTATTAGGAGATTTAGCCTATTGACTTCAGAGAACTTACTCAGAGACTTAAAGTTAAGCATGTGCATAAGTCTTCATTAGGGTCTGGATTGTAGTCATTACCTGTAGAGGGAGAGAATTGATTTGGGATTGGAAAGCTCAGGTGGTGGCCCAGCTGTGTAATGTTGCATTCAATTCATTATAGCAATGTGTCACCCTGGAATATGAGTATCTGTAAAACAACATGAATTATTAATGCAAGTAAAATGTGAAAAGCTGCATGAACTTGTGATATAAGCAAGTGAGGTGGCACTGGAATGGTAAATGCTGATTATAACAGCCATATACCAGCTTACAAATTTCATTTTTCCTGTCTGTTACCTGCCTGTCCCTCACCTCTGGAGCTTTTAGCCCCAGCTGCCTTGTTCCTGCCTAAATGCATGGGCTTTGTTTTGCTGTGTCAACTTTGGCCAGCAGAGTCTTGGTCCATTTGAAGCATCCTTATCCTCATGTATAATTTCAACGGGTGGGACAGCCAGTGCTTTACCATAAGGGTCTGTTCCTTTTCTTACTTTTACTGAAAAAGAAAATAAATGAATGACTTTCACTCTTCTCTTCCCTCTCCAAGGTAATTTTTTTCTCCATTGGCTAGAACAGAAGTCAGAGTGGTTCAGAAGCTATGATGTGTAGAATAATTATCAGGTTGTTAGCTCTTTCACTGAATTGCTTCCTTGTACTTTGGAGTTGTTCAGCCTGGAGAAGAGAAGGCTCTGGGGAGACCTTATTGTGGCCTTTTAGTACTTAAAGGGGCCTATGAGAAAGATGGGGACAGCCGTTTTAGCAGGACCTCTTGTGATAAGGTGATGGTGTTAAACTAAAAGGGAGTAGGTTTAGACTAGATAGAAGGAAGAAACTTTCTACACTGAGGGTGGTGAGACGCTGGCCCAGGTTGCCCAGAGAGGTGGTAGAAGCCCCATCCCTGGAAACATTTCAGGTGAGGTTGGATGGGGCTCTGAGCAACCCGCTCTAGTTGAAAATGTCCCTGACCACTGCAGGGTGGTTGGACCAGATGACCTTGAAAGATCCTTTCCAACTCAACCCATTCATTGATTCTAAGTATACTCCATGCACGAGTTATGTTTTCATTGCAACCCTATAAGGATTAGCAGGCAGCTCACCTAAGATGTTAGCTTTGTATTTTATGGAAAGTTGGGAAAAAAGTAACTGTGCTGTCTTTAATCCTGTGCTGGCAAATCTCATCCGAGTGGTAGCACTGTCTGTGCACTGCTGTGCAGGGGTAGGGTGGAGCAGAGCTTTACCCATCCCAAATCCTCTCTGGCAGGACACCATCAGGGTGCCCAGTGCAGGCAGACATCCTTCAGGGCTGCACTTGGCTGCTGTGTGGATGGGCCTCAGGGGACCATGGCTCACCCAGTGATCTGTACTTATCCTGCCTCTTTCCTAGGAGTGCTCCGTGTAAGGCGTATCACGTAACCAAAAGCCTCTAGAAAGAAAATTGGGTTTATAGAGTGGCCTATTGCAAAGCGAATGGGATTTAAAGAGAGCCTGAAATGAAGCTTCATTTGGGCTGCTCTCCACAGGACATGTGAACATAAAGTGCCTTCACCTCTGAGAATGCACAGAATTTCAGGCTGCACCTAAAATGGGAAGCAGAGGAGTGAAACTCTATCTACATTCTCAGATTCTAATGTCATTTATATTCACACAGATCTAGCGTTCAGTAATGGAACTCCTTCAGATTTAAGGAAAATCAAGATCCAGCCAGTGTGATTAATCTTGTGAATAAAAAGGTTTGGGATTAGACATTCTTTCTGCGTGACGCTTCAGCAATATGCTGTTATAAAAGACACAGCAGGAGTTAGCCTTGAAGTGTTAGAATGGCTTCTGTAGTGACAAAGCATTTATACATGTAAATTTTCAAAGAAAGTTGGCAACCCTTTTGTGGGTTCAATTTGCACCTGTCATTCACTTGCAGATGCAAATTTGAGTTACTTGCGGTTCTAATTACAGTACTTGATTGTCATCACAAATCAGCTTGTGAGATGTGGAGCAGCTGAGGCTTGTGCCATCATTTGTTGTTAAAACACGAGTGCAAATGTTATCATCAAAAAGTGAAGTCGACCAGGGCTTTGCCCTGCTGATAAGTAAAATATTACAAATAAGTACAATGTGGAAATAAAAGGAATTTAAGGGGGAATAATAACAAGGAAAGGAATATGTAGTGAAAGTAAGATGGTAATAAGGGAAAATATAAAGTAGATTGTTTTGTCTACTGCAACACAGTATGATAATACAAAGAGATTTTTATTTTTTTTTGTTTAAGTGCTTCTTAAGACCCAGCTGCCATTTGTACCTTCCAAATCTCTTCTCTGTAAGGAATTCTAGTTATTTTATTTTTGCTGATAGCTTTCTAATTTTCAAATTAAAGAAGATGATTTTATAAAATTCTTTATCAGATAACTATTGTGCTGTATCTTTCCAATTTGTCATTACATTTATAGGAAAAATTATATAGTTATGTTTTAATTTTAACATATAAAAATCTAATTTTTGAATTCACTGGAAATATTGAGGCCCGAAGATTGTTAATTATAACTCATCATTAATTTATTTTAAATTAAAAACAGGAGATAGGTACAATATGTTATTGTGCCTTAGCTAACATCTGCTAGACTGTGATAATTCGGCACAGGTTTGTTGTTTGTTGTTTTTTTTTAGTTGGAGAGTCTGTTGCATAAAAGTGATAGTTAAAATAAGAAAGGATTGGTTATTTTATATTTGGATCTGTGGGTAGGGCCTAAAAAGTTGAGGCAAATTAACTTTGCAGATCCCCAGTGCTCTCAAAGGTTAGGGCTGGACCAGCCACTAGA
>VYZX01005010.1:10087-23435 GCA_013401335.1 Brachypteracias leptosomus | reverse complement strand
TCAGCCACTCTTCATAAGACATGTTCTCCAGACCTGTCACCATCTTCGTTGCCCTTCTGTAGACCCATTCCAGCTTCTCAATGTCTCTTTTATACTGCAGTGCCCAAAACTGAATACAATACTCAAGCTGTGGCTTCACCAGTGCCAAGTACAGGGGCACGATCTCTTCCCTACTCCTGCTGGACACACTGTTTTTGATACATGCTAAGATGCTGTTGGCCTTCTTGGCTACCTGGGCACACGCTTAGCCAGCTGCACCACCAACATAAATCAACACACAGCTAGAGATACTGGTTTCATATTTTTCTCAACCTGTGAATGTATTGTGGTTATGGTACTGTAAAATCTGGTTGAAAAGGAAATGCTCTAAGACTTGGTTTGAAGTTTTAGAAGGCAGGCATTCTTTATTGCAGTGCTGGGTGCATAGGTGATCCTAACATTAACCCCCACATTCTGTATCACCAGTTATTTATACACAAAGTTGCTAATTATTTTGTTTTCTAATATATATGCATTCTTATTCAACCATATGATTGGTCAGTACATCCTCGCTTGCTATGTAAATGACTACGTGTGCTCTGTCCCTTGTTCTTTTGATGCAGTGGTACAATTTGTGAGGTGGCCCATGAGTTGGTGGTCACGATCTCTCCCTGCCACGTTTACCTTTTCCTGGGTTACTTCAGATTTTTGCTGACTTAATGCTTCTTTTGGCAATTCCCCAAGGTGTCTATTAGGTGAATCTTTCCTTTTTATCAGTCTTTTCGGGCTCTTCTTCAAAGGCGTAGTTGTTAGCTTTTCACAGTTCCTTGTAAAAGCAGATAATTTGCTATCACCACATCAGGTTTCACAAGGCCTTGATAGTTCCTTTACTCAGTTGTTTTGCTAGTTTGGAAGATTCATTGGGGGCTGCATATCAGTTCCCCTCCCTTTTTGATGAAGGAACCAGGAAGTCAGTATGTGGTCAGTGGGAGTCTGTGCAGCCCCCCTGCAACTTAATTTCTGAAGCTAAAGAATAAACTCCTCCACCTATTGTAGTCTCAACTTGCAAGCATCAGGTACTTTGCAACTTGTGGGTATCAGTTAGGTGGCTTACTTTACTCAACCTATCCTATCCTATGAAAATGCTCTTTCCTGCTTTACAGTATTTTATCATTTTCATATGATTTTTTGTTGTATCAGGAGACCTCCTCTTTCAATTTCTTGTTTGTGTAGATATGCTTTCTCAGAGACTGTGTTTCTGGACTGTTTTCCATTATGATGCTAAAATAAATGCTTAACACTATGAGACAAAAAGATTCTTGTTTGAAAGCTAAACACACATTTAATGAAACTCATATCTTGATGCTTCTAGCTATATTATTTGTGTATTATTGATAGATTTTGCATTTTTTCACAGTTATAACATTTTATGTTTTCCACAGTAAATGAACATAGCTCTGAGGCACCTACGTATGAATAGCACAGATATTACATTTGAAGTTTGAATGCTTTAAATGTTTGCGTAAGTTACAATATGTTTGATATTTCTGCATCCAATATTTCTTTTCTGCAGTATTAAAGAAATAGACTTTTAGACTGTGATATTTAGTTTTTCTCCCAGTGGACCTGCTGTGTAGGTTTTGAACTTTACCTTTGAAGGTTTGTCCTTTACCATCTCCATGTGAAATTTTGACTGCAATAAGTGTAATAAATGATTGTGCCTTCCACACTATTAAAAATCTTCACCAAGTATTTCAGGAAATTTTCCAATGTTTGACTGAAACAAAAAAATAAAGAAACTTCACATAATGTTATGGAGACAACCTTAATGTGAGTTCAACCAAGATAAATTTATGATGACTTTGCCAATATGTACTTCATGTTATTTGTGGAATCAGAACCATTACTATAGCCTAATGAAATGACCAGGAAGCAGTGTGGGATTATTTACAATTAGTGACAACATACATGCATAAACTTGATTTTAGATGTATGGATAGCACCATGTAACCAGGCAGCATTTTTCTGCCCTACTTTAAGTCTTTTTTTCTCTCTGCAACTAGCATGTTCAGAGAAATACTTGTGTATAGGGAGAAGGTCAAATGTGAGCAAACTGAGGACAAAGTACATGGTGCAAAACCAAGCAGCAGTTTTGATGTTTCATCTGACAAATACAAACATAGCTCCCATACTTTCCATTTAGTTGATTTTGAGGAAAAAAAGTATTAAATCACTAGCCCTAGGACAAAATTGGTTTTTTTATTGTTTTATTTAGATTTTTGTCAAGATACATAGCTGCTCAGAGTTTATTAAACAAACATATTTGTTTGTCCTGAGCAGTTTATGGAGCTTGAGAAAATCCCATAATCTGTGTAATGGGCTCCTTGGGCATGTATTTGACATGTATAAGAAACAGGCAACCCCTGAACATTCTCTACACTTAATATCACCTGCTAATGGCAGTTCTCTGAAGCTTGGCTGCTGAAATGCCATTTGCTGCAAGAAACATGAAATGCAGTAATTCCTGATGGAATCTTAAACAAAGCCTTTAATAATGAAGCTTGGCTTAGTTCAGTTACTATTGAATATTGCATCAGCTGTGATAAAGCTTTGTTTTGTAATTTAGACTTATTACTATATGCAGCTGGTTTCAAAAAAATGATTTAGTTATCATGGAGGATTCTAACTAGACAGCCTGAAGTCCAAAAGAGCAGTCTATCTGTCATGCCAGTGCCTCTCAAGGATGACTCCATTGGCACAGCCATGACTGAACTGCTTTTAGTCATTGCATTTTATACAGTTACTGTCTTTCCTTTGCATGTCTCCTTCTGTGTTGTTGGCACTTAAACACCTGAACATGCTATTAACTCTTTATGAATGTGTTATTGTGAAGGTCCTCATACAGAAAAAACTTACTCTTCACATTTCTAGCACTACCAGTGTGACAGCAAAGGATAGTGCATTTGCTGATGTATTAATTTGAGTTTGAGATGCAAAGAGTGGGGATGAAATTACAATGTTTCTAAAGAGCAGATGGGTGAAAAGCCAAGACAGAGAATTAAGGCAGGTAGTAACCTGCTTGTCTTCTGTAGGTGATGCCTGTTCCTTCAAGGCAGTGGGAAATGCAAGGTAGCACTCTGCCTTTTTGGGAACAGGACTGCAGCTTTTAATGAATTGAACTGATCTTTCCCAATATCTTCTGCAGACAAAGGAGAGGCAAAGTACAAGATCAATTTACACCTCTTTGTGTAAAGTGAGGGAGTTTATTAGGACTCAAATCTCCTATCGGTAATATTTTTAAGATTATTTCGGCAGAAGTGTAGGGACTTCATGCCTGTATGTACTACATGTTTGTACAGGAACCAAAGCTATTGAGTAATAGCCTTCGATGGTTCACTGTCGGAAGAGAACTACATCTGTAGTTTGTGATGGTGGGCACTCTAGATTGGACCTGCACAGACTTTCTATTTGGTGAGGCAGAAAAATTGTAATGTAAGAATAATTTTTGTCAATTTAATAAATGTCATTAAAAACAGTCTGTGAAGCTAGACAAACTTCATGCTTTTTAATAGGTAGACATATTGTGATTGTTGATTTATCTATTTGTTTAATAAGTTTGCTCTTCTTTAACACTTCTCAAATCTCACCAACAGTTAGTACTCATATCTTACATTATTAGAGTGGTTTGTACTCTTATGCAGAAGGATATCACAGGGTTTCAGCTTTTTAGCTGGAATGCACTGAATATTTGATTCTGCTTTTTTAGTTGACTGAGCACAGAAGAATTTATAAGTATAGGAGTAACTAATAAATTACTTGATGAATGATAGTGATATTTCCTGTATCTGTGTTTTGGATTTTTTTTTCTTTTGATTGATGAAAAATAGTGTTAGGAGTAACCCTACACTGGCAAAGTGATGACCTACAACACTTAATGCATTAGGCTTCTTTTTTTTTTTTTTTTAAATTTCCAACTTGTAAGACTATGTTAAACCTTAGGAAGTCAGCAGAAAATGATAGCGAAGTCATAAAATGGTGCAGTGCCTTGGGACTTTAAGTGAGCCTGTAATCTTTTGGAGGAAGGGGTGCACAATACTGAGGATATGACTTAATAATATGGCTGATCTGCAAGGGGACTCACTTCCTCTTCTCTTTCTCCTCTTGGGTTTCATGCTGCTTTTCCCACACCTGTGATGCTGCTTGGACTGTTTGATGGGCCATTTAAGCTTGCAACATTTACTTTTTTGGTAGGTTTTCCTTGGCTGGGCACCAGGTGCCCACCAAGCCCTTCTATCACTACTCCCACCCCCCACCACCATTAGAAGGGCAAGCAGGGAGAGAATAAGATGGGAAGAGCCTGTGGGTTACGATAAAAGCAGTTTTAATAAACATCAGGGAAAAAAACGTAAGGTCATGCACGCAAAGCAAACAGAGATACTATTCTCTACTTCCCATCCACAGGTGATGTTGGGCCTGTCCCAGGAAGCAGGGCTCCAGAACACATAGTGGTTGCTCGGAGGACAAGCGTCTTCCCAACAAATGCCCTTCCCCTCGCCTTCCGCCGTTCTCCTCATGCCCTCTCCCTTTATAGTTGAGCTGATGTCATATGGTATGCAATTTCCTATTGGTCAGTTTGGATCAGCTGTCCAGGTTGTAACCCCTCCCAGATCTTTCCCCCCCTGCCCCCCATCCCACTGTGAGGAATGTTGTAAAGAGCCTTGGTGCTGTGTGAGTGCTGTTAGTCACAACACTGGTGTGTTATCAACATCCTCTAGCTCCCAGTATTGCACCGTAAAGGCTGCTATGGGGAAAATTGGCTCAGCCAGACCCACTACAACATTGGATCAGCAAGCTGAATCAGGTCAACTAAGTTCTGATAAGCATCACAGAAAATAAGATGGAGGGAAGGAGAAGGTAGCAAGAAGTCTCCTCCAGCAGGAGCAAGAAGATCACACCCAGTACCTGAGACAGTCCATTACTGTCCCAAGGCTGTGGTTCACATTTTATGGTGTACATGTTGTATTATGATCCATAGGTCAGAACCTGGGATGTAAACAATGCCATAGTCTTTAAACTGGCAATGTTCAGGTCTACAGTAGTCTTGATCCAGATTTTCTAAACATGTTACTCTCCCAGAACTTTCCAGGACGTTCTCACAATTGGAAAAGACCAGCCTTAGATTTGTCTACTTCAAGTTCTCAGGTCCCTATAGGCTGCTTTTCCTGTGAAGCTTCCTGCTATTTATAAACAGGGTTTATGTAGTTCCCTTGCTGGTTTATTCTTGCATAACACCTTTTTTAACATGGCATGAGTCCTTCATCAATATGCCAACTATCTCAAGCAGATCAAAAGGACTTTATAGGGTTTAAAGTTATAATTTCAAGTGAAAATTAGCTGTTGACATGTTTGAAACTGTGAAAACACAAAAGAGAACAATTTTCAACAGCAAGAGGGATTGGCTAAAGAGCTTTGCTAGTTGCCTTTTTCCCAGTTTTATGGTAAGTACTGAAAATTGAAAACACTGGACAATGTTCTCACATTAAGGATAATCATAACATCGAGAAGATCTCCAATGTGGTGAGCAGCTGGCATGCAAGGAATCCCATCCACACTGGTCCCTTAAGCACAACCTTGCACATGACACGGAGGATGGAGTGGAGTGGAGACACCATTACTAACTTCTGTGATAATGGTGCAGAGGATGGGACCTTGAAGGGTGATAAGTTGTACCCTCACAACCCTGAGACATAGGTCCATCATCCTGTGATGGATTGCTGTCTTTTGTAAGAACAATGCTCATTATAATAATTTTACACCAATCAGAAACAAAGGTATGTATGACTACAGCCCTTCAAGCGCCACCTTGGAAGTAAAAAATAATATAAAAATAGCCAGACAAAAGGGGGATTTTGGAGAAGACATCATAATGGGAGATGTCACTCCTGGGATCGGTTGACGGGCTGACCCCTCTCTTCCCTCCCCATAGGGACGCCTTTGGGTAAGATATGAATGCATGTGAGAACTTAACTTTAACTGTTTTCTGGGTTCAAAAAACTCTATAAAGTTGTCTTCAATATTGGCAAATTTGTGTACACATACCGCAGACAGTGTATTCATCACTGGCAATCCTCAAAGAACCTGTACTCTGCTACTTTGAATAAATTGCACTATTAATGTAATCAGTCGCACCATTTCTCACTGGGTACCGTATAAGTCCAAAGATAGTGCCTATATGGGAATATAGCACACTATTGAGTGAATCCATGTTACCAGACTCATAGTGCCAAATTGGGCATCACTCAGGATTTAAACCTAGCTGCCCCCAGCCCCTCTGACATCTGAGGATAAGCTGGAAAGCAAGGGGGTTTATTTCCTGCCAAATTAGTTTACTGTTTACTTAATGCAACACTGGTATACAGTACCAGGATACTCTGCCCTCTCTCTTAATCAGCTGATTAACTTTTTTACCAACTTCAATTAGATGCAGAACAACCAGTGGCACAATCAGTTTCTTTTTTAATAATGTGTTAAATTTTTTTTTCTGTCAGTAATTGCAAGTTCTTACCAATACCACAATAAGACGTCCATCATTTCTCTGTTTGAGTGTGGACTGCTAGGAGATAAATGCAATTTGAATGAAGCTATATCAGTCTTCTAATTTTGTGGCAGAGTTCATCGATCTAGATTTAACAATCTGAAAGATACCTTAAATTGTATTTATTTATTTTTCTTGTTTGGTTGGATTTTTAGTCTGGAATGGGTAATAGTTGACTTAGCTAAGGTTACCAAAAAGTTTATTTTCTTTTATTATTAACCACTTCAAGAGCAGTTGCAAAAATTAAAAAGCCAGTGCTTCTAGGTAAATGTATCAAAGTAAAATGTCAACAAATTGGATCTTGGACATTATTTTTAAAAAATCACTGAGAGGAAAAGCTGTGTTTATAATTGAAAATGCACATATCTTTTGATTTCTCTCTGTTAAAATTTACATACTTTATTTTTTGTAGTAAGTCTTAAACCTAAATATCTAAAAACTAATACTTTTAATACATTCAGACAACATTCCTTTCTGAAATCTGTGGTTAAAATATTTACCTATATTGTGTCAGATAAATATTTTTCAGAGTATAAAGCCACTTTAATAATTCATAGATTCATAAATTATTCTCCTTATCATCCATTCCTCCTCTTTTCCCAAACTTTACTTCTTCCAGCTAGGAAACAACAGACTATTGTTGACTTCATCCTGTATAAAATACAGCTAGATCTAGCTACTTTAGCTTTGTTCTAAGGATTCTTGTTTCTTGTTTTGATACATTGTTTGGGTCTAAGGTCACTAATTAGTTCATTTTGTCACTAAATATATGTCTGCCCTTTTTGATTGAATTATATAATAAATATGTGTATCCCAAGTTTGATAATATGGATTTCAGTAGCTACTTTGTCAAAAACAGTTGAACATCCAGCTGTGACTAATTTTTCCATTTAAGATTGCTGTTATAATTAGATCCTTTAAATACTTTTATATTGAGTAATTTGTCAATATTATGACATTAGAGACATGATTGCATTTTTCAAATCCAGTTAAATTTTTAATTTAATTTGAGTGTATGTGTGGGGAAAAAGGCACAAAACAGGGGGAGATCAGACACTGTTCCCCAAAAGCTAGGCTCACACTCCAACATGAGCTGCAGAAGCCTTTGGTGAGACACAGTCGTTGATCCCAGGAACGGAATGCGGTTGCCATGGATGTGGCCTATTATGGCTAACAGAAAATGCAAAACCACCTGAAATCGGGAAAAAAATGCTATGAAGGTAGCACAACTGGGTCCCCATTATCAGGGATGAAGTAGCCAACGATTGTTCAGGCCCAGCCAAGCATGTTCTCAGTTAAGGCAACTGTAGAGCCGTTATCAAAGAAGATGGATTTCTCAGCAACAATGGTGAAATCGTGTTCTTCAGCTGAACTTTGCTCATTAAAATGTCATTATAATACTAAAAATCATGCACACAGGTCAAGAAGACCCTTGTCCAGGTAAGACCCCTCCCCTAAGCATGTGCCCTGTTATTTTTTCAACTGTATCTTTAAATGAGAAGTGAGAGCTTTTTAATCCAATCGAAATGAAAGGAAAATATGACTAAAGTCACCCAAGCTCCACCTAAAAGCAAAGAAACATTATAAAAAGTGACGAATTAAGAGGGAAATGAGGAGAAGACTTCCATTGAAACTTCTGGGATCGGTCAATGGGCTGAACCTATTTTCCTCCTTGATAGTGATGCCTATTTGGGTAAGAACTCTGTGTTATGCATGCTTAAGTAATAACTATTAGGCTAGCTACTAATCATTATTTATACCTAAGTTTGTTAAATTGTATTTTACATATCTATACATATAGCCTTGAACTTATTTATGCAGTTAGTACACTATCACTGGTATCTTCAAATCTACATATTGTCATGATCATATATAATAAATTGCATTAGCTATAGATATAAAAGTTTCTAGTAACTTTGATTCTGAAACACAAGGGATCTTGTCTAAGTGTTGTTGCTTGTAAAGATAGCCAGCCTCTGATTTAGTGAACTTTCAGTAGGGATCTGTTTTCTAGTGATGCTGTTACTTCGCCCAACAGGCTGGGCAGATTCTAGGTGGAGAACTACTTACATTACTTTTCCATTTATTTTCCTGTAAGAGCAATATGTAGTATTACTTTCTTTCACCAAAATAAGAAATGAGAAAAATGAGGAAAAACTTCTGAATCATTCTCTAGAGAGGTCTGCTGCTTAGCAGGCGCCCGTGTCAAAGATGTCACAGAGAGATTCCCAAACCTGGTACATCCCATCAACTATTATTCCTTGATGCTGTTTCAAGTGGGCACCAGTGATACAGCCAGAAGCAACTTCAAGAGCATCAAGAAGGACAACAGAGCCCTGGGAACAGCAGTGAAGGACTTGGGAACCCATGTAGTCTTTTCATCTATCTTCCAGGTGAAAGGGACTAGCAAATTGGGAAAATTAACAAATGGCTGCAGGAGTGGTGTTGCAGCCAAAGCTTCAACTACTTGGACCACAGGACTCGCCTTGTGAAACCCGATCTCTTGGGGCCTAGTGGGATCCATCTCTCAGAGAAGGGGGATCATCTTTGGACTAAGGCTTGCCAATTTAGTAAGGAGGGCTTCAAACTAGAGTTGTCAGGGGAGAGGATCCTCAATTTGTCCCTCTTCAAGGCTAGTGCCAGTAATAGATGCTTTGACCCCGGAGATGGACCACAGGCCAGCGAGAGAGCACATGAAGTGCAAGATAACCGATTCCTGCCAGTAAATGCTCCAGCCAGTAAGTCGGCTTCAATGGGGACTGTTGCGTGTGTGAGCCTAACTTTATGGGGAACAGGGTCTGATCCCCCTATTTTGTGCCATTTTCCCAGAGGGACCCAACCTAAATCCCTCTATGTAAATGCACAGAGTATGGAGAAAAAACAAGAGGTGTTAGAGATGTGTGCATGTCTGCAAGGCTATGATGTTATTGACATCACTGAGATGTGGTGGGATGGCTTCTATGACTGGAGTGTGGGAATAGATGGATACAGGCTTTTTGGAAAAGACAGGCAAGGGAGAAGAGGGGGAGGTCTTGCCCTCTGTGTCAATGATCATCTGGAGACCATGGAGCTTGGCCTGGGCATGGATGAGAAGCTGACACAGAGCTTATGGGCTAGGGTTAAAGGGAAATGCGCTATCACAGTGGGAATCTGCTACAGGCCACCTGACCAGGAAGAGCAGATGAGGACCTATAGACAGACAGGAGTGGCTTCATGTTCACAAGCCCTGGTCCTCATGGGTGTTTTCAATTACTGGGTATCTGTTGGAAGGATGGTACAACAGGGCATCAGCCATCCAGGAGGTTCCTGGATTCCAACAATGACAATTTCCTTCTCCAGGTGGTAGAGGAACCAATGAGAAGAGGTGCTATGCTGGACCTTACCCTCACCAACAAGGAGGGACTGGTGGCTAACATGAAGGTCAAAAGGCAGCCCTGGCTACAGTGACCATGAAATGGTGGAATTCAAGATCCTTAGGACAACAAGGAGGGTGCACAGAAAGCTCACCACCCTGGACTTCAGGAGAGCAGACCTTGACCATTTCAAGGATCTGTTTGGCAGAGTGCCATGGGGTGAAGCCCTGAAAGAGAGAGGGATACAAGGAAGCTGGACAGTATTTGAGGACCACTNAGAGAGCACATGAAGTGCAAGATAACCGATTCCTGCCAGTAAATGCTCCAGCCAGTAAGTCGGCTTCAATGGGGACTGTTGCGTGTGTGAGCCTAACTTTATGGGGAACAGGGTCTGATCCCCCTATTTTGTGCCATTTTCCCAGAGGGACCCAACCTAAATCCCTCTATGTAAATGCACAGAGTATGGAGAAAAAACAAGAGGTGTTAGAGATGTGTGCATGTCTGCAAGGCTATGATGTTATTGACATCACTGAGATGTGGTGGGATGGCTTCTATGACTGGAGTGTGGGAATAGATGGATACAGGCTTTTTGGAAAAGACAGGCAAGGGAGAAGAGGGGGAGGTCTTGCCCTCTGTGTCAATGATCATCTGGAGACCATGGAGCTTGGCCTGGGCATGGATGAGAAGCTGACACAGAGCTTATGGGCTAGGGTTAAAGGGAAATGCGCTATCACAGTGGGAATCTGCTACAGGCCACCTGACCAGGAAGAGCAGATGAGGACCTATAGACAGACAGGAGTGGCTTCATGTTCACAAGCCCTGGTCCTCATGGGTGTTTTCAATTACTGGGTATCTGTTGGAAGGATGGTACAACAGGGCATCAGCCATCCAGGAGGTTCCTGGATTCCAACAATGACAATTTCCTTCTCCAGGTGGTAGAGGAACCAATGAGAAGAGGTGCTATGCTGGACCTTACCCTCACCAACAAGGAGGGACTGGTGGCTAACATGAAGGTCAAAAGGCAGCCCTGGCTACAGTGACCATGAAATGGTGGAATTCAAGATCCTTAGGACAACAAGGAGGGTGCACAGAAAGCTCACCACCCTGGACTTCAGGAGAGCAGACCTTGACCATTTCAAGGATCTGTTTGGCAGAGTGCCATGGGGTGAAGCCCTGAAAGAGAGAGGGATACAAGGAAGCTGGACAGTATTTGAGGACCACTTCCTCCAAGCCCAGAAGCGATGTGTCCCAAAAAAGAGGAAGGCAGGCAAGAATGCCAGGAGGCCTGCATGGATGAACAAGGAGCTGCTGGACACACTTAAAGGCAAAAAGAGAATATACAGAGAGTGGAAACAGGGACAGGTAGACTGGGAGAACTACAAAGAGGTTGTCCAAGAAGCCAGGGCTCAGGTTAGGAAGGCTAAGTTAAATCTGGCCAGACATATCAAGGTGTTCCAGTTCGAGGGGATACTCTGTGCACAAACACACTCAGGGCACAATACTTAGTGAGAAAACAGGGAGATTTATTGTTCAGTTATAGTCTTATGAAAGTGATCNCTGGAGTGTGGGAATAGATGGATACAGGCTTTTTGGAAAAGACAGGCAAGGGAGAAGAGGGGGAGGTCTTGCCCTCTGTGTCAATGATCATCTGGAGACCATGGAGCTTGGCCTGGGCATGGATGAGAAGCTGACACAGAGCTTATGGGCTAGGGTTAAAGGGAAATGCGCTATCACAGTGGGAATCTGCTACAGGCCACCTGACCAGGAAGAGCAGATGAGGACCTATAGACAGACAGGAGTGGCTTCATGTTCACAAGCCCTGGTCCTCATGGGTGTTTTCAATTACTGGGTATCTGTTGGAAGGATGGTACAACAGGGCATCAGCCATCCAGGAGGTTCCTGGATTCCAACAATGACAATTTCCTTCTCCAGGTGGTAGAGGAACCAATGAGAAGAGGTGCTATGCTGGACCTTACCCTCACCAACAAGGAGGGACTGGTGGCTAACATGAAGGTCAAAAGGCAGCCCTGGCTACAGTGACCATGAAATGGTGGAATTCAAGATCCTTAGGACAACAAGGAGGGTGCACAGAAAGCTCACCACCCTGGACTTCAGGAGAGCAGACCTTGACCATTTCAAGGATCTGTTTGGCAGAGTGCCATGGGGTGAAGCCCTGAAAGAGAGAGGGATACAAGGAAGCTGGACAGTATTTGAGGACCACTTCCTCCAAGCCCAGAAGCGATGTGTCCCAAAAAAGAGGAAGGCAGGCAAGAATGCCAGGAGGCCTGCATGGATGAACAAGGAGCTGCTGGACACACTTAAAGGCAAAAAGAGAATATACAGAGAGTGGAAACAGGGACAGGTAGACTGGGAGAACTACAAAGAGGTTGTCCAAGAAGCCAGGGCTCAGGTTAGGAAGGCTAAGTTAAATCTGGCCAGACATATCAAGGTGTTCCAGTTCGAGGGGATACTCTGTGCACAAACACACTCAGGGCACAATACTTAGTGAGAAAACAGGGAGATTTATTGTTCAGTTATAGTCTTATGAAAGTGATCATTAGTATGGTGTATTCCCCTTTAAGAAGTCTGCTCTATGCCAAGCAGCAAGCAGAGTGTATCCTTTTAAGAGAAGCCTGATCAGTTGCAGGCTCTGCATAAGTGGTGTGCTAGCAAGGTGTGTTATGTGTTCCCCGTTAGTAGAATCTTACCAACCCTGTTTCTGTCAAAAGACCGCTGAAGAAGAGAGTAAATAGGATGTTCCAGATCATTGCAGAAAAGGAAATGAGGGATCGTACAGAGTGAGCCAAGGTGTCCCTTGTATAACGCGGTGCTCTCTCTCCATTGCCCTCCCCAGCTGCTCCATTTCAGCCCAGAGTCGGACCTTTATACTCTCAGCAGATTCTGGAAAAATACTGGCAAAACATCATCTCACCCGTGGCCAGCATGAGAGACGATGTTTGCAGGTGCATGATCTGCTTAACAGCGGCTCCCAGATTCCTACATGTTGTTCACAACAACCCACAGTCTATTGTTCAAAACAACCTGTTTTCTCAGGGCTAAATCTAGTAATTCTCTCCCAAGGCTGCTTTCTCACGGCAAAGTCCAGCTTGTAATTTTTCTATCCCTCACACATTCCACCCCGTGGTCTGTAGTTGGGCCACAATAGGGATCTCACACCTGATGCCAGCTTGTAATTCTTCCATTGTGGCCCTACATGTACCATCATTTTCTATCCCTCACACAAAAGAGCAACAAGAAAAACTTCCACAGGTATGCCAGTGATAGAAGGAGGTCTAGAGAAGATGTGTGCCCTCTCCAGAAGGAAACAGGAGATCTGGCCATGAGGGATATGGAGAAGGCTGAGGTACTTAATGACTTCTTTGCCTCAGTCTTCACTGGCAAGGCCTCTAGCCACACCGCC
>VYZX01005009.1:0-33053 GCA_013401335.1 Brachypteracias leptosomus | reverse complement strand
CCTGAGCCCTAAGCGGAGACATGGATCAAGCCAATGGCTTACCTAACTCAGTTCTGTCATCAGAGTGGGACACTTTGGTGAAAGCACACCAACTTTACCTCATTTCAGAGTTTGTTTCTTTTACATTCAACTGCCCAATTAAGGATACTAGAAGATATACTAGAAGTTATATCCCTGCCTAGCCCTTTTGGTATGTTTTTGTACCCGCTGTCTTGTTTTGAACATGCTGGTACCATCTCCCACAAATATCCTGTGGTAGTGACTTCCAGAAGCTCGCTACCCAGTGAGAAGTAAAGAAGTGTTTTTCTTTCATCTATTTTATACAGTTTTGCTCATTTCATCAGATATCCCCAGGACTGGCATTGTTTGTCAATCAGTTCTGCATTTGCCTGAGCACTGACATGAATTTGTAAATCTGTCATATCTCTCACTTTCCTATTCAGAGAAATGCTGAAGCTTCTCTGATCTCTCTTCACTAATAGCTGCTCCACATCCCTTAATAATATTACCAGCTTTTCTCTCCATCTCCACTAATTTCACCAAATCTTTCTTGAAATGAAGAGGACAGAAATGCACACTCTAGTCAAGATGTTTTTGTTTTTTTTAATATAACCACAAAGCAATGCCCTGCATGTTCTTTAAAAAAAACCAAAACACACACAAAAAACCCCAATCTTTCAAAAGGTAATCTAACTTGGCTACTGTTGTCACTGTCATTGGTAACTGGGGGCAAAAGAATCAGACTTCATATGAATCACAACTTAGAAGATTAATTTAGCTAGACAGCTTTCTTGTTTCCAAGTCCTAGTAGGCTCTGTAGTTTGAGAGAAGGGAGAATGCTGTTCTTATTTAAAAGAGTAAGATGATTTTTTTCATGAAAAAAAAAAATCAAAAATGGAAATTTCATGTCACTGCTCTAGAGCATGTAAACTTGAGAAAATCCCATCCCTTTGAGTTGTTCCGGTTCTACCAATAAGTTTCAAACCAAGATGGAACACACACGCTTTGTTAAAATTGCAGAACATCTTCTGCACAATAATATCGTAAAAATTAGCCTTTTGAAATTTGTCACTTTCTGACATATGATAAAGATGCAGTTTTTTAATCACTGACATCTGTTTTCCATTTATGACAAGATTTGAAAGGATAAATCTCATGCTTTATGAAGTACACAGTGTTTGAAGTGGTATTATATACAACTATTTTATAAATGAAGACTTATGATAAATTTCTACAGCAAATAGCTTTCTTTGTTTATTATATGCCCTAAAAAGATAATCAAGTAGATCGTACTGGGATAAAATCAACATAAGTGATCCACAACATGTAATAAAGCAGATAGTCATTATACTGGTTCTATGACAATACAATCTCTATTTATCAGACAAGCATATACAGTAACTTATTGGTTGGTTGCTTTGGTCTTTATTCTTATTTTGTGGGGGTTTTATTTCAATCACAACTTTGTCAACAAAAATTATTAAGGCTCATAGAACTTCACAGCTGCATTGAAGATTACTCAGCTAAGAAAATGAAACGGCAAGCAAAAATTCCTGATTAACCAACAACAGCAAATCTAAAACTATTTTATCAAGGCTTTCTCTTACCTTGAAAAAGAAAAACATTATTAGATATGATTATTGGTTTTATTAATATGAAAATATAAGAAGAATTCATTGTCCTTAAAAGTGGTATTTCACGTATCCATACAAAAGTTTCTTTACAAATGTTTACCTGGAATAGTAGGTGGATTATAGATAGTTTGTGCAGGTGAATATCGCAATCCCATTTAAATAACTGGAACTAATCACTGCTGTAAAATTAAGCATATGCTGCAGAGATCATAAATCTATTTTATTCTCATTTTTGTAACAGCCACTATAAAAGAATTTTATTTCTATGGCGGTTACAATCAGAAAAGTGGTAGCAGGCTACAGTTTCACTATTTTTTAATCCTCCACAGACCTTCAAGGTCCATTGTTACATTTTTCTTTTTTAAATTTTGCCATCACAATTCAAATGGTATATTTTGTCATGAACAACAGAATCACAGACAGGAGAAATGGACAAAAATAACAAATTCTCTATTTCCTTAAATGTGTCACTGAGCTACTTGGACTAATTCTTAACGTGCAGATTTTTTTTTAAAACACCACAACTTCATATATAAATACATGAGTTAGGTAATAGTTTGGAACACAAAGGAAATATCAACACAACAATTGATAGAATACTTTCCACACACAGGTTCTATATATATTTCAAGTATTACTGTCCTCCAGCAATCACCTTTTGACAGATGCGAATTGGATAAAGATCAAGTGGCTTTTTCCAAGTGAAAGAGAAAAAATTATCCTGATTTACAACATATGAAATCATCTTAACATATCTGGGTTAGCTATGACTTCTCTCCTTTTGATTGTTTCTACTGAATTCACAAACAATAGAACTGAACTATTAAAAGAGACTTGGTGAAAACTTTACACACAGTTATTAGGAAAGTAAAATCCAAGATGAGTACTTTGTGTTCCACTTCAACAAACTTAGTAGTGTTTTCAGAAAGAGATATTAAAAAAGTAGTTTATACATAACATCTAGTGACATTAAATACAGACTGTGTACCCACTTACGTCTGTGGTAGTGTGACCCACGTTTATGAAAACCAGAAACTCCTGACTGTCACAGCTACAATTTTAGAGAAAAATGGATGCATTCAACGTCACAAAAACTCAATGATAAGGCTTTTCATGATTTTTTAAAGTAGTATGAGTTCACTGTGATCTATGAGATAACTTTCAAGTTTCCAGACCACATTTTCAGGAAATCTTTAAGAAAAATAGATTAGAGCTAAACGCTTGCCTGCAAAATTCATTGATACCTGATATTTTATTTCTCCTCTCCCTACATTAAAAATAAAAGCCAGAAAACGCTACTCAATATCATAGTTGTCAATCAATACACTTAAACATAACTGAGGAGAGCACATCCTTGAACACTGCTCTGAAATTCACATTATATTAATGAATTTGTGACTCTCATATTTGAATTAATATAAACATATTCTAGTTAAACTCAGACCAAACTGAACAGACTGCTTCCTTTTAAGCTCTCCATGCTATTTTACATGCTTTCTGTGCCGCTCTTGCTGCCACATATTTATAAGAACTAGGGCTGTTTGAACCATCCCAGTCTTTATGTGTTTGCTGTCATACAGACTTTACAATTTCGACACAGCTGTTCCACAGTAAGTATCACCCAAGTGTAAAGCACAAAAAGTCAGGCTGAGCACACTAAATTAATTCAGTCTTCTCTGAATTGGAATCCTGTATTTACACCCAAAAAGCCAATAGCTTCTTCTCATATGAATTTTTCCACCCTAACACACCTTCACTCCCTCTAACTTCCATATCCTCCTCCTCTCTGTTCCATCACCCATAATCGCACTCTGAGCTGCAGCAACAGCTGCCTGCCACAGTTAATTCAAAAATACGTGTGTGATCAGCCAGTAGGCCAAACAGAGCAGTTAACTGTAACCTCTGTTTGTGGTGGCACTAATGGGAGTTTTTCCTTTCCTTCAAATTCATGCCAGTTCACAAGGTGGTCAAACAAATGAACAAGATGGTGAGGGAAGTGACTCATAAATGGCTGGATTGTACATAACTTCATTTCCAGAGTAATTGGTAGATGAAACTAAAGAAAAAAAAATTCAACAGAAGTAAAACAAATCTAAAAAGACTCATTAAAAGTTACAAAAAATTTCACCTGGAAAACTATGGTCCTTGACATTTTCACCTTAAGAAAGCTTAAGGACTACCAAAATAAGAAAGAAACCCCAAACTAAAAATGTCTGCATCATGAACAGTCAGTGTTATTCATCCATTTAGTGTTTCTGCCTATTTATTGAATTGGTCTTTATGAGCTCCAAACTGATCATAAACACTTAATTAACGGATTCTCAGAATCATGTATAAAATTATTACTGCATTGCTCTGGATTCATGCAAGTAAAATAAACAAAACACTGCACAACCAAAACCACCACAAAAAAAAAACAAAACAAAAAACCAACAAAACATCCAAGCAAACAAAAACCAACAAACCAAACTCACAGCAGGAACTAAGCAAAGTCAGAAAATTCTACCTGCTTCATATTTTGGGAAAACCTAATTTATAGCTGCTTCTCATTGAAGCAGATGCTATTAAAATAAAAGGAAAAAAAAAAAAGTGCCTGTCATCTTATGAAAACTTCCATTTCAGAAAGCTAGGACTCAATTCCCAGCACAAACTCACATATAATTCAACACTAGATCAGCTTCTCAAATGTAGTTTACAGCATTATGACTAAGGGGTAGTTGAATTGATTTTCAATTCAAGTGAGAAATCAAGTTAACCTCAACCTCCCAGCAGACAAGTACATTCTAGCGGAGTACAAGAAAATATCTAAAGATTTCTGTGGTTAACACAAAACCCAGTTGCTAACGTAACAAAAAGAGCGTTGTAAAAGTCCAATTTTCCTTCCAAAGATCATATTTTCCAGGATGACAGATAGTGTCCTTTCCCACCTGATGAGGATCCAGTATGATATATTTGGCACTTTCAAACTGTAATATTGTAATTTAGAGAAACTGGAAACAATGCAGTTACTTCTGACTTCTTGCAGTACAACCACCTCCGCCCTTGACAGGTTACTTCAACAGAAACACAGTGCACTGTTCTGACTCTCAGACAGTGTTAACATCCTCATCAGCATCATCAACAAGGCCACAAACATGTCATGCCCTAAGTACAATTTAATTTCCCTCTTCTTGATCTTCCTCTAGGACTCAACAAACAAACAATTAAAAGGATGAAATCCAAAACACACAAAATATTGAGCAACATATAGGAAACACTAATGTGATCATGGTAATAAAGTGTGGCTGTGGATCAAACAATAAAAATGAAACCTAATAAATTAAAATCAATTACTTCCAAAACACATCGAAGAAACTATCCTTTTGATACAACCTATCCAAGACAGTAAAAGATTTGTAGTACATACCTTTCCCTCTTATATCCTCTTATCTCTTAAGAAGAGCAGCATTGACAATGAACGGGAACTTCAATTACAGGTTCAATTTACTTAAGAAGTGTGAAGATCACACTAAAAAATGGCAGGTATTTCTATGCAAAATTATATACACAGAATAAATGCTCTTCAATTTCATAATGGCTAGACAGAGTATGAAAACCCTTTGAAGGCCAGGCTATTCAAAATATTAAGGTTCATAAAATCTAAAGCATTAGTGGGCTCTCAATATATTATTACTATTTCTGTTATTTACCTAAGGGCTTTACTTCTCTTGAGAAAATAAAAAAGTCAGACTGTGGCTGATCCACTTAACATTTCCCATGCTGGAAGGTTAAACCTCTGCTTGGAAACAAGGTTTCCACATTGGAAGAAAATCAGCTAGGAAAAAGACTTGGATTATTAGTAAAATAACTCTGCAGAATTAGCTGAATGTTTCATAAACACATGCTTTCAGAAAATTAATTTCTGACCATAGAAGAACAGAGTAGTTGAAAATTCTAAGATTAATATGCCCTATTCTTCAGTGAAGCTACAACCACGGACCCTAACTTTAAAAGAGTAAATAATTGCTGACTGCTGAAAAGCTTCCTAATTTGCTTGATACAATCTAAATAAACTCAGGAATAAACATTGTTTCTTCTTCTCATAAATCAAATAACTGATCAAAAATTTTTCTTATTATTTGATAGCAATTAAGTTTTAAGAGACTGTCCATAAATGAACAAGAGCTGTACAAATGAATACTACATTGAGTCTTAAGTGTTTTAAAGTAGCATTCTGGGAAGGACTTAACTGCTCACTGAAAAACACGCATTCTGGTTCAGAGTGGGAAAATTGGTTAATTACTAAAAAAAAAAAACAGTAAAGCATCACTTTTTATATATATTCAAATGTATATTTTCTTCCTGAAACAACTATGATCTCCACTCAAATCAAAGAGTTTCTTGAAAGAGAAGATCTGCATTGTTGTGTTGTCTACTAAACTTTTTCTTACCAAAATATTTCCAGGGTAAGACAATATTTTTGACCTGAAATAGATCTTTGGTATCACTAGAAATACTGTATTGCTGTGTTCTGGGGCTGGAAATGAGGGAAGAACTCAGAGATTGAATTTCCGGGAATATAAATACATAGGATTAATTACCTAAATACTTTTTGCCCACACTCCAACCAAATAGTACAAACCCTAGGAATCCAGTCACAATCTGAAAAACATACTAATNATATTCTATAAGTAATCTTGGCAAATAATATCAACAAGAAGATGAATACAACAAAATAAAATCTACTCTAAAATTCTACTTAAAAAATTAGTTTCACCTTTCATAAAAAAATCCTGAAGCATTTTTCTTCGCTGCCACCTATCTTCTACAGCAAACAATTTTATTTTGAAACAAGAAGCAGAGCTTTTTGGTCTGGTCTGGATTTTGTAAGCATCCAGAGCAAGTACACAAAAATTGCTTCTCCTATTTGCATATACACCTATTTCTTTAATTGTACAACCAGCACTGTATGATTTTTGTGAAATCCTCTAGGATTATACAAATTTGGAAATCTATTTTATTGTTTTTGTTGACAGTAAAACCCTATGCAAAGGCAAGTACACAATAATAAAACTGATTGTTTCTGTGTAATTTCTCCAGTTGGCTGTGCAGGAGACCTTCTTATATTAATCCCTTAAAAGCTGCTCAGGGGAAAAGAAAAAAAAAACACTACTCCTCACCTTGAGTTGTTTTAGACAAATATAAATACAAACTATAATATTGTGGACTTCTACATGAGCAGCCTGATCGTCATCCACTGAATCTCTTACTGTGATAAGAATATTCCAGTTAAACATTTTAAGTCAGGTCCTTAAAAACATGGAGCTGATTTCTATTGTGAGCCATTATGCTTTGAAATAGGTAGTATGCCCAGTAGCAACATAAAAACGTAGCAGAAATAGGATGCCACATCAGCCTACTGCCTCTACAGCTAGTTTCTAGATAACCTTGTCTGATAATAGTTTCAACTATCTCATTTTAATCTCTGTATGATATAGCCTGCAGATCTTTAAAAGGACAAAAAAATTACATATAGCTCTTCAGCCAAAATGTATTTTTATCAAAACGGGTTTTGTTCAGAACAGTTTGAAAATGTTTTCTATCTTGCTAAGTTTCAAAACACTTCACTAGGACTTCTGTATTTTTTTTATTTTACTTTTTCTGTATTTCAACCTATGTTTTGATTTTTCAAAATCAGATAGGAATGATTCAACATCAGTTAGGCAAGAAGCCTTCAATACAACCAAAATGAAATTTTAGGGTGTTACTTCTACAGTAAACAGAGTTTTTGTCCTGAACTGAAGTGAAAATTAAGTAGCAGAATTTCCTACGGAACAGTAATTGTTTTCCAACTCATTGCGCCAAAGAAATAGTGAGTTGCTTTTATGCTCCCCTAAACATGCCTCCCAGTCATTCATTCCTGTCATCAGCATGCCATCTTTGACTACATTTTCTAGATTCTCTGAACCTCCCAGGAGCATCCATATTACATAATCTGCTTTTTCATCTGTGGCGAACTTCTTTTTAGATCTCTGCAGCTAAATGCTCCATTATTATGTTTTGTTTTTCCACTCTTGTTTAGGTACATGAGACAACAATTTTGACATCTTACAGAGTTATGTGAATTGATTTTGGCTATAGCTTAAAGATTTCATGCTAAAGGATCCAAAAGAGAGAAATATCAACTGTTCCTTTACCTAAAAAAAAAAACAAAACCAAAAAAATTCTCCAACAAACACACACATGATAGAACATAGAGTACATTAAAGCTATAGCATGGAAGTTGTCACTGATGCTTACCAAACATGTCAATTTAGTTACAGGTATAATTAGCAGTGAGAAACAAGCAGTTGTCCTGCTTGTCCTCCAAAAAGAGCAAAAAAGACCAATTTACATTAAGGTGTACTAAAGAAATGTACACACAACAAGAACAATAATAAAAAAAATCTAGACGACATATACTGAGGATTCTTCTCAGTTTCTGTTACAGCTACATACAACAGCAGTTGTTTGGGGTATGTGAAGAAGCGAATGTGGGCTCAAGGAGTAGCGTTAAAGAAATTCTTTTTCACAAAAACAGCAACAGTGTTACAATGCTGATAGCAGTGTGGCTGCTGAAGGGTAAGGAGCCACACTGCCAATGTGCAGTATAGCCATACTTTACGGAAGACTGCATGGTGAAGTTGAAACTTGGCTTTTGTCCCCAATTCTAATCGAAATGACCTTGTGAAAGCTGTTACTCATCCCAGATGAATGATACAACTCAAGGCAGGAAACCCTGGTTTATAATAAGGACTGTTAACAGCAACCCATGGAAGATGTAGGACTACTATGCACAACCTTTTAGATGTAAAGTTCACTTAATTTTGAAGTAGGCTACAGTGCACGCTAGGAAAAGTGTCTTCTCAAAAGCATATGAATACTAGAATGTTTTTATGTCTTTGTGATAATTATGTTGAGAATGCTTATGTGACTCTGATGAGTCCATAACTGCAATACACACTGAAGACAGCAACACTAAACCGAAACAGGCCTCATTTCAGAAGGCTACCTAGCCAAAGCATTCACATTTAAGACTTAATCTGACATATAATCAGCACTGCACTTTTCTTCAATCATACTTAACAGACCTTAATACACTTACATTTAAGATAAAACATTTTTATAATTAAAAGTCCAGAAAGGACCACTAGATCCATCATCCTAAACTCTGCAGGCCACATGGCACGATTTCACACAGAGTGTTTATCAAGGCCAAAATGACAGAATGAACAAAAAATTTCAGTACTTGGAAAATTATACCTTCATCACAGACAAGTCATAAAACAGAGCAAGGAATCACCACACAGCTTTCCCCTTAGCCTGAGAACCCAGTAACCACATGGCAGCCCATCCATCTTCCCCCTTCCTCATTTGAGTTCCTTCACTTTTCCCTCCCTTACTCCCAGGTCAAATTTGCTTTTAACTGGCCACCAGCATTGCTTTTGCTGATGCTGTGTAACGTGCTATCAGCCATTTTCATTTTCTGCCTGTGCAGGTGAAAACTTGATACTTTATACTAACTTGTTAATACTCCTCAGATTCACTATGGGACTCCAGGCAAAAAAAAGTCTTCCCAAGCATGAACAGTTGACACTGGCACAGGCGCTCATGAAGTAACAGCACATTGTGTGTGTTTTTGTAATCTATTACTGAGTTTCACTCTCTTTTACCTCAGGATTCTTCTCACATAAAAGTAAAAACCCAGTGCATTGCAGTCTTGTTGCCAGCTGCCATCAGAGCTGCTGGTGGACAGAAGGGTACAAGGACACAGACTGCTCCAGCCAGCACAGGCTCAGACATCTTGTACACCACCTCTGCTTGGGAACCAGAATTAAAAGTCCATCCGTTACCCTAGGTCTTACAATCACTGCCTTGCACCTGTGCAGAGCTGGCTTTGCTGGCAGCAGCAGCCCACATCTGCAAGGCAGGCAGGTTGGTGAACATGTGGGGACCCACCTCACCTGGTTTCTGTGTTTGGGCACCCTGACCCTCTCCAGGGCTGCACTCACAAGCCCTGGATCTATACATTACTGCATCTTGCAGGTTTGAGGTCCAAAAAGCAAGCCTACCACTAACACTTCACCAGGAGAGAAAGCTGATACACTTTCTTCCCACCTTACATATGATCTGTTCTTAATCCAGCTAAAATAAGAGTTTAACAGCACTACCTGCTATGTGATCTATCTCAGCATATATTGTCTCTTTTCATCCTTCCTTAAGGCACTAACAGCATCTAAATGCATGTTTTCCATTTACTGTATGAAATATTTTTTTCCAGTTTTCTTAGCTCATCTCTAGTAATAAATTGGTATTTATACACATTAAATGAAGAAAGGACGTATAGTGGCTAAAATGGATCTTGTGAGTAGATACTTAGCTTAACTCTTCGGGCAAGTCACTTAGTCTCCCCATTGTCTCAAATATATGAGTAACAGTGGGAAATGTTTTGACTAGTGTTTATAAGCAATTTGAGACTCTCAGCAGGCTTGAATAAAAATGAAATATGGGATTATCATTAAAGAAAAATGTTGAAAGATGAAAATCATATTCAAAATTAAAACAGGTCTGATATGAAAGTATAGTATGGCTTGACTAATCTTGATTTTTCTGGACTGAAAAAACACACCAAAAAAGACAGTGAGTAAGAGAAACAGCTGCAACACAACATTCCTTGTGCATGTACTTGTGCTATTTACTTAATAATGTATTTTTGGAAGGAAGGAGGAGATCTATTTGAGAGCAGTGCTTTCCAGACAGAAAGAAAAAGCAATAAGGATGAAGAGAATCTAGCCCTAGCATTTATTGCCCAAAATCCAAAAACTCTATTGCTGCAAACTCTTGTAAAGCAGGAACTTACAAGAGCTGATTTTTTTGAAAATGTTTGCTTAGGTTATCAAACCGGGTCTACACACTGACTGGAGCTCAAGGTCAGCTTATGCCTGCTTCTTATGAACTGAACACTTCATGCTCATTCAATGATAAACTGCATAGGTAGGTAGGTAAATTACATTGCCATCTGTACAACAGATATATGTTTACAGATACTACATTTTTCCTTTAAATCCATATGATAAGCCTTCAACAATGGAAAAAGCAACCTGGTTTTTTCCTAGAACTACATCGCACTTTTAAGACATCATGGGATAGGATGAAAAAGAATGAAAACAAGAGGCATGCTATTTTCCTTCCATCAGTCTATTAATGAGTTATAACTCTGAGCTAAGAAACAACCTCCTCCTACTTTATTATAAGCTTATACCCAAGGTTTATTAATCTGACATCATGAATTTGGTATACATGTTCCATAAAACATATGCTGAATGATGGAACTATACTGCTCACGTTTTCCAGTTTGTAGTCAACTTCTTTTTTGGAAGAAGGAATACCTTTTAATCATTAGGTCATTATCAAAACCATGCACAACATAGGAAAGATATAGGGATATTGTCTAACAGCAAAGGCACAGAAACAGGACTTGGCACCAGCTCTGCTGAAGTACTGCTGCAGTCTTAGGTTTCCCTCATCTACTTTTACTTTAGTATCTAACTCGAAGAACAATTTGCTAATACAACTGTCTTGCAAATGAACCAATTAATGTTCACAAATCCTTCTCATGAACATAAAATAACAGAATTTAATTAAGCAAATTCAAAATGCATTAGCATGTTTGTGTATACTCAAACTTTTTCACAGATTTGCTACAGTACTTCTGGAGTCTTTTACAGCTCCTCAAAATCTGACTACTAAAAGACTAAGTTCTCTTTAAGTGAGAAATTGTCATAAATTGGTAATACTTAAAAATTAAAAGCAATATACTAGTACCTATTAATTTTAACAAAGTAATAGTTTTCAGTAATCACCAATTCTAGTGAATATCTCTAATATTCAAGTTAAAGAATTCACTGAATTACTCCATTATTCAAACAGACAAAAACTCAGAAAATATACTAAGTTCCCAAAGCTAACAAATGTCAAGGCTATCTGTTCATTTTTTAAAAATAAAAGACTGGGAGGGGGTGGGAGGAAGGACAGTCTAACTTTGATACAAAATGACTTACAAACTGCCTGGCCCACTTTTCATCAGGACAATAAGAGACATGAAGTGTTGTTATTTCTCCTTGTTCATTGTCATTTCCAGTAGCTGTGTCACAGTGGCCACAAGAGACAATCTGGAGCTAACAGATTGCAGACACAGAACTGGAAAAATGCAACTATAATATTTTAGCATATTTTAAACTAAAAAAAACCCAACACAAATCCAATCTGTTCTTTAGAAAGAATGCTTTCTTTAGAATGAATTTTAGATCTCTTACTCCAAAACTGTTAGGTTATCTTGCTACTCACTGAATTGAAGTTCCATACACAACATTTACATTCCCTTTCAATACCTTTGCAGATCTGGGTGAAAAATAAAAAAAGAAAATAAGTAAATCCATTAGACTTCTACCCTTCTACCTATTTTCAGGAAACAGGACACAACATAGGTTGGTTGGTTTGTTTTCACCATTCTAGTACTCCAATATATGAAGTAAAAACCTCCAAATCTCATTAGCATAAAAATGTTA
The DNA here is from genome assembly GCA_013401335.1 of Brachypteracias leptosomus. Lineage (NCBI taxonomy): Eukaryota > Metazoa > Chordata > Aves > Coraciiformes > Brachypteraciidae > Brachypteracias > Brachypteracias leptosomus. Next base: position 20,833 of record VYZX01005009.1, on the reverse strand, counting down.
TGGTTTAAGTGACCAATTTAGTATTCATACTGAGTACTGGGCATATCTTAGTAGCTACTATTAGATGTTTCACACAGTAATAAAAAAATTTTTCTTCACCGGTCATTGAACCGAGGTACAAATATTCTTATATAATAACTTTCACATTTGTGGGCATCTTATAATACTAAGTACTCTCTGAATGAAGCAATATGCATCCATCTATTCATGTAGAGATTGTGGTCAACCATTAGCAACAGCAATAGACAATGATGTCTTCTTTCAATTAATTTTTATTATGAATTCTCATGGGATTATAAAATCCAATATCCACAAAAGTTTCTAAGCTGGAAACAAAGAACATCCATTCACCAGCCTTAATCTCCATTTAGAGCTGTTCTTTACAGGTTTGTGAACCTTCTTCCTCAGGTACCTAGAAGTGTTCTTTTTCAGATGTAATTAGATCATCCTAAATCATATTCTGCTGGTTTAGTACTGCATACATTGCGAGTCAATGAAAATCCTCCTTCCACCACTTTTTGCTTCCTTCTTCCTTTCCTTCCCCTTCCTTTTTTTAAAGTATCAACCCTTAGGCACTCCCTACATCTCACACAGACCAACACAAATATATCTTTACAATTTTTGTTGACAAACGCATGCTTCCACGAGCAATACAGAATCACAACACTCTTTCATTTTGTCTTCAAAGGCCACATAACAGAATATGATGCTTCTCAGATAAACATTAATATGTTTAAGCAGTGCATTATAATAAACTTCTTAGAATATGTTCAACAATGAAAAGTATTATCTATACCTTTATATATGTGGTTTATACTTTTTTCCCCCCTATGCCTCTTCAAGCAAATGACATAGATTAAAATGAGAGTATAGCCCACATAAAAACACTGGAACATGTAGCTAACTATGCAATAGTATGCACTATTCAGGTTCATTCCACTTCTACGCATTAGGAGGACTACCTGCTGAGGAAATTACCCTTGCACTAATTTCTTTCTCATGAACTACAGCTCACAACAGAAACAAGAATAAACTTTTAAATATGCCTTCAAAACAGGTCCAAAACAAAACAAACAACCCAAAAAACCCACACACATCCAAAAAATCCAATGTCTAAAAAAGCCCAAACCCCCACCAAACCAAACATCACAAACCAAAAAAACCAAAACTAAAAAACAAACTAAACCACCACCCCCCCATCCCAAGTTGTGTCTTGTCTTTTTGTACCTCTGTCCTAACAAAGCCCTTTTGATAACCATTACTTTGGATTTCAGTACAATACATGGAACATGTTTTGTAGAAGATTTTTTTGAGGAATCTGAATACATCTCCTAGGCTGTGATCTTACTGGTAATTCCAGCTTCATACATCACAGACAATGAAAGTCCAGCTACAAATTGGGAACCTGAAATGCTGCTGGTAGTACTGAAACCCAGCGCATATTCTAAGTAGGAGAACTGAGTTGAAATATGCAGCTTGGTTATAGAAATTACTGAACTACAATGTTTATCTTTTGTCTGTGCTGTCTGGAGATTGCATTACAGAAAAGAGTAATTAGAAGTCACCACATACAGAGACATAAGACTACAGAAGAGTTCAAATTCTTTCTTTATGAAAAGGATTGTCATAGTTGCAAGAATCTGGAAGTTGTTCACATTTGCTTACATCAATAAGAAATTTCAAGTCTTTTTGCCTGGGCACAAAATTAATATATTCAAATGTAATGCTATTTAACAAAACTGTAAGATGATTTTTTTTTTATGGCTTTTGGTTGTAATCATTTTTACATTCCACTAAATAAATTAACACTCCTAAAAACAGCTTGATAGATGTTCCTGAAGTTCCCAGTAACAACACAAGTTCTTCTTTGTCTAGTTAGAACTATTTATCTGTAACTAATAATACAAACCTCAGGCTGATATGGCATCACTTAGAAGATCTTTTGTTTTTTCTGCAGAAGACACCGTTCTGCAGAACACAGTGAACATTCATGGGAGGTTGATAACCAAGAAAGTTACATACACATTTAAAACTTCAGATGAGGCATGGTAGTAGATAAAAGTTACTTAACACAGCTTCAGTAAAGCAGCTTTACCCTACAAAGTAGCAAGGCTGTGGATCATTTTGCTGGCCATTTCTAGCACACCAGGTTTAAAGGTACTTCTCTAAGACAAAAAACAGAAAGGCATTTAAATTCTTTGCTTGGCTTGCTCCCAGTGCTCCAGGGCAATCTCATCATAAACCATATTGAGCTTACTGGTTCAAATTTTTTTTCCCTAAGCACTTAATTTTGCTTTCATTTTTAAAGACATTTCTTTCAGAAGAGTTGTCTGCTGAAACAGCATCCATTTTGAAGCACAACAGCAACTGACAACCCTACCAAAATATGGCCTGCATAGTTGGTACTTGCTTTGCCTTTTGTTACTCAAAGTGAAACAAACCTTGTAACAGTTCTTAAAGACAGGCTGAGCAGTGTCGTTTCTAGTGGTGATAAGGACATAAGAAATAATTCTGAATAAGAGATAAGAGTATTTGTAAGATACAAATTGTTATGGAGCTGAAACATCACTTAGGACAAAGACTATGCATCAGATTCAAACATCCTTAATTTGAACATGTTTTCCCTATAATATTTTCACTCTTACATGTAAAACTAACCAGAAATTTTGGGCAGAGTAGAGAAGCTACAGCAAGCATTTGAGGTAAAGGAAATAAGATGTCTGGGCTCAAAGCCTCATTTATGAGTACATATAAGCACACCATGTGTTTATATGGTACAACACATAAGAATACCTAATTAATACTCACAAAAGTACCAAATGCCTTAAGTCGCTTCTGAACTCAAAGTTTTCTTTCTTAAGGGTGTATTTGCAGGCACAGTCTGCATCCGGTTATCATGCAATCCCATCCAGGTTTAAGACAATTCCGGTCAGGAAATCACATGACAGAAAGACCATGCCCCAGCTAAACACCCACCTTTCCCAAACAGTAAATACAGTCCCATGTTATGCTGACCTGACCTGCACTGGACTTACACTCCATGTGAATGGTCTGTAGCCTACAAGCAATGGTCTAGGTCTATCCATGTTAATCTGAAAGCAAGTCTGTATGAAACTCAACTAAACAGTTCAAAAAATAAACCTAGAATGGGAGTTTCAGAAAGGCAGCACCACCCAGCAGTTATAGGTTAAAACCTTCTCTTTTAAAGCATGATCAAGTGACAGTCTGGAAGAAAAAATACAGCAGCTGACTTTGCAAAAATATCACAACTTTGCAGATAACATGCTTTGCTGGCTAATAATAACACACTTCTAATACTTCTGGGAGAATTGCTACCTATGCAAAATCCTTGAGATTCAAGATCAACCTAGGAGAAACCCAAACAGTGTCAGCAACAGCATGTGCAGGAATCCAACAAAGGTCACATCACACTGTTAAACAGGAAAAAAAACAAAGGCATGTGAAATGGGAATCTGCAAAAATCATACGTAGATGAATTTGTGTATGCCAGAGACCTCTCAAGGAAATCAAATAGAAGAAACCAAATAAAAGAAATGCAGCTACAGCATGCAAGTCACCATGTTGCAAAGACCCTGCCAAAAACCATTAATATCTCACTGAAAACTCCAAATTCCAACTAATCATATTAACATAGTCATTAGATGCTGTCAATGGATAATTAAATATATTTGCAGTTTTTGCAGCCTTTAGTGGAAAGAATGGGCATTTACCCAGGTAACCAAATGTTTGCACGGGGAGGCATCAGCTTTTTCATAGAAATATTTTTCAGTGAAATTGTTTAATGTAGCCAACTACAGTAGTGATTCTTTTTCAACACTTTGCCACAAGTCCTTGAATCTTTTGCCATCTTCTGCAGAAATAAAAAGCTGTTTGGGTAGGTGACTTTTTTTAAAAAGAAGTCATATAGACGAGAAAAACAAACAAACAGTGAATACATTATTTCTCACATTCACAGAATGATGTTGCAGTTCTTAGAATTAAGCAAGTTTATCATAAAAAAAAAAAGGAGAGTCTTCACATTTATTTTCTACAAATTCTTTATTTATGACTTTGGTATTTCAAGTATGAAAAGTACTAAAACATTAGTGTTCCTCTTCATTCCAGTATATTACACCTACTATTCTTGAGGGAAAAGACCTCTTTTTGATACACACTACAGAACATGTATGAAGCTGTCACTAAGACAATATAACGAAATAATGGACTTTCCATTTAGATACTTCAAGCCAAGCACAATTACCAAGTGTTCAGCCTGAATTCTTCACATCAACAACTTTCAAAACAGAACTTACAAAATATGTAGTTGGTTTTACAGTCATTGACTCTCCATGAAAGGGATTACAAAGCGGAAGGAGCATGGCTATCAGCTTTCACTCAAATCAATTCCACTCGAGTAATGAATCTGAAGAGAGGAAATCACTAAGGTGTATATGGGCACTACTGCTCATACAAAACAATCAAGCAGATTAAAGCTCTTAGGAGGACACGAATCTTCAAGAGCACCAGAAAAGTACTTAAAGGGGACAGTGAGAAAGGTACTGCATCTTTGTATACAAGTTCTACAACTTAAAAGCTAACCCAGAAGTATACATGGACTGTGCAACAAAGAGTTACTTTAGGCATTACAAGCAGATCCTGATCCAGAAGTTAGGAAGAAAGGTGAGATACTGCCACTGCTCCCCCCTCACACCCACATACACTGTAACAGAATGTGAAAGTATCCCTATTTCTTGTACACTATTATTTCACTTATTCACCCGTAACCTCTGCTGGGACTTTGCCTACATTTTAACGTGTATCTTTCTGTTCTCAAAAAATATTTTGTGGCTGACTAACAGCAGCTGCTTTTATTGTTGCAATCAGAAGATAATCTTACTACAATGTTATGATCAGTGTTTTGGCATAATCTAGACCTCAACGACTTGCATAACTGCTCTAAATTCTGACTGAAATACACATCTGAGGTGCATCAGTGCTTCTGCTTCACAGCAGATCTGACCAAACAAAATAAGTTTGAAGCTCTTAACACTATATAGTAAACTCAAAACATTTTAAATAGATTCATCTACACACTAAGATCTACAGGAATGTTTATACAGACAAAGAAACCTGCAAGGGAAAGAAAAATGACAGGGAACTTGCAATGCACAAGTTTTACCAAACTTCAGAGAAATGCTACAAAAACAAGCCCTACCAGAATCATTGCTCAAAACTTTGTGTTTGACTACACAATGCCCCAACTCATATTTTAACTGTGTCAACACATGACAGGAAATACTAAGTACTGATAGGCCGTATACTGTTTTCAGTAACTTAAAAAAAAATAAATCTATTTTTAAAGTTTCCTTGCTATTCAGGACTATGACACAGTATTTTCATCCTCAAAATCGTATCCTAAATGTGATATTCCTTTATCCCCCCAAAATTGTGGAAAATGAAACTTCTCAAAAATAAACATGACTGCAAGTCTGAGAAAATGTAATTAGGTCCATGCTATCAAAAGGGATTGGCTGAACAACAGACACCTCTAAAAAGTAAAATAGCCTATAGTCAAATAGAAGACATGGCTAAAATAAAGAGTATTTCACTTGTAGTTTGTAGTGAGACTTAATGTGCACACTAAATAAACATAAAATCAAAATTACTATTAAGTTCTATACTTGCCCTAAAATAAGTTTTGCCCATAGCTGTTTTGCTCAAAAGCAGTTTTAATCTACATAACCAACAAGTGTAAGAATTCTTTCATTCATCCCTAGTTACTTAAAATGAAGATGGTATTCCACAGACAAGAATTATATGCAGTTATACTCAATCTTCCTCTCTGTGTCCAGGGCTGAGTTGCTGGTTTTTGTCTACTACATCAGATTTTTCCAGGACTATAGAGAAGTAGACGAGCATTAATTCAGCAGCTGGCAAATTCAACTACACTAGCTTTAGAAGAATACAATCATCTAAATCCTGGAGAAGTAGTAGTGGCAAAAGCATAGTCCATAATATTCATAAGGTCTTTATGCTTGGAAGCCAACTGCAGCACTGGGAAACCACCATCAAACTAGTAAAGGTTTATCATATTTTCTTCTTTTTTTTTACAAAGCTTCTTTATATAATGGATGACATATTGAATCAGCAGCCACATCAATAAATTGAAAAGTAACATTATCTAGCTGAAGATGTGTCTGCTCACTGCAGAGGGGTTGGACTAGATGACCTTTAAAGGTCCATTCCAACCCAAACCATTGTATGATTCCAGAACGTTAAGATAAAATTACTATAACAAAAAATAAAACCAACAACAACAAAACCAAAAACAAACCAGCTAAAAAAAAAATCTACTTTCTCTATGATCAGCTAATGAATAACATCCTTTAAAATTTAGTCTACAAGGTTATGGCTGAAAATGATGATACTCCTGAAGTTACAGGTAGAGAAGAAAATTGTAGGACTAGGAGAAAAACTAAAAGAAAAAGTACTATGGCTTATCTAGTATTTTTTAATTCCATTTAAATTACAAAGTTTTAAATTAAAACAAACAAAGCACAAACCTACAGCATGCAACCACATAAAGAGACCCACAAGAAAGAGTATCTTAAAAACAAACATCCTTCCCACAAATAAATGACACCAAAATAATGGAAAACTGGGTAATTGAAGAGGACTACTAAATAAAGACCAATGCTTTTTATTGGTCTTAAAGGAGGAAAAAAAGCAGCATTTGGCCTTAAATTTCAGCTCTTTTATATTAATAATTACTGTAATGACTAAATGATGACTAAAGTAGTGCTTCATCCTTGTAACAAAAACAGTTGCAGGAAGGGTTATCTAAATGTCACAGTCAAAATATTTTCAAGTGTAAAATTTAATCAGCAAGCCATTGCAAGTATCCATTCATCAGCAAGAAAGAATTTAACCATAGATAATTCTTGTGTTTCATATTTACTTAGAGATTGAGTTGTCCAATTTGAAACTCTTAGTCCATTTGAATTATTTCTCCTTCATAAGGAAGATTTTGGTTTTTAAATTGATCTGCAACACATTGTTTTTATAATACCTTAATGAAGATACTTAATTATTACTAGTTTATTAGTAGCAGCTAATCTCTTGTTTCTCATCTTCTCGATTCATTTTCTCCAAAAACATCATTAACAGCTAATGGTGCCAATAAAACACCAATGTGATTAAAAAAATGCAGACTCATAACAGGCGTTGTATCAATATGACACTCTACTATAGGTTTTGCTTGTCACACAAAAATAAGATGAGGAAAAACAATTACTTATCACAAATCAGAGTGCTTCAAAACTTATATTCAGATTTACACATATTAAGAGCTGTATGAAATCCCTACTGCTCAAGACCAGAGAATGTCTCTCCGAGATAACTTTCCAGAAAAAGTTTCACCTTCCAGAAAAGGATTTTCTCTTCCAGTTTACTTTAACTGGTGCCCAAGTATTCAAGGTAGCATACACTATTAAAGTAACAACCAAAAAAAATTTTATATATATATACACACACACATGTGCAACCTTGGAAGAGTTCTGGAAGGAAAATGTAAGGGGGGAGGGGATAAAAATAGCTGATGAAGACTAGAGTTGATGAACTCTAGTAACAGATAGAATAATCAAAAAATATTCATTTATCACAAAAATGAGGAACAATTTGTCAGCGTTAAGGAAGATGGGTTAAAGTTAGGTGGAAGTATTGAAGCAGGCAAGATACATACGAGATGCACCACAGACATAGAAATTGCATTTACCCCAATATGAAGTCCAGCTGAGCTGTGTTGGGAAGAGGCCACCGAAAACCTCCTTGAGACCTGTGGCAGTTCAAGAGATTCATGATGCAAATGAAAAGGGGAAAGAGAAATCTATGTTGAATACCAGCTGCAGTTAGAGAGACCCTCTTTAAGGACCCAGTGTAATGTCATTGCTTGACTTCATTAATTTGTGTCTGAAATTAAGACAGATTTTTACATAATGAGAAAAGACTGGCTTCTGGTGCTATACGTGACTGAAAAATGACGCACTAAACAATGTCCCTAATTGTGACGTTTGGTTCCCACACATACTGTGAAAATGAAGATCCCCCAGAAGTATGGATGAAAAACTGGATATGAGCCACCAATGTGCAATCGCAGCCCAGAAGGCCAATCACATCCTGGGCTGCATCAAAAGAACTGTGGCCAGCAGATCAAGAGAGGTGATTCTGCCCCTCTACTCTGCCCTGGGGAGACCTCACCTGGAGTACTGTGTCCAGTTCTGGAGCCCCCAGTAAAAGAAGGATGTGGACATACTGGAACATGTCCAGAGGAGGGCCACCAAAATGATCAGGGGAATGGAGCATCTCTCATATGAAGACAGGCTGAGAGAATTGGAGCTATTCAGCCTGGAGAAGAGAAGGCTCTGGGGGGACCTTATAGTGACCTACCAGTATCTGAAGGGGGACTACGTAAAGGCAGGGGAAGGTCTATTCAAAATGGTTTGTAACAATAGGACAAGGAGTAATGGTTTTAAGCTAGGAAAGGATAGATTTAGATTGGATATTAGAAAAAAGTTCTTTAATATGAGGGTGATAGATCACCGGAATGGGCTGCCCAGGGAGGTGGTGGAGGCCCCATCCCTGGAGTCATTCAAGGCCAGGCTTGATGGGGCTCTGGGCAGCCTGATCCAGGTAGAGATGTCCCTACTTGTGTAGGGAGGTTGAACAAGATGACCTCTAGAGGTCCTTTCCAGCCTAAAACATTCTATGATTCTATCTTGAAAAGTAATAAGCTGCAAGTATCAACACCAAAATTAATACTAGCGTAGCTTTGTACTTCCTCTGTACTTACTCTCTCAGACAGAAGTGACATGATTTGCAAAATACTTCGGTTTCAAGCACTGTTTAGATACTATTCCATACTTTATTATCTTTTGGTGTTTACAAGTGACATGGTACTTTTGTGCCTGTGCAACAACCTGAGTGCACCTATACTCTCACAGGAGACATCTTGCAATGGTGCATATAACAGCTTATGCTGAATGGGTAAAAGGAACTGGCAACATCACATAGCTAACAGCAGATCTTTGTCGTGCCCCACAAATGCACTATGCCTATGGGGCCTCCCAAAAGGGTCTCATTTTTAGAACATCAAAATTATTACCTGCACCCCAACATTTAGTATGGGCTTGTGCATATGGCTACATTTATGATTACATTTTACCTATACGTTCTGGTTTACAGTATGCTTTAGTAATGCCTAGCCCATGTCCCCATTTATTCTCCAGTATGAACTTCTTACAGATGTGGTATTTGAGATCTAAACCCCAACATGGCAGACAAAAATGACAGGCATTGTCAGACACAGAATATCCTGATTATTATACCTGATGAGGGTAAATTTATTTGGAATTTAATGCTGTGTTTAGCTTTGAGAGAGTGTTGGTAGAAAAATCACTGCTATTTAGAAAACTTGATGCTACAGGTAGAAACTTTAGCTGATTGATTAGTGTCAATTGATTACTAGGCAATCAATTGACACTATTAAGCTTATAGTTACTTCAAGAATGGCTTCGAAAAATCTGCTGGCACTAGATCTTATACGTTTAAAGGACAGAGCTGTATGTGGTATGTTGAATGCCACCCACCCAGAAGAGCTCTGCTGTGTCTCAATCCCTACATTGGAAGCCATCATGGAGGAAATAAAAAAGGAAGCTGAACAAACACAGGACTTGTAAGAACAGACAAAGCTCAAGGACTGGCCTGGCTGGTTGGGAATTAACCTGAACTCTTTGGTTGTCAGCCTTATCCAAACAGGGTGGATTTTTACTGTGCCTATTTGTGACTTTGATTATTTTTGCTTGGATAAAAAAGAGCTGTTATGAAAGCCATGTTTTGAGTTGTCATGTCTACAGGAGAGAGAGATGGATCCTCAGACCCCTCCTAAGTCCAAATTATATAATGCTCCTCTTAATGAGTTGTGACTGAGGTCACAGGGTGAATAATGTGGAAAACTGACAGGCTTGCTGTGTCGAAATACAGAGCGACCATGACCGAGCAGAGAACAGCTGAGTTTGGGCTTGAGTAAGAACTTGAAGTTAAGCAACATGCTTATCTTGTACTGGGCTCAAGCATGGGCAGGAGCTGAGCAACTTGCTTATCTGGCCCAAGTACATGGCAGATGTAGGGGTTTGCAGCAGAACACTCGGATAAGGCCCAGCAACCATAACAACTGAGTGATGTCTGAGGTGAAGGCCTCACAGCCAAATGTTACTTCAGTGAAGACAAGAAAAACTGCACTTCTCTACCAAATGCTGGCCTGCCCCCACTTTGATTGACATCTCAGCAAGTCTTGTTGGAAGCATATCAGCACATGACATATGACTCAGTCCCACCTCGTCAAGAGTATAAATCTGGTCCCCTGACTCCCTGAGAGGAGATACTCCTTTAGCTGCTAGTTGGATCGATGGGTCTGACTGATTCTCCTTTCCCTGTTAGCAGTGATGCCTCTTTCTCTAAGCAACCGCACCTCCACTATTTTGCAGAGGATAGCTGGGTGAATTGTTACTATAGAGTAATTAGTTATTGGCTAGTCTTGGGATATTTCGCACTAACACAGTGAGTGAATTTATCAACAGCAATTCCAAACCTGTTATATCTGTCACTTCAATAAACTATTTTTTACTTTGTGAAACTGTCTCAGGGAAAGTCCTTGGCAGAGCTCTGAAAGAGGCAAACATTGACTCTGATAGGTGGCTACACACATATCCCAGCCACTGGGCAGAATCATATTTTTAACACAACAGTAAAAATTGGCCATGCATCAGATTGCATTACTTGACAAGTATTTGATTTCTTCCAATAATTTCGAAGAAAAAAAGGTATTTTGATGGCTTACATCTTCACATCTCCCTCTGCTCCTATTTAGTTTCCTGTTGTCTCATAAATTGAAGAGTTATGAATTGCTCCAAATTCGATCATCTTGCTTTAAGTCCATTTAAACTAAGTTGATCAGAACTAGCAGCCTGTAGTAATCTATTTCCTTGGCAGTTTGATGGTTAGATACTGCTTACTCTTACTGATATAAATCATGACGGCTGATCTTTCTGAACCCTTCTGCTAACTATCCTTTGCTAAAAAGCCTCTTCCATCTCCCTGTGATGTTATAGATGGGGCTGGCTTGATCACATCACTCAATTACTATATAAAACCATTTCCTAAAGATGCCTCCTACTATAGACAAAAGATGAACTAATATTCTACTCTTTTTAGGGTCATGATTACACACAAAGTTATTACATAGATTTTAAAATATTAGATAAGTTTTTCAAAGAAGCATCAGATTTCTCTGACATGCATCTGAAGGCACTTCAGTTTTAAGGATAGGAAATACTTCTGAATCTTAGAGCACGTAACACAAATATGCATGTAGAAAAAAATATCCATAAACCAAAAAATTACATGCAGCTAAAAATATTTGTATATTCACAACCTAAACTCAGTTTACCTTCTATAATTTTGTACAATAACTGTATCAATACCAGATAACTCCCACCCAGATTTGCATGTGATTACTATTGCTGCTGTATAAAAAGCAATGAATCATTCATGTCTGTTTTGAATATATGTATTTGTAAATCTATCTGTATACACAATGGTAGTTTTATTTGTCAAATTTTAGGAGAATAACTATGTATCTGGTATCTCCATGATGCCTGATTTACTGTTAACATTTTACTATCTCCACCCATATACCCAACCAAGAAATTACTAAACAAAAATATGTGCTACTTTCTGGTAAGGAAAGTAACTTAAAATTGTGAGAATCTTCTTTGATACAAATACTCTTTTTGGCAACAGCAGTACTGAACTATTTTTTTCCCCCAGGTGGTATTATCCAGACTATATTCTGGATAGCCTGACAGAAAACTATATATAAAGTGTTAACAGTGCACCATTGAGAAAAATTAACTTGGTCAGCTCTGTTACTGATACAATATTATTCCAATCTAACAGATCTTTAACATGGTATGAGGATGAACTGTATTAGAGTAATATAGCAGGCTATCTTTCAAGTTTTTTGGTTTAACAGCCATTCTTGAGTTAGAAAGGAAAAAAGTTGAGCACATATTAATTTTCAATGAAAACAAAGTTATCTGATAATAAATGACCCATTAGTTTGCTCATAATTCTGTCAGAGTTATTACAGTCTTTAGGTTCTGAATGGCTGTAAATTACTATAATTGGTTTGCAGGACAAGAGATAAATTTGACTTTCTCAATTGAAGATTCTCTAAAATAATTTTGAACACTAAAATGATTTTAGAACATAACAGTCATGACAAAAATCTAACAAAACAAAGAATGTTAATAAAAGAAATGTTAACAGTATGATTTTTAAAAGCAGATTGATTACTGAAAATTACCAGTCTGCCGCAAGGTTTAGTCCTAATGATTTATAGATTGTCTTGTATACAAATCTTCCCAGAACCAATCTTTACATTGATGTTTAAAAGGAAAAGATGGCTGAAAAAAAGATATAGCTCTGATAGTTCTACACACACTGCATTGATATGAGGCTCAGCTGAACATTTAATCGTCCTCTCAAAAACTTAAACACTAAAATATTAATATAAACACAGGAAATTGAGAAAGTTGAAGTTTGCATGGAAATTTTTAAAAGCTATTTTGATCTTATTATGCTGCAACACTTATCCAAGTTTCTAACAGTTCAGAAGTCTTCCAAACCTTGAAATTGGAATTGATTTGGTTTTATTGTTTGTTGGTCCTAGTGCAAACTATGAAATTGAAAATGATATGACTATGACAGCAGTGCAGAGCTTAAAAAGTGGTTTAGAAATCTTTTCCTTAAATTAAATCTTACCACTTCAAAAAAAAAAAAACAAACAAAACAAAACTACCAACTAGTAACTACACTAATCTTTTAAAGTGAAAAATGTGATAACATCTTTGCTGCCTTGACCTTCCGTTTAGTTGCTACTCAAAAAGGAAAAGCAGTGTAGTCTCAATATTTATCTTTCTTTCAGAATCACAAGGCACTTCAGTTCCAATTTTTGTGCTCTAATTGCTCTTAAGATAACACAAATCAAACCGCTATCATGCACTTAAGTATGGCAACCTTTTTCTTAGGTGGAATACTGATAGTTCTGGACTTGACTGGTTATTAGATGTTTTCTCCTGTGTACTGCTTTCCTGGTCTCAGAAACCTTTGACAAAGGAAGGCAAATGTATGAAGCAGCAAGCTCAGTCTTTCACAGGTGATACAACAAAAAGGTTAAGTTTCAGGTCAAAAATTACAGTTTTATTTCCATTAATAGTTACAGTTGGTTATTGTGGTCAAGTCAAAACTTAATGATCCAGAGTTATCACTGCATTAGGATTTGGTACACAGAGGTTCAGATTAGCATCCACAGCAATATCTTGATTGGGATGCCTGGGAGGAAAAGGAATGGCAAATACATTTTTATAATGGTTGATTTCAGCTGGAGCTAAAAGGCCTTAGCAAGTCTTAAATTTCTTTTTCTCCTACCCATACTCTAAAGCTGAATAAGCCAAAGATGCATGCTAAATGAGAGTTTGTTCTTCCAGCAGCTGAGCACTTTCAAGATAACAAGAACAAGCTACCAAATTATTTCAGCAGAATAAATAACTAAACAGAATACAGCTCTTCGGCCTGGAAAAGACACAACGGGTTGAGGGAGGACATAGCATCATTTTGAGTTTAACACAAAAAATTAATAATAAACTTGCTTTCACCCCATAAAGAGCTAGGGTGTGTAAAAATCAGTACTCTAAATGAAGAGTTCTTTGGCAGCTATAAAATGCAAAGTGTTTTTTTCTCTGGAAGAGCTCTGCAGAAAAATTAAAACAAAAATTAGAGCCTACAATACACGTGTCACTGAGGCAACCCTTTATCTCCCCAGGAATTGCATCAGAAACTGTTGCATTAATGAGAATGCAGATGTTCAAAAACTCCAGATGGAAGTGCTTGTGCAAGCGCAGGACTGCTGATGCCCTGTGCCACCAACTTCACAGGCACCACAGGTAAACTGCATGTACATTATGTCATTATTTTGTCTAGAGCTTCTAGTTANAAAAAAAAAAAAAAGCCAAATTATAAAAAAAAATCCTTGAGAAGTTATTCATATACAGACACACATTTTTCAGCAAAGGCACATTTTCAACAAGCTTTTAGAAAAGATCAGGTTAAATCTAACTCTGTTGAAATTCATTCATCAGTACACTTTGAAATAATGTAAATGATTCGGAAGGCGACTCAAAAAAGACAAAAATCATTAATGATAAAAAAGTAGTCTTAAGAAAAGGTGAAAGGTTAGCTTTGATTTTGATGCTCTGAAATATCAGTTTATAAGTGCTCTATAGCTAATTGGAAGAAAACTGAATAGGAACTGGTTAACAATTCAGCTAAAGGTCACCCTCAAGAATTCTAAACCCATTAATAATTGAACAATTAGACTTAGTGTAAACACTTTAAAATTCACATCCCTTTTTATTGCTTTTGCTATTAATCTGCTATTGTCCACCTGGCAAAAATATCTTTCATGAAAACAGATTTTTCAGAACCTGAATTTCTAGAAAAACATGAATGCAGAAGAAGGAGAAAAGAATGAAAGACAACAATCAAGAACACAGGGCTGATGATTCTGAGAAACAGATCATGTTCCAGCTCTGTTAAAAACAGTTGAGAATTTTATATAAATGAAAATTATTTAAATGAAAATTTGCAAGCAAAAATTCCATCTTTCTCCAACAAGAGAAAAAAGGTTATTTAGTTTTGATCTTGATTATGTAAAAAAGGACAAAGAATACAGTAAGATAAAAAGAATGTACAACATTCCACTAGTGTTTCTTTAATAATAATATTACATAAGTAATCCTACTTACCCATAGTCTAAATTTTACTTTTTAATCTCAAATTTACGTAAAAACTTCTTAAACAGGCATACACTTAAATTTGTTACATATGACATTAAAAACAGAATGCTATCATACTGAAAAACCTTTGAAGTTCATATCATAAAAATGATGCACTAGTACTTTTGAATTCTCCTCATCCTTAAATGTGTCCTTATGCATTATTTATTGAAAAATCATTGTGTCTTTCTCCAAATTGAGCACTTACGTGTTTTCCCACCTTCTGCAGCAATGTAGTATCTCAGTGCTCTAGAAACTTGAAGTTGATTTTTATTAAAAAATTCATTAGGTAGAGGTATATGTTATTTCATTTTTCTATAATGATGAGGGGAAAAAAAATATCACAGTTAGTATTAAAGGCTATTTTTTCAGTGGCCCATTATGATTTTACAACCTTACAACCACCAACTATCCCCCTCATATATACACTGCAGAGAACCTGTTATTTTCTTTGTTCATAGCAAACCTCTTTTTGGCTTGTTTTAAGTATAAATTCTCAGAGCACTTGCTGTTCTGTTTGGGTGCAAATGTACTAGCACTTCTAACTATGTTTTACCATTGAAAAATGAAAAATATTGCTAGACAAAATGATTTCATGAAGATAAGTTCAGAGAGATCCAGCAACCTGGTGAGTAACATGATAATTCTCCACACACTGATTTTAATAAAAGAAAATAAAATAATCACAGAGCGGTTTAAATACAATGCCACTTCACAGAATGCAAGGTGTACTGTTCACTCTTATTTTTCGTTCCATCTCACACTGACATAGCAGTCAAGTCACCTCTAGATTTACTGCAGCTAACATTGGATATGGATTATGAGGAAGGGGATTTCGTTCTCATTTAGAATGGCACTACTTTATGTCAGGGCACCAAGTGTCCTATAGCTGGAAAGCCCCAGTGTGATTAAATCCAAGTTACAGAACATGGGCTCCAGATGTTCAGTGTTTTGGCTCCAGAGGCAGAGCCAATGCATGGTGCTAGCTAGCCGTGTTTGGGTTTCTAAACCAAACATTTTGCCAGAAAAGCACAACTACTACAAAATACTGAAGAGATTTTAAGGCATCTACTTTCAGTACATAAATACAACTCCTTATATAATGCAAATGCTGAGCAGTTCACACCTAAGCCTGCTAAGACCAACAAGACTAGTCATTCTATCATCCATCTTGCTTTCGGGCCGTTCTCTGGTAGTCCTGTTTATTTCACATGAAATATTACACAACCATGAAAAAGCCTCTATTATTAAATAAATTACCCAGTGCATAGGAACTTAAGCAGATGGCAAAAGAAGTCTAAGATTGGTTTGCCATTTCTTTCCACTGGAATTACCCAGAACACAAGCTCAAGGAGAGTGAGACAGACCAGCCTGAAACAACACTGGACACAGTACTCTCCTGGGATTTCCTCCAAATTGATGGAAGAAAAAAAAAAAAAAATAAGTAGTAATATAAATCTGGTTTTGAAATCTCTTAAGCCCTTTTCCTTTTTGAAATAAGATATTGATTCTTCAGTGTCGCACAAGTTTAAGACTGTGATCCCTGGCACAACACAGCACTGTCTGTAGCTATGAGTTCTAAGAATTTTCTTTCCTTCGGATTTCCAGCAAGCTAACTTAAGTCATCTTTCCTCCTTTATGTGCTGATGTCCAGTCACCTACCACGCAAGTGACTGGACATTAAAGTAACTTTTAATAAGAATGCTTCGGAGACTTATATGAAAAGCTAGTTTAAACAATTTTGAAGTTAGAAGCCATGAGAACAGCAATTTCCAGTATTCTAGAATGGCTTACATCAGAAGATCATAATTTTTCTTCTTCATTTATCTGTTTCATTCACTACATGACTTTCAATTTCTGCACCAAGTTTCCACAGAAACAGACAACAGCATCATTAACTATACAACTCTCATTCATTCTCCAAATACCATCCATCCTATGCATTAGATTGAGCACAAATTCAGTGAAAGACAGTGTGTGAACATGTAATTAAAGACAATTATAATACATACTCACAGAGAGAATAGGGAGCAAATTAAAATTTAGGAAGTAGCATGGATTCTGGCACTCCTAACTGATACAAGATTATAACCTAAACCAGCTGTCTGAACCAGCAAGAGAAAGAAATAGAACACACATTTTCTGTTAGTGGATTTCATGGCTACTTGCCAACATCTAATGAAGTCTGAGACTCAGGAATTCTAGATTCCCTTCTAGATTCTTCAAGCAGTTCAAGACCTCTTATGCACATGCCTCTCCTACTAAAGCTTATCATTCCCAATTAATGTTCTTGGTTCAATTCCTAGTGGTTTGCTCCCTTCTATATTATGTTCCCTAATTTCCAGTTCAGGTGGGAGTAACAGGCACATTCTTCACCCATATGCAGCCAAAACATTGTACTAGGCTACTCTACTACCACCTAACTTGATTTCAAATATTGAAGTATGTCACGTGGCCCCATTTCAGTCCAATTCTTCCTCTGTGAAACACACAGCTCAAATATGGCTGGGTTTCTTTACAGCAAATGAATGTGGCTTCTTTCAGGAATCCCAGTACTGTTTAAACATTCAGACCAAGTAAAAAGCCCCAAAAACAAGAGGGTGGAAGAAATAAGAGGAAAATAAAACACAATCTCCTCCCATGTTTACCTTTCACAATTCCTATCATATCTCATGCAATAAAAAAAAAAAGATAATTTTTTTTTAACTTTACCTGAAAGCCTAATAGCACAATAAAGATAAAATTAGAATTTCAGTGCCCAGATTACAGTAAATGTCCTTACTGACGTGCATGATTATAGAAGGATTTCCACTATATTTAGCAGCAGCTGCTCCTTTCTGTACAAAATACTTCATTTCCCTGTGTTAGTAAAGTTCATAAAATAAAGATCAGGCTCCTCCTATGACACCTACTAAATTAACAAGTACCTTCCCCCCCAAAAAAGAAAAACAAAAAGAGAAAGGAAATCATGCCCGAGCAACGAATACAAAGAAGGGAACAGCACGTCAGGCAGAGGTTTCAATGTAATTTCATGGAAGGTGAATGAAGAAGCAATGACAAGTCAAGATTTCCAGGAGTCACTGGCAAAGGATAGTACTTAACCGCAATTGATAGCAGTACTATGAAGCAGCTTGCTTACATTAATGGAGATTTGCTGTGCTGCTAGCTCTCCTCTTCTTCAAACAATCCTGCCAACTACGCCAATTTGTGCTGCAAGCTCTCTCCTTCTGCAGGCCAACGCCAAACTCAGCAACATACCCTCAGCATACCTTCATCTTTTATTTTTCATCTCTTTGCTCTTCTCCACCTCAAATCAGCCACCACAAAAAACCAAGGGGGAACACATCACCAAGACAGAGCTCAACAAGCTGCCTCCAACAGGAAGTGCCTCCAACTGGCCCCAACAGGAACTCACTTCAACAAGAACTCACTCCCAGCCAATCTGTTCCTGGTTGATACAGTTCTGGCCTCGCCCATCACCCCAACCATGACCACATGGGGGAAGGCAGGGCCTCACACAGGTGGGCCAGGTTCTGCCTCTGGGGCCTGGAGCTGCTTGTGGAACAAAACGTACTGCTACGTTGTGACTCATTCACAGGTCAACTCCAACTCAGTGATCACAGCCCAGGCCCCAGCACTTCAGTTACTCACACATGTAAAGAACAGTGAGGGAAAAAGTTCATAAGTACTAACAAAGTGGCAATGGAAGCTGGCTTAGTATAAAGGAGCAAGAGAAACTTTGACGCTGAACAAAACAGCACAGGAGAGATCGCTCAAGGATTTTCAAACCCAAAACTAGGCACAACTAATCTGATACCATGGGCAGAGACACATTCTGCAATTGGTTTGTAAATTACTACCATGACAATTCTAATCCCAGTCTATTTCTCAGTTCAACCAAAAGCTTAACAAATTTATAGACAGCAGTAAACCTAAATACAAACAAATGATCTAGAACAGAGGGACAAACAATGAATCAACATGCTTTGACTAATGTTATTAAGTCATTTTGAATAGGAAGTACAACAGGAAACTGTGAAGAATTGCAGATTATCTTAATTCGACTTCGTGACTTGCAATAAAACAGTATATGAAATTCAGTACAAGTCATGTACACATGTCAAAAATCCTAACTTCATTTTTACATGTATGGAGGCTAACTTAACTATCATCATTCAGGAGTAAGGCTGTGGTGTAATGCTAGATATTGCCATGAAAATCAATACTCTGGGTTTTTGTCCAAAGCTAAATGGAATTCTAGGTGATCTCTAGGAAAAAAAAAACAAACAACACAGAACAGAATACAGGCTACCATTAAACCACAGTATAAATACAGTTTGCCTTCATCTTGAATACTGTGTTAGGTTCTGATCACCTCATCTAAGAAGAAAAAAAAGGAAAAAAATTCAAAGAGCAACAGCAATGAGAAAATCATGCATCACCTTACTCAGGCATTTAAGAGCCATGACTGCATAGTCATCAGTGGTACAGAGAGCGCAGTTACATATCACTGTAGACACTAGTACATGAGCTAGTAGTTATCAAAGTGAGTTAGTAGAAGACATGTTTAAAACAAAAGGAAGTGGTCTGTTTGCAACAGGTGATAAACCTGCTATACTCCTTGCCAAAAGATAAGTGAAAGCTAAAAATTACACTGGAGACTGGGCAAGTTCGTGGAACAATCCAATGAGAGCAACTAAGCCCCATATCTGGCTCCAGAAGTTCACAAAATTAAGATACACAGAGATATTTGGGGCAGTATCATAAATACTTGTGCTACTCTGTTCACTGCTGAAGACAGGAGAATGGTATATGGTCCTCCAGCCTGATTCAGTCAAGTCACATGAACCTGGTCTACAAAGTCTTCGATAATTTGGCTGTTAGGAGTCCAAAGCAAGATCAAAAGTTTGTCTATCAGCATCAGCTCCTATCTCAGTGAAATGTTGACTGAATTGCCACCTCAAATGTAAACTCCCCTACACTAACTAGAAATACAGAAGACAAGCTAACTATCCTGTTAAGCAATGACTCTTAAGTGGGAAATTCTTCAGTCTGTTGAAGTGATCTTGAAGAACTAGGTCAGGTTGCTCAGAGCCCCATCAAGTCTGACCTTGAATGTTTCCAGGGATGGGGCCTCCATCACCTCTCTGGGCAACCTGTTCAAGTGATCAACCACCCTTATATTAAAGAACTTTTTCCTAATATCCCATCTAAATCTACCCTTTTCTAGCTTAAAACCATTACCCCTCGTCCTGTCACTACAAATCCTTGTGATCAAATAGCACATCTTCTAGAAGGATATGTTCCATCCCAGGCACAGAGATGAGGTTGACAGGTCGGTAGTTTCCAGGGTCTTCCTTTTTTACCCTTTTTAAAAATGGGTGCAATGTTTCCTTTCTTCCAGTCACTAGGGACTTCACCTGACTGCCAGGACTTTTCAAATATCATGGAGAATGGCTTGGCAACTGCATCAGCCAATTCTCTCAGGACTCTGGGATGCATCTCATCAGGTCCCATACATTTGCATATGTTCAGGTTCCTCAGATGGTCACAAACCTTGTCCAGTGCCTCATACCTTGCTGCTCAGAAGCACCTAGGGGGGTGAGGTGGGCAAGAGGGAATTTCGCCTGCTGTCCCTACCATGAACTTGCCTCCACTCATTTTTTTCATTTAGGCTTCTACCTTCGGCCTGACAGAGGCAGATTACAGAGGCCCTTTGATGCCGGGTGCCCTCTAATGGGTACTCCCATTTCCGTTTCAAGGACGGCAGAGCCTGGCTCCCCCTCCCTAATGTTCCAAATGTTCCAGTCATTCTACTAGACTGACCCAGTCTGGAACGTTCTCTGTGAAAGTGGTGTTAAATACTATGTTGGGTTCCTTAC
>VYZX01005008.1:49633-97958 GCA_013401335.1 Brachypteracias leptosomus | reverse complement strand
AAAAGGTATTGAAAATGGCCAGAGGCAAACAAACCCTGCTGCAGAGCATTGGGTTTCTTCCCTCCTGCAGGCCTTTGGGCTCAGAAGCAACAAGGATATTCCCTTGACTTCTTTATTCTCCTCTCTGCTGCTGTCCACATCCTTTACTGCCTACAGAGAGACTGGTAGCTACAGACATGAAAGCTGCAATTCACAAAAAGCTTTCCGTCCCAGGCAAGCTTCTACACAAGTGTTTTAGTTTATACTGATTTCTAGGAAAATATAAAAATAGTTCTTCATAAATTCATATTGGAAAAGATTTTCCATATAAATGTCAGATGCTAAAAAACCTGCCACCTCCAAGGCTATAAACCATTTTTTAAATTCATACTCAGCTGTCATCACTACTCATACAGTGTATTATGCTACACAAGCTACTGAAGCTTTTTTAGAAGTAATAAGAAAATACATAAATAGGAGGTGACAAAAATATGTTATAAGCTTGCCTTTTTAACCAATACCTTTTCATGATTAAAAAAAAAGAGAGAAAAATACTTTTCTGCAAATATTTTGGGATGATAAAATGAGAGACTTTTCTATCATGTGCTTACTGGGCAGTTATAAAATTCTTTTTTTTCCCTATATCAGTTAAAAGGAAATTAGAATTTCTATTACATTTTATGCATAAAATATATGTAAATAAAAATCCCATCAATTTTTTTAAGGTATCAGATACCTGAGAGAAAACACTAGCCAACAATTAGGACTGAAATTTTTAGTGTAAATTTCATTTTCAACATAGTTAGGCAACTTTTTTTTTTTTTGGTGAACTTTTTCTTTTACAGTGCATTTACTTCGAAGAAAAACACTTCTTTTTTTTCAAGAAAAGTTAAACTCAATAACTACTGTCATTTCAAAAATGACTTTATAGTGAGGGATGATGCTTAAGATGTTTGTCTGTAATTTAGAAATACCTGAGTTAGTTACAAGACAAGCTTTCATTCATACGTTGATAATACTATAACACTGAAAAAAAGCTGGATTTATCTCAGTGTCATCAGGTAGTGATCCATCTGGTCCTCCCTTAGATGACTCACAGATAGTGAAAACCCATTACAGAAATCAGGATAACCACAGAAGTAGTGCCTCTACAAATCTGTGTAAGAGTCAGTCTTTGTAAAAAGAGTGGAGGTGAGGAATAACAGTAGACTGATGACTTACTCAGGAGGTGATGTGAAATATTGTGCTGTTCTTATTATCTTGCTGAGATAACAAATTAACCTCTCCAACCAGACACTGCAAATACTTCAAGTACATTGCTCTAAATTACACTTTCTGGTTTCATATTTTAACACAGTGGTTGAGTTTAGGAATGTAGTATCAGCTCCTCATTTTGACTAGAAATTACCGGTACTGACTTTTTAGGTCAATTAAAATCTGTAATTGAGTATGGTGATGTAAATCACATAGGAAAGAAAGATGAGTGAATGTGGAGCTTGCTGAGAAACCAAGACACAAATGGCTCTTGTCAGAGCTCACCACAAATACTGTGATGTAGTCCCACTACATCAGTTGAGGACATGAGGGCAACGCTGCCCCATTCCTGGTACAAAGCTTCATGGGAGTTAGGCTGCAAAGCAATACTCTACTCCCCACTGTAGTGCCTGAGGAACTCTTATTTCACTTTGCAGGTATAGCTCACTTAGAATTAATCCCCCAGATGAAAAAGAACTGTGAGAGAAGAAGTCAAGGAAAATCTCCATCCAGAATTTGGCAGAGGTGAGGAATTGTCTCTTACCTTGCAAGGCATTGGCTTTTTGAAGGAGATTTCAGCTTGAGTCCAAACTCCCTTTGGAGAGTCCAAGACAGACCAGATTTTCTCTTGAACAACATGATTCTCCTCAAAGATATAAACAGCAAGAGTGCCACTCATTTTGAAAAACCCATATAAGGCATAATAAAAACGCAGACAAAACTGCAAGTTTCCTGGAAGGGTCGGGCCATACAGACGTCCAATGTACCCAGGTTGTGATGTAAACTTTGTGTTTGCTAACAAGTAATAACCTGCAAAACAGCACAATTTTTGAGTATTTCTAATATACAATTAGCACAACTGATTTGCTATTAAAGCAGCTTCCATTATTGCATCAGACTTTGGCTATAAAAACACTTCCTACTGGCAGCAAACTGTTTATCACACTCTGTTTGAAAGGAAATAATTTTTCTAAAAGCATCCCAGCTACTTCAGGCTAAACTGGCACATGGCTAAGTTACCAGAAATAAACACTTTACAAATTTACATTGAAAACTTCTCTGGCCTGATGGCCTCACTGGAAACCTGGCTGTTTCAAGGGTACCACTCTGAGACCAAAGAATGAAGGATGGGGCACAAGGCTTCTTATTCCCTGCACCAAGAAGAAAGAGGCTTTAGCACATATGATTAAAAACTGTGAATACTCTACACAAATAGATGAATGAGTTTCAGAATTTATTAGCAGGTCTTTGACTATC
Source organism: Brachypteracias leptosomus (assembly GCA_013401335.1). Classification (NCBI taxonomy): domain Eukaryota; kingdom Metazoa; phylum Chordata; class Aves; order Coraciiformes; family Brachypteraciidae; genus Brachypteracias; species Brachypteracias leptosomus. The sequence goes on along the minus strand of VYZX01005008.1, from coordinate 95,468 downwards.
AGGCTTCACTACACAACGTTTCACAGTTTTCCCTTAAAAATGCCAACTATCCTAAGACTGGAAGAGCTAAGAGCCCACCATTCCTCTACATTAAAAGCAATACATTATGCTACTATTATATGTGCTTGCATATGTTTGGGGAATCATCCCTTCAGTGCCTACAGATCAGTATAGTGAAGATACTCTGATTACAGCCCTGCGTGATTATTCAATAGGTGACCTTTCCCCTTTACGTGTCAGGAGGCACAGCCAGAGTCCCAGCTAGGACAGAGCAGTGTACACTGATTTTTCATGGCAGGGAGTTGAGGTGAGGCAATCTAACCAGTGTGCTGATGATGTTACTTAAAAGAGTGAACAACGTTAACCTTTACACCAGGAGATGAACCTCCCTGGATGTGTGCAAGGGCAGGTTGGATGTGGCTTTGAGCAACCTAGTATAGGGAAAGGTGTCTCTGCCCATGGCAGAGAGTTTAGAATTAGATGATCTTTAAGGTCCCTTCCAACCCAAACCATTCTATGATTCTTTCTATGAACCTTTATATCCAGTGGACTCTTCTAGTGAAAAGGAGCTTTGATTTACCAAACCCAGTAGTGTGATCTCCTGCTCTATACACATTACGCTTCACTTTCACTCTGCTCCATCCTGGGCTGTCTTTGAGATCCTGGTAGAAATTACACAGATCTTCCTCAAAGTTGCAGCCGGCCTTGGCAGGATTGAAAGGAGTTCCTAAAAGACAGACATATATGTTCTGTTAGGAAGGACACAGTATAAGCATGGGTATTTACAACACAAGGATACCAAAGTGTATTCTGTTTCATCTTTCTTTGCATAACAGAAGATGAGCATGTGCAAAGATGTTACACATATATAGTGCAAAGTAAAAACGATACTGAACTATCAATTTTCTACTGCAAGTGAGTGCTATTTTCTTTTTGCTGGAGCTGGGAGGAAACTGCTTTGCAGCCTCTGTAAAATATAAATAAGCTACAGATACTAAGAGAAGATCTTCCTTCAGGACATAATGCACAAAGATCATTTCTTTTCATCTTGCTCCTTCATTCAAAAGATATTTGGACAAAATGAATGTAAGTGTGTGCATCTGTGTGCATGGGGGTCATATTTTCATTTCAGTTTCCAATGGGATAACTTTCTAACATCAATATTTAATATTCTTTTAAAGAGCACTTTTTTAAAAAGTCATCTCTAATGTGTGTGCCTATGCTTGCCATAAATATGTAAGTCAAATAGCTTTTGGTTCGTGTACCACCTCATGGCTACTGACCTCCACAGCTAGGCTGCATGCATTTCAGCACTGCAGCAAAGAAAGCTGAACCATTTATAGGGAAGCTGATTAAAAGCTAAGCAAGTCCTCCAGCTCTGCTGATGGCTCCTCCTTGATCTGCAATGGGGAATTCATGGGTCAGGGTTTGCTTCAATATGAAAAAAATACACCTGGTGAACAGGTGCTTTTAAGTAAAACATTTCTGTTTCTTTAAAAGCCTCATCAGTCACTTGTGCTGGATGCTGAAGGAAAGAGGGCCTCAGCCCAAAGCTATCATGCAATTTTTGGCTACGTCAGGAATCAGGACCCTGTGAGCATCACTCTACGTTGGCACACATGACTCTCTGCACAGAGGCTAACTGGGGCTTCCCAGCAAGGGCAGAGACCCTGGCCAGAATTTTGGCTTTGGAGAGATGCCTGTGGTCTTTTCAGCCTCAACTAAGCCAGATCTAAGCACTGTCCATGTTCTCTGTCTACAAAGGAGACAGCCCTGGGCTTTTCCCTCTTCTTTCCTAGCTGAACAAAAAGCAGTTGGAGCACTACCAGGTCCATGCAGCATTAAACTCATCTTTTGACTCATCCTTTGGTGAGCAAGTTTAATAGTCTGGTGCCTTTCCCCCCGCCCCAGTTTGGCTAACATTGAGACCTTTGTTGACCAAAACTTCTAGAAAAATGGTGGAGCTGAGCTCTGCCCTCCCTGACACAGAAACAGGAGCACCCATCAGAAAACACCCGAGATCAAGGGGACCCTGTATCCTCCCCTCTCCAGGCTGAAGGCAGCACCCTAATTGAAAGGAGTGAACGGAGGCAAGTCCATGCTCAGGGTAGCAGGTTAACTCCCTCCTTGCCCACCTCACCCCCTCAGGTTCCTCCATACAACAAGTACAAGGATGGGCATGGCTGAGATGAGACCTGCTGGTCAAACTAAAGGGCAAGAAGGAACTGCACAGGCAATAGAAGCAGGGACAGGTATCCTGGGAAGAGTACAGGGACACTGCCTGGTTGTGTAGGGATGAGATCAGGAAGGCCAAGGTGCAGCTGGAGCTGAACTTGGTAAGGGATGTAAAGAATAATAAGAAGGGCTTCTACAGATATGTCAATCAGAAAAGGAAGGTTAAAGAAAGCGTATCCCACCCTGACAAGAAAGAATGGCAAACTAGTAACAACAGACAAGAAAAAGGCTGAGAAACTCAACAACATTTTTGCCTCATATTCACTGGCAACCTCTCTTCCCACACCTTCCCAGTTGGTAAAACGCAAGACAGGGACCAAGGAGGCAAAGTCCCTCCCAACGCAAGAAAGGATCAGATTCATGACTACCTGAAGAACTTGAACATACGAAGTCTATGGGACCTGATGAGATGCATCCCAGAGTCCCAAGGGAACTGGCTGATGCAGTTGCCAAAGCTACTCTCCATGATATTTGAAGTCCTGGCAGTCAGGTGAAGTCCCCAGTGACTGGAAAAAGGGAAACATTACACCCATTTTTAAAAAGGACAGAAAGGAGAACCCTGAGAACTACTGACCTGTCAGCTTCACCTCTATGCCTGGGAAGATCATGGAACAGATCCTCCTAGAAGCTCTGATAAGGCACATGGAGGACAGGGAGGTGATTTGGGACAGCCCACATGGCTTCACCAAGGGCAAGTCCTACCTGATCAACCTAGTGGCCTTCTACAATGGAGTGACTACATCAGTGGACAAGGGAAGAGCTACAAATGTCATCTATCTGGATTTCTGCAAGGCCCTTGACACAGTCCTCCATGACTTTCCAGCATAGGACACATAGATTCAGCTGATTTTTGCTGCTATGAAAACCTAATAGAAAACTGACAGACACTGTCTGAGATAAATAATATCTCCCGGAAGAGTGAAGACAGGAAAGCAAGCATTTTGGTTCTGAAGAACATCTCAGGGCATTTGGAATAGAAGGATATATTCCCTACATCAGCAATAATGAAAAGCCCAGGACATTTTCTCCCTCATACCACACCTGGGGAAATCCCCCCTCACTTTCTGCAACAGGCTTACAACTTATCTTTTCAAAATCTGGTGTAATGCAAATACACGCTGGAGAGAAGGGCTGCTATCCACAGGGTCCTTGACAGGCTTGAGAGGTGGGCCCATGCTAAGCTCATGAAGTTCAACAAGGTCAAGTGCAAGATCCTGCACCTGGGTTGGAGCAATCCCAAACACAAACACAGGCTGAACAAGGAGTGGATTGAGAGCAGCGCTGAGGAGAAAGACTTGGGGATGCTGGTTGATGAAAAGCTCAACATGAGCCAGCAATGTGCAAGTGCAGCCCAGAAGGCCAACCATATCCTGGGCCGCATCAAATAAAGTGTGGCCAGCAAGCTGAGAGAGATGATTCTGCCCCTCTACTCTACTCTTGTGAGACCCCACCTGGAGCACAGCATTCAACTCTGGAACCCACAGCACAAGAACATGGACCTGTTGGAGAGCGTCCAGAGGAAGGCAATAAAGATGATTAGAGGGCTGGAACACCTCTCCTATGATGACAGATTGAGAGAACTGGAGAAGAGAAGGCTCTGAAGAGACCTTATTGTAGAATTCCAGTATCTGAAATCTGGGGAGGGACTTTTCACAAAGCCTTATAGTGACAGGATGAGGGGCAATGGGTTAAAACTGGAAGAGGGTAGATTTAGATTGGAAATTAGAAGGAAATTCTTTACTCAGGGGGTGGTGAGACACTGGAACAGGTTGTCCAGGGGGGCTGTGGATGCTCCCTCCCTGGAGATGTTCAAGCCCAGGCTAGATGAAACCCTGAGCGACCTGGTCTAGTGGAAGGTGTCCCTGCCATGGTGAGGGGGTTGGAACTAAATGATCTTTGAGGTCCCTTCCAACCCAAACCATTCTATGACTCTGTGAAATACAGCATTCAGTCCAGTGCTGCAGTCGCAGATCCCTGAGGTAAGGATGCAGAGGGGGCATTAAGGACGGATTTTTGGATCAAATGAATGACATTAGTGTTTATCTGTTGTTTTGTCACCGGGAGGAAGAGAGGCCCAGTGGTGCTGGTGAGTTGAAAAGGTAGCATTTGCACATCACTACCATATATTGCAAGTACTGGCAGATGGTTCTGAGGGGCAAACCAAAGGGAGAAAACAAGGAAGGTAAATAGCAATGAGAACTCCTACCTGTCTGATTGCTGCAGTAAACTGGAGAGAAAGAAATGTCATCAAGGGCAACGTAACCTCCCCTGGCACTGTTGAAAGCAACTTCAAATATTACCTGGAAATGATAGTTATTTGTTATTCATCTACCATATATGCAATGATAATTTTGGTACACCTCTTCATATTACAGAAATATAAGAAGTGCCTTAAAACTTTTCTTAAGTATCAAATCTCTGAGTTACAGGAAAACTTTGAGAAAAGGTCTGAATCACAGTGTCTTGTTTCCAGCATAGTATACCTACAGAAAGGACTGAAGACAATAAGAAGTTTTCAGTTCTTCTTCCCTCACAGTGCTTTCCTGATGGATTCTTCCTTTCCCATTAATTTGTCTAATCAGCTTTTCAACTAAGTAGAATATTGGTATCCATAGTATGCTATAGAAATAAGTTCTACAGTTATGTGATATGAGCAAACCCTTTGGTTTATTTTAAAACTTTTACATGGTAATTAAGAATTTGGAACAGCAATGTAAATTATGAGAAAAAGAGAAAAGTTAATCTTTTCTCTGTCATTCACAATTTTTATGTACCTCTACCATGTTCTACTTCAGTCATTTTTTTTACAGGCTGAAAAATGTTATTTCATTAATGTAATTTCTCCATACTTTTGAAATTAATTACAACAACCACAGAGAGCTGGCTTTCACATCTAAAGAAAGTACTGTATTATAAGGACCCAAGTTTGGACTCTTTCTTACCTCATGAAAGCACAGAAAGACTGAATTGCAGGGTTGTATAAGGCAGACAATAAAGCTCAAATATTTTTCTAAATTTTTCTTCTGCAGTGGGAAGCATGATACTCAGCATCCTCAAAAATAGATCAAGTCACAGAAATACAGGACTGAGATAACATTGACACTATTTAGTAGGAACTGAAAGACCTCATTAGTAGGACCCTACAACTTCCCAAGGTATGCTCAGAATCACACAGAAACACAGAATTGCTATGGTTGGAAAGGACCTATAAGATCATCGAGCCCAATTATTATCTATCTCTACCAGGCCCACTTCTACACCATATCCTTGAGCACCCTATATAGACGGCTTTTAAATACATTCAGGGATGGTGTTTCAACCACCTCCCTGGGCAGCCTGTTCCAGTCCTTGACAACCCTTTTGGTGTAGAAGTTCAAGCACTGTTCTGTTCAAGCACTTCACTACCCAACTTCATTTTCGCTGAATATCAAGCACCAGTATGGAAAGTAATTCCTCCTTGACTCTTATGCAGTAGACAAAGGAAACAACAGATTGCCAGCATCTTTATAGCCATCTTTCAGATACTGAATAGCCACTTCCATGTTCCCAACTTGGCCTGAGTTGGCACTGTTCTCTGATGCAACCTGTAAGTCACAGTTGGACTGTACAGGAACGATTGCTTTACCTCCATGGGGTATGGAGCATTGAAGTCAACTTCTGCTAGCACCCAGTCCACAGTCAGAGCACTGTCTGTTTTCCAGATCTCTTCATAAAAGCCACTCATGTCTCTCAAGTAAACAGTGAAAACAATGCTACTCTCCTGCTTGAGTTGATAATAAAAAGATAAGCAGCCAGACATTGGGGTCATGGTCTTTGGTGAGATTAGCTGAGCCACTTCCTGAAAATGCCTGACGTAAACAGAGTCCACATACATGTAGTGACCTGAAAGTATAAAAAAAACTTGGTAGAAGAAAACTCTTTAAAGGACACCACTTACAAGAAGTATCAGGAGATGGGCAGGGACTAGACACATATCTCTACAACCTGGACAACAATGTCTGATTCCTAGGAAATTTTAGTAATTTTAAGAGATTTTTTTTTTCCCCTCTCCTTCCCTCCCATGTAAAACCCAAAGTCATTGGCTAAGATACAACTGGAAAAACAGTCAGTCTCAGCTCTTCCTTAAGTCTTTACTTGAGACCTTTATATTAAAGAAAGTAATAAACTGTCTGAATTTTGGAGGCTATCCATAAAAGGAAAAATGTGTTATAACTAAGTAAATTCCCTGCCTCTCAATAGCTCAATATACTATTTATATATATATATATATTTATCTTTTTACAAGCGCAACTTTTACTGAGGCAACCAAATTAAATGAACAAGACTATAAGCCATGTGTTTCCTCACGTGTTTTACTCAGCAATTCATTTACTATATCAGATGAAATGGCAAATAACCTTTCTTTTGCACATTTTGCTGCTTATATAATTCTGCTTGGTCTATCTAGGATTTGGTTTCTAAATATTTGTCTTTACTGAATAGAATGGGGTTTTGTAAAATCCATAAAAAAGACTTTTGAGATATGTTAATAAACAGAAAAATGCATTACAGATGAGTAGACTCCCTATACCTCAACAGGCAATATGACCTGCACGATTTTCAAAGGACACAGCTTCTTGGACTTTGATTTTGGGTGAGCTGTCTCAATTTAAACAGGACACATCCATGTACATGGATATGCTGTTCATCTGTAGTTTTTCTTCTATGCTCCCAGAAACACAGCATCGAACAGCATCAGTTGATGAACAGAAAAATGGTTCTTCACAAATGGAAAATTTAGAGGAGAATGAAGTTCCAGACTGGCACGGTACTTCAGCATGGACACTGCAAACTGTGCCATTAGGTTTCTATTTACACCACTATGTTAATTAGCTAATAGTGTTCTCAAACCTGGAGATGTCACTTCTCACTTCACACCATTGGAAGGAGAGGAAAGGGCTTGTTTGGCTGTCGATCTCCTCCAGCCTGCCCACTGCCAGGGGGCTGGTGATATTTCAACAGTACTTGCTTGAGAAGTTCTGGGCTTCATTTTTGCTCTGCAGTTTTACCACATTTCATAGCTCAACTGTGATCTTCCCTGGCTGATGTACCCTCACAGCACAATTCTTGCAAAAAGAAGGCTCTTCTGTGACCTTTGACTTCTTCAGGTCTTCTCAATTGACGGTCACCAGTGAGGGTTTGGTATGAAAAAGAAACTTGGGCTACAAGGAAACAGATCCCTCCCAGTTGGTGGTGTTTCTGTCACACACAATACTTCATTTAATAGGTAGAACCACTGTCTGCTGTTGAAGTTGTGGTGAGTTAAACTTTCAACAAAATTTTATCAGCGTTTAGGCGCCATAGAGTGATGTGGGGCTGGACTGACTCTCTGTACTCAACTCACACAATTGTGAAATAAATAAAAAGGCACAGCGGCATGAGTTAAGGAAAGAGGATCAATCTTGCTTCTCATGATGTGATTCCTTGTGCCATCACAAGCATCACATTGTCTGAGATGCACAGTGTTCTGCAACAGCCAGATCTCCTGACCATCACCTGCTGTGGTACTTCATGTAACACTACACCAAAGGCTAAGTTATCCCTCAACACTTCTATATGACTATGTAAAACTTTCTCGTCTCAACAAGGTGGCCAGGACAAGTATTTTATACAGGGCAAGTGCTGAAAATCCTTTAAGTCTTTACAGCATTCTGCCCCCAACAGACTGTATTAACAGCATCACATTTGACTGAAAGAAGCAAAGCTCCTGAACTGTGCAATTTAACCTGAGACTCTCCAAACATGTTTCAATTTCTTAGTTTTCCTACTCAACTTTCTCAATAGCCACTGGAAAGAAAATCTCTGCCAGATGTATAGAGCAGTGGTACAAGATTTTAAAACTTACTGTGGCCCATACTTTTACAATGCACAGAAAGATGTATTTTCCTTCTCTCCGTGCAAAATTTTATACTTATTTTGAGTAAATCTGAAGCCTAGCAAAGGACATAACAACCTTATTGTAAAGTTTACAGGAAACTTTTTGTGAATTTCTGCTAATTCCCCCCATCTTTTTCTAATCCCCCTTTTCACATAAGTCATTCTTATTCCACCCAATGCCAGGAGAAAAGAAAGATCTCACATAATATTTTGCAGTGTAAGAGTCATATGTGGATCATAGACTCAAATTTCCCACTATACTTCTGTCTTTCATTTGTTGCTTACCCAGTTCACTGTTAAGTGTGTGGTCTTTGGGCAGGATAGACTGAGAATTACGAATGTTCCCTCCACCAACAAACCAGTTGACATTGGGGTTCCAGCGGTTCACAAAGCCACAAAGATGATTTTCTTCAAAGTCACATTCTGCAATTGCAAACATAACCAGTTGAGTGCACACATTTTCATCACAGAAACTGGAAGAGAGGCGATTGATAAGCACTGGACTCATTTTACATATGGCAATGGCAGATAACACCTTTATTTATAAAACTGGACACAGCACTTAGCAGCTTATAATAAATGGAAGTAAATGCAGCTACAAATTTTGATCAAGTTTTGATAAAATTCTCATTTTCCATTCTGTTCAGTCCAACCTATCTTTTCACTATTTTGCAATACAGGACTGCTGTAATTTAGAATCAAATGAAATAGACTTGAAATACATCACTTCATAGTGGTGTATAGTCGAAGCAGAACTTTCACTTGTAAATCATGGATGGCTAGAAGCAAAGCAGGACTAGCACTTCACAGCAGTAATGAGACTGCTTTGTTTCTGTCACAGAGCCAAAGAATTGTGACAATTTGGTTGGACTCTACTAGAGTTCCCCAAGAATGCAAAGGTCTCCCAGGCTCTTAGCCACTAAAATTTTTGAACTTCATTAGAATTTTTTGGCAAATGTCATGAGGAAATAGCAGTAAGTGTAAATACCAAGAGAATTTTGATTCTGTGGCCTCCAAGATGCCACTGTAAGGAAGTATGAGCAGGCAGAGAGCAGAAATAATGCCGCAAATGTTATGTCCAATATAGTTTTGTGAAACTATAACAGTTGTTCCTGCTTGAACAATAAATATCTTTATAATGAATTATTTTTAGTGAAATATCTACAGTGTGTGCAACCCAATCTTAAAAAATATTTACATTGAATATGGCAGCTTGCTTTTCAATAAGGAAAAAGCCATTGCCTTTTTTCTAAACTCAGACCTTTAATTTAGTTTTTAAATGCCAACAAGGCACTTTTTTTCTATGTAGAGAATATGGGAGCTGAGCAGACAGTACTCACCAATACAATATCCAGGAGTTATTTTAATTTCAAAAACTGCTATACTGGCAGATTTATCTTGTCCCATTTCAGCTTCTAGTACAATCTGCAAAATATAAATCAAAGTGCAAATTTTAGGGTTTCCGTGTTTCCATTATCACCCTGGATATTTAAGCAGAATAAACAGGAGAACAAACTAAATATATGCAGGGGGCTCATCATCCTTACAGTCAGGAGAGGTGCTTTTGCTGAAAGAGCTTGTCAGAACGCATTAAAGACAGAATCAAAGCTCTTCCTTGAGGACAAAAGGCACACTGAAGGACAATGAGACAAGGCAAAAAACCCCCACACTTCATATATGGAGTATGGGACTCCAGATTCCTCAGTTGTGGCTATACAGGATGGTATCGTGAGGGATGTGATGTGACAGGTTTTGGGTAGAAATACTTTTGTCTCAGCTTCTGACTCCTCCCAGAAGTGCACAGAGAACAGGAACAAGTGAGCACAGCTACAGACCCAAGACCTAGGAGGTTCCACATCTGCTACAGCATGCCAGCAGCTCCATAGGGCTGCCAGAAAGTGAAGGGAAGAGCATCTTCTGTGCTGGGAAGAGCATCGACTGCCTGACTTAAGCCAGCTCTGCTCACTGATTTTAGGGACAGGGGGGTTGACTGACTTGCACACTGACAGCTCTGAAGGTGAAAGCCAAGAATAGGGCCCAGAGCAAGCCTGTTTGAAAAGCAGTCTGTACACCCCCAACACATGCACCAGAAATCCTCTGACATCTTATAAAATCAGGCTTACCTTGTACTTCTTTGTGCTGTTTGTTAAATCTAAGCTAGCTATGAGCCAGCTATCTGAAGGCTCCTTGGCTGACCACAGCACACGATCAAAGCTCTCTCCTTCTGGCCTCAGGTACAGGTTGAGTCTGGCAGGATCGGGTGAAGTCTCTCGAGTTGTTGCTATCTGATAAATCAGTCTCATACAGCTCCACTCCTCAGAGTATAGCTCAGGGCTTGACAGCACTGCCTTTTCACCCTCATAAGATGTATCCACAGAAATGTAATGTCCTGGGAACAGACACACATCAGAATAATAAATGTCAGAGGCTTTACTTTTGCATCCCTGGACAAAAGTACTTATTTATAAAGGAATGGTTCTTCTGGGGCTAGGTCAGGAGATTGAGACCACAACTCATTAGTTAAAGAAGTCATTTAAGCTTTTGGTATCCCACTGAACCCCTTCAAATGTCACTTCATGCATCCAACAGTGTTTTTAATTGTCATTTTAAAATTACTGGAAATCTTTAGAGGAAGATGTTATATCAATGTAAAGCACATTGTTAAGAATTTCCCTCTGTAAGCAGACGATTTGATTGACAAGATAATTTACACAGGCAGAAATGTGCTGCAGGAATATCTATTTGTTTTACAGATCAAAACTTTTAAACTTCATTTTTATAATTTAGATTTTAAAACAATACATAAAGATATTGCAGCCAAAAACTTATAAAGCAATTCTGGTTTCAAAGAAGAAAACTAGAAAGACACTCTTAAGTATTACAACTAACATGTACAAATCTGTTGATGCAAGAAAGTGCTAAATGTAAAGCTACATTTAAACATATCAGTAGTCTCAATGGGATTATTTCAAAATTACTCTTTGGATGAATATTTTTGGAGCAGGGCCTAAAACATAACCATCTATATAAAAGCAAAAGAAAGACTGAAATTATAAGCTAAAAATGCATGAGGAGGCCAAAAAAATGCCAAAGAAACAAGATGTAGAAAAAGGAGGCAACAGTAAATGAATCACAGTGGAACATAAACCTGGTCCTGAAGACTTTATTAACACATCAAAACCAAGGAGAGTAAAACAGGATACAGGAGTCACAGAAACCAGTAATGAATGACAGAAAGCTGTGAAACACAGAAAGGAAGGAAATTTCAAACAAACAAACAAAAACCCAGCAAAATAAGCCAGGCATTCATGTCTGACACATGATCCCATAGAAAATCTGGAAGATGATCCTCCTAACTTAGTGGTAATGTATATCAGACAAATTCCATTCTTGATACTAATTTTCAGCAGCCAGGCTGCAAGCAAGAGTTATTAAGAGCTGACAAATCAGTCCTTCACCCAGCAGCATATCACAGTGATGTTCTTTAGACTCCCCCCAGCATATATTTCTTCTTCTTTAATCTCATTTCACTTGAACACAGGGCTTGTCTCAGTTTCTGCACATATGTAAGCACTTTCTGAATTTGGACACATGAGCAGTCAGACTGATGTTAAATACGTTGATTGCCTTTGAGGCACATCCTTCCCTCCAAAATCCAGCCTGAACCCTCCAACTCTACTAAGCCATTCTGGGGTTGCTTCCTAGGAGATCCTCTATTGCCTTTTCAAAAGTATTCTCTCCGATGTGAAAAAAAATCATCCTCATGGACAGTCACCACTCCCTCAAGGCAAAGAGCAGGTACACATCTGCTCCACAAGGTTCCCAAAGTCCTCTCCCATTGACCCTCAGGAAGATGTCAGGAGCAGACAGCAGCTCTGACAACACCTGATTCCTTGGGCAGTGCATGTTACAGCATCCCTCTGTGTCTGCTCCCTCTCTCACCTGCAAACACTGTGCACAGCAACCCATTTGTGCTGTACATTTTTGTTTAACAGATTAAGATAAATGATTGCTACTTACTTAGCAGGTAGGTACAGCCCTGAGCAGTATAAGCAGCTGTGTAAATACAGAAAAGCTGCATTTTCTTTCCCTTTTTAGGAAAAGGAATTTTTTTTGCCTCCTACCACAATTTCTCCTTATATCAGCTGTGTCTGGTTTTAGTCTCTTGGAGGAATATACAAAATCACTGGTTAAGTACAAGTAACTTGTTACTGCAGCAGCACATGAAAGAAAAATAAACACAGGAATAAATATTTTAAAATAGGCACCTAATGGGCCTGCCAAATACTTAATCTGCCTCTACATAAAATGTAAGTGCATAAAACATCCACTTGCATACAGATATCCAGTTAGTTCACAAGAGTTAGTATGCACAGCATTTATTTGCTGGCATATGCTAGTCCAAGGTATGCAGGTTTTTTCACTTGCTTGGATGATATAGGGAAATTACCAGTGCTCTATTAGAAGTCAAATGCTTCTCACACATTTCTTTTGAATTTATATAAGTGGCAATATCAAGTTCAGGCAAAGAATATGTGTTTTTAGGCTAGTCTCAATTTGGATGATTTTGCTTACAAAGAAACCTACAATTCAGAATCCATACCTGGCAATTTCAGTTTAGATTTCAGCCCTATTTTTGTCAGCACTTCATGAGCAACTCCATAGGAAACAGAGCCTTCTTATAACAGTCTTTTTTTTTTTTTTTTCAGAAACAAATTACTATCAACATAGGAAAACACATTCACATAAGACCTCAAATTACCAACTATGAGGCCTAAATGGCCGCCTAGCTTTAAGACTTAATTATAAATAGACTAAGGTTCTTCTACAAAAATAGCGATTTAAAAGAGAAAGAAAACCTATAGTTTCCCACTACCAATCTTCTAATCATTTTACTATAGCATCTTTTAAATGTGATTGACTCCACTGAAATCAATGGGAGCACTGATAGCTTTATATGCAAGTCTCAATGCTTTGCTAATCAGGACTGGGGAGCCTGGCACTTTCCAGTATCAAGCACAGAAAATGCTAATTTTAAACTTCTTTCAGATTAATGCTTGCATTGACTAAATGGCCTTTATACTGAACTGTATTTCAGTAACAGCAACAACATGTGCCATTGCTGCAGAAAGGAAGGTCTCATAAAGCAGACCTCAAGGACTGAAAGAACAATTGTGAGAGCAAATCAATTATGAAGAGGGGATTCCTTGGAGTAAAGCAGCAGATAACTTTCCACACTTCTTTGTGGGAGTAACAGAAGGATATTTAGCAGTCTGTGGAGAATTTGATGAATGCACAGTGCTGTAGCCTGAAATCTCTCATTAAAAATATAACATGCAACTTCATTTTTCAGCATGCCACATGATTTTCTTCCTCAAAATCCTCCTTCTTCAAATGCCCATAGCACTTAATTTATAGCAGCCATTCAGGAGTTACCAAGATACTTCCTACTCTTCAAAATCACAGGAAAGCAAAAGAGAGGTAGTCATAAAATGACACTATGCAATCTTCTTCACAGATGACAAAAACCAGGGACCACTGACTACCTTTGACTGCTAACTGCTAGCAGTTCCCCAGGGAAGGCAAACACCCACAGCCAGAAAAAGAGATGGGAGAAAGAGGACTCTCAGATCTCACTCCCTCACTACTCAGAGTGACGAGTAATGCACTTTCTATCCACATTCCTGTAATGACTTTTTACTTACTGTCTAACCTCACTGTCTTCTGCTTGACAGCTGAATCAAACTGTACAGGACCCAGCATGTGTTCATTTTACATTCCTCCATGTCCAAGCAAAATCTTAGGCCCAGGGGGTTTTAGGACCCAGTGTTTCAGATTTATCCCTTCACAATGCAACCATGCATTGAGGTGGTGAGTCTCACAAAATGAGACCTCTAAAATCCATCTGTATGCGTCTCTCACATCTTGCTGTTCTAATGAGACGTTCCACACAGAGTCTCTCTCAATTACAGCTGGTGATATATTAAATCTGAGAGTCATTCACCCAAATTTCCCAAATCTATATTTAATTCTTTTAAAAAAAAAATTACCTACCAAATAGGTATCAATACATGAGTCAGCAGTGATTTTATTAATGACTTAGGGGAAGGGGCTTGAGACCAGCTATGCTACTTTTTTTCCGGAGAACAGTGCAGAAACTACAGTGATGGCTTTCTCTGTAAAACAAGACAAAATCACAAACATTGGCTAATAAATGAAAAATGAAGCCAAATTCCATTGACAAAATGAAAAAAAACCCCAAGCAACTGGGATAACTAAAATTACCAGTTAGCTTTTCAATGATATATTTCCTCTGTAAAAATTTGGAAGGGTAACCACAGACATATCAGACTTCGTAGGGTTTATATCTGACACAGCTGTTCACTTAGTTCAGCAACAGTGCAGTTTTACAAAACAAAGTGCCTGCCTATAAGCAGTAAGCTCTAAGAGAAACAGTATTAAGGATATGAGGCTGAAAAAAGTTGGATATTTACATTTGATTAGGCACTCATTTATACAGAAAACTTGTGAGAAATGTCTTAAAGCTATCAGTCACATCTGGATTTTCTCTGTACTTTCCATACCGAAACAGGAAAGAATATTACCAGGGTTTCTTAGGAGAAAAGCTGATTTTACTGATATCTTCTCTGGAATATCAGTATCTGGATTTTAGGCAGTGGCATTAGGTGTTTGTTTTTAACTATTCTACTTCCCAGGAAAAAAAAAAAAAGACAGAAAAGCAGTTAAATTTTTAGGAACTATTAAGCCTTCTTACATTTCAAGAAAAGTTGGTTTAAAATATTAAAAATACAGACAGAGACACATCATTTTGCAAACAAAGTTTGCACGTGGTTGCTCTCTCTGGGTACAGATGGCAATTAGATGAAGGTTCAGAGTTTAGAATTAAGAACACAGAAATTCTACCAGCTACTTCATATGAGACTGAGTGAACTTAGGAGAAGGCTTGTGGCACCAAACAGGAAAGCTTCAGACTCAACACTCTTTTCATTCTGTTTCTTTTCAGTAGAAACCAAACTCTTCAACTAAAGTGGACATTTTTTTCTGACAATTTGCCTTGAAAAACAGAAGTGTGTGGATTAGCATTAAACTTGTCCTATCCATGAAAACTTGAGGGTTTTTAAAGAAATTTCTTCCTCTAATCAGCAACAATCACCATGCATTTTGGTAAGGCTTTTTGGAGGGAAGAGGAAGAGCTCAAGGATATGGTGGGGTTTTTTAGGCAGTTTCTTGGGAAATCAAAAAATTGTATGAGCAGGTGACTTTTCAATTGAAGGACTGGGGTTTGCCCTAAAAATCCATGAAGAAAGTAAAAGCAAACCTCAAATCAATCAAACACGTAAAATTCTGCACAAATATTTCAGCTGGGCCCAAAACATTGTTCTGGAATTAGAGATTATAGTTGCTTAAATTGTAACTATAGTGGTGCTTTTTATTGAAGTCAAATGAATGCAGTTTGCAATGCTTTTAGTATCTTTTGACCTACAAGCAGAGGACTGTTACCAGAGCCAGAGGTCTCTGAAGCACGTTTTGGTCCATGCAGCCTTAAAAGCTAGGCAGCATGGGGCTACAGGGCACTGAGCCCTCACCCCAGGTCCACATGAAGGACGCTGTGGTGCAGCTCTGGCAGGGTGCTGCTGCCAGCTCCCAGTTGCCCTCCTCTGCCTGCCAATGGGCAGGTCCCCTCTGGTAGCCTTGGCCACCATGTCACCAAGCCTGCCATGCATCAAAAGCCACTAAAACCTCTTGTGTGAGCAACATCTCTCAGTAGCAGCAGTGCATCCCAGGCAGCTTGAGAAAGCATTGACTCTTACCGCTGCTGCTGGACCCAAGGAGGAGGTCTGTCCACCACCCAGGCCCCTGGGAGGTCTGCCCCACACAATTCCCTTCCCAGCATGATCTGGCAGTTGGAGAAGTGCAGCAACAGCAGACCACTCCTGTGAGAGTTTATGTTTAACCACTTAGCCTTGGACCTTTGGAGACCTGCAGCAGCAGTTTCTCCACCAGACAGATGCACACACAACATACAGGGGGCTGAACAGCAAAGCTTGGCCCATATTAGTGAAGGTAGAAGCTCAGTCCCAAAACATCCAGAGCAATGCCATGATTAAAAGCTACTTGACCCCACAGGGATAGCTGGTATTTTCATTTCCACCAAGCCACAGATGACTTTATTTCTGGTAAGCCATTAGATCCACACAAGAAGAACTGCATGGCATACGCTGGGATCAGTTAGTGTTGTCATCATAGGAAAAAACTTTCTGATCTTTAAACCTCCTTGTCTCCTCTGTGGTTTCTTAAAAGCAGCTCTGTGAAAACAGCTGAGAGACGGAGAAGCAAGAGGTGGTCTCTGTTGTCTGCAGTGGCTGACATAGACTGCTACTGTCAAGGCTTTTCCTCCTCCCAGGGGCACCTCAAACCTAAAGCTGTCACTTTTCTGCAGCAAAAGCCCATAGTCCTGCCTGGCTGCTGCCAGACCCCTCCTCACTGCTCAGGCAGGGAGGGCACCACTAAATCTGCCCCTGTGCTGCTAAGCTTCTTCAGGGGGAACAACAGGGTTTCCAGGCAACTCTCACAAAGCTGAGTGGTATTTACTGAAAATAAAAGCATTTTGTAGAAAAGCACAGCTTCAGGCACTGAACACAAAGGGAGTTCACCCAGGCAGTCACGCACCTTCCTCCAGCTGGATGGACAGCCCTGATATTAGCTTGCCCAGCAGCCTTCTCCTCAGCTCACCTTATTTTACAAACTCAGTCTCCCTCTGGAGACTGAGATTTATCACTTGACCCTTTGTTTGCCATGACCACCAGACCGGGCCAGAGAGCTCATGTTTCCCAACCCGGGGAGATGAATCTTCAAAGGCTCTTTTCCCAGTGGAGGGCTTGGATTAACCACCAGCCCCACCTCTTGCCCTGTCCTTTCCTCCCCCAGAAAGTTCAGAAACACAGCTGTTAGCAAGTCTGTCAAAAACCATAAAAGTAATACAATTAGCTCTGAAACACTCTGTGACTGTGGCATCTGGTTGCAGCTACTACCACTCTGGTAATGCCTTCCAGCCTCAATCCATTGGCCTGTGAAAGTCTGGCAAAGGTCCAGCCTGCGCTGCCGTCTTCTGTTTCTGATTTAGACAAGTTGTTCCACTGCACTTGGGACACTTCAACTTGTAAGAGCTTTTTGGCAACAGCCAGGTCCTCTTCTTGCTCTCCCTCTTGAAGTCCCAAGATCCTTACATCATGCACCAATTACACCAGATCTTCTATTCATTCCAAACACAAGCATGTGGATTTGTTTTCTTTCACAATGACCTCACAGACTTTTGTACACTTTTAAAGTTTTCTTTCTGCTTGTTCCAGTCAATCCATCAGTCTCAGTGAGCTGTTGTCCAGACCACTTGGTTCTTCTTCTCACACTGTTCATTACATAATTTTGACAACTTTTTATCTGCTGACACAAAGACTTCCAGGTTCTTCTTCAGCATCTCTGGTTTTCCTTGCAACAGCTCTTTCAAAAAGCCATCTCCGTGGTTTCTATCAGCTGGTACACTTGAGTGAGATGTAGGTAAGACTTGGAGACATTAGATACTCTGCTGTGAATTTCTGAATTGGAAACAATTCAGAAAAGCCTTTTCTTTATTCTTTCGTATCTTAAAACAGTTTCCATTGTCCTCAGTGCTCAGGAAATATTAAAGAAAATCAGGCATCTATTTGCTCCCAGTGCTCATCACTTTCACCGCTAGCTCTAACCCTTCACTAAATTAAGTTTCCACCAGGACCAAGCACACAGGGGAAAGCACTGTGATAGCTCTTCCAGCACAGCTGCTTGTCCTGGCAGAGTGCATCACAGGGCTGCCTTCCTTCAGCAAAAGAATACAAAATTTCACTCTTACAGTATTCCCTTCCATTATGTTGTCTATTTACTGTGTTCTTTGCTCCTTTCATTTATTTATGCAGATGCACATGGTGTGATGTGGTGGAGTATGCCTGTAACATACTAAGAGATCTGCTTTGTATTATGTGCTGAGCACGTCTCAGCAGTCCATGCAGCTTTAGACATTTTTGAGGAAAAATCCATCAGATCTGCAACCCAGACCAACCTGTTGGCCCACACCCCATAGAGGAACAAACATGAGGAAGCTGGTGAGCCAGACCATGAAAACAGGGAACTTCCAATTGTGTTTTCAAGAGAGAGAATCTCTGGGGCCATGCTTCTCCTGGGATCAGAGTGACAAGCACAGCCATGAGTAAGAGCTTGAGAGAGAGAAGAAAGGGATACACCAACCCAACCAACCCTGATTTGGCTGCTGCATGTCAGGATTTGCAATAATCTGGAAGATCATGCTTCTGTGCTTCAAAAGCAAAGAATTCTTGATTGAGAAACTTCCTTGGAATGCTTCAAAGGGGCTAAACTAAAGGCCTGTGGCACTCACCATGTAAGCAAAATTCTGAAGCAAACCTGCACTCACCCAGGGAATCGGGAAGACTCTGGTCACAGCAAGCAGTGCCCTCGGAAGGAGAGGACAAGCAAGCCTTAGAGCCGGGATGAGCAGGAACAAGAGTATGCTCAACATGACCTGGCTTAGGTGCATGAGGGAGCAGGGTCACAGAGTGCAGGGGGGTCCTGGGCCAGGCTGCAACACTTGCCCTTTGGGAAAGAAAAAACCCTCAACTGGTAGCCTTCTGGAGTGCATCTGCAAACCACAGGGATGCACTCAGTGAAAGATTATAAAAGCAAAACTGTTCTGCTTCATGGATCTGCTCTCTCTTCATTTGCCAAATCGCTTGGTCTACTGCATTACCCTGAAAACCAGCTCATGTTCCTAAACACTTGTCTTGTTTCCCCCAGCTACATGAAATCAACTAATAAAATGTAACCTTTGACTGCAAGCCTTGTCCCTCCAAGGAAAGTTATAGAAGTGCTTGGCCTATAAAAATTACGTTTACTCGCATACTCACTTGGGCCCTAGGTCCTACATAGACTGAAAAAGTATTTGAAATATTTATTTGGTTTCACTGGCTTCAGAAGTTGAACTCCTGTGAGTTGTTTCCTGCTTTCGGCAAGCTTGGTGGTTTTATACTCTTTTTTTTATACCAGGATCATTAGGATGACTGGCAGGCTCATGGTGGGCTGATCAATGATCTCACATCACAAAATACAAACAGAACCCCTAACAGACAAGGTCCGGATTTTATCTGTATCCTGAAATAGCTGGCTACAGGAAGTGCTTACAGCTGAGCTAATCAGATCCTGAGAAGTGCTAGTAATAACCTGATAGAAGGTCACCTGAGGGAATCAGCCAAGGCACACCATCAGTTTCCAAAAGCTGTTGGAGGTGACTGTCTTGTAAACTAGTTTATCACTGGCTGCTGCTGTGGCAGCCCCTTAGTTGTTGCTGTGTTTACTCAATGGCTACTCTCAAGCAATCAAAGCAAGAAAGCAGCCAGCAGTGATTCATCTTCTGCCCCAACAATTCATCCTGGACTAGTAAAATGCAATACTGAAGATTCAGCATCTGCAACCACAAAACCTGCAGCCAAGAACACCTCTATTGATGTTAAACATCACAGTCACTGGGACAATGGCTAATATTTCCCACAGCTCTGCAAAACTGCATCTGGCAGTTATCCACTTCAACACTGGTGGCTTCACTTACCAGGGTTACTTCTAGACTTCCATTCCTGTACATCATTCCTGCCTGGCAGGCAGCTGGTAGCAACTGAGGATGTGCGTGAGTGTGCACAGACCGACTGAGACAAAATCCACAAAATTGCATAAAAGAGTTTTTTCAAATATTATCAAAATAGCCCCAGGTTAGACAACTGTAATCTCTAAAACATCTCATAGACATTTTAGGGGAATGGAAAGTACTTGTACATTTAATCCAGAAATCTACATTTGCTATTTGAGCTTAAGTATAACCTGTTGTACCATCACACTCATAAAGTATCAAGTCCTTTATGAACAGAGATGGCTGACAAAAGATTTTTTATTCAAGGATAGAGTATCCAGCTTCCTGCCTCTTCCCTTCAAGCAGAAAGTACGCTTCAAAAGATACATATCCATGCTCCATGGTAAGGTATATCCATTGGAAGCTGAGCACAGGGACTTTGGTCATAACCCTGCTCCTGCAAGGGAGCTCGTTTTGACAAACATTAATGATGGCTTCTGGCTCAGTACCCCTAAACAGAAACTGTTAAAACTGGCAAAATCAAACAAGAGGTTGATTTCATGTTAATTTCAAGGTTAATATCAAGGCTATTCTGAGCTTTATTTTTAATTCTTCCCTTTTTGTTGAGTGGATAATTTTAAAAATATGAATGCTATAAATCAAAAGCGAGGAATGAAAACTTGCTCTGTTTTTTTTCCAAAACTTGCATGTACTTCTTATTAACCCTAGAATGACTTTCCAGTTTTTACAGGGATTACAGAAAACTGCACTTTGATAAATTTACTGCTAGTCTCAAAATTCAGAAGATCCCAAAGTATTTTACAGGGCCTTTGTGGGAAGGGCATGATGCCCTATGACTCCCTCCCCTCTGCCTCAGAAGTTGCAGTCTCTAGTACCACTGTGAGGAGATTCAATTGTGAAGCTTTGTCTCTGAGCAAGACATTTGGACTGCCCAGATTTACATTTGTAAGGATCATTTGGTATTGAAAGCAAAAGATACCTCCTTGTGCAAATCCAGCCTAGGGAACAGGAAGAAATAGACGTGAATTAATGTTATGAGAGCTTATGGATTTAAGAAATTTAGGAACCAGTATTTTGCTTTCTATGAGGTATCTAACTGCTAACCATAATCAACAGAGTTTTGATACACTTTAGCTTCCCTGGACTTTGTGTTTTACGTAAAATAGGCAGTCAAATTCTTCTTTGGGACTGCATCTAAGTCAGTGAACCACCTTATACATCTGAATTCATCTCAGGCCATCAGATGTCACCCAGAATATGCACTGGGCTCTGCCATCTGTCTGTCCCTGTCCAATCTTCACATGTCTGTCATGTCATGGTGGCCTCTCTGCCTCCCCTCACTAGGCAATGGTCAACAAATAAATTCCTTCAAGCAGCCCCTTCACATGCTCCCCAGCTGCCCAGGGACACTTGTCATCACAGATGCTCAGATTTTATTCTTAACATAGGCCACAAATATTTCAATTTTTTTTCTAAGTAACTTTGGAAGCGAAAAACTACTGAAAGTTTTGGCAAATTTTAGCACTTACTGCAATGTCATTCCAGTGAATATCCGGTATTATCCTCAGGCATTTGCTTGCAAGGGCATTTCGCATAGCCCCATTGAGGTATAAGACACATTTATAAAGACAGAAATAACACTTGAGATATAAACTGGTCATTGGAAAAAATCTACCAATCCAACCCTGCCAGTTCAGGACACTGTTTCCTTCAGGATATCCTCACTGACTCATTTCATTGCCAAAGTAAGTAAAAGCTCATCAAAACTTTCCAGAGTATTAGAGTTAATAGGCTTTCACTAGATTCCCCCCCTCTCCCTACCAGATTATTGCAGCTATTGGGCATCATTCTACTTACTTTACATTCTAAATATCCTAGGGTGATCATACAGACATTAGTGAAGTTTAGGTAAATTCATAAAACACCACTTAGATTAACTTACGTCAGTGCACTTGGGCTGCCAAACCTCACCAGGCACTCAACACTACCCACAGGGAGCAGTTCCCTTAACAATGTGCACCCTGATTTATTGTCCCAAATGTTATCAGAGGACACCAAAAGACTAGTACCCAACAGAGGTCACAGATGGATGTCAGGGAAGACAGTTGAGATACTCCCTCTTGTGCCCTCCCAGCCCTTGCTGTCACTTTTCAGCATGGAGAGCTGCCTGAGCTGGTTGTGGCATCAACTGAATCCACAGATAAGCCCAACGGAGCAGCATATATGTGCCTTGTACTTACTCTAAATAAAAAGAAACTATGCAGAAAATAAACCCTGCAGAAATAACTTTGCTCTATCTGCCGAGCTTTGTGTGGTCTTTCTAAAAACAGTCATTAGTCCAGTTTTTCTGAGAAAGCCTTTTAGTGTTGTATTTGCCAAACAGTTCAGAAGTTATCTGAGACAAGGCAAACATAAGCACACTTGAAGGTGTTACTAAAGTTCATAGAGCGTCAATGAACACGTTCTGCACTGGTCCCAACACATTTTCTCTATGTTTACAGTTTCCCTAGGAACAAGGAATTCTCTGCTAGGAAAGAATGTTTGCAGACACACAGCTTATGGGGGGAAATCGGCACCAGGAGCTCACGCCGGGTACATGCGAGTGCTCCCTGAGCCACTCTCCACACTTGGCAGTGCCCACTGGCATCCTGGCTAGCCACTGGCAATGACTCATCACTTTGTTTCTGGTGTCAAGAAACAGATTTTCAAGTCTCAATTTGTCCCAGCAGCCGATGCACCAGTTTCGCCTGTCAGAAACTTGCACTGCCTGCAGAGAAAGCTCACTGTTTACTGAAGAAATTTGCAGCTGTATTCGCCCAAGAAGTATCAATGGAAATCTTCGGGATTACAGAGGCAATTAACTCCTTATTAAATGTTAACAAGTGATTAAACTAGCTCCACAACCTTTATTTTGGGTTCAAATTTCACACATAGGCTGCCTAAAAGTGAAGGTGTAGGATTGCCTTTTCCAGCCTCTTCTCCAAGTTATAAACTCAAATAGCTTAGACAGCTGCTCCACAACTCACACACAAGAGACATTTGCCAAGAAACATGTTATCAGTGCAACCTTCTGACATGGCCCCCAGCCTCTCCCTTTACTGTGGAGCAGGAGAAAGACCCATTTCCACAGCACAGACAGTGAAACTCCCAGGGCTGATGCTGCTTCACCTCCTCAAAAGCTGAGAGTAAACTTGACCACAAGAGTAGCTGCTTGCCAAGTTTTATCTTGGAAAACAAGGGAAATATTTATAACTGTTGGGAACTTGGGGAAAAAAATAGAAACAACTTTTCAACATGTGATACTGAAATAGTCCAAAGTACTGAGCCAGTATTCCTATAACTGTGGAGCTCTAATGGAGAAAAACACAAGGTCTCACACAGCAGTCTTCAAAAATCTGGTCTCTAACACTACCAAGAAGCTGATCCATGCTGACCATCTAAGGCCAAAAATCTTCACATTCAGAATTTAGGACAATGTAATTTCACAAGATCACTGCAGACAAGAACTTTGATATTTAGATTTTATTTTTTCATGTTAAAAAGAAAAATGCTACTGAAGTGGTAGCATCAATAAAATACATAATGCCAATAGGTAACTAAATTTTCTGTAAATTTTTAAGAATCAAAAAGCACACAATGCTCTAGAGAGCACAAGATACGGCATGCAATACAAAGAAAGCAACCAAGCAGGGATATTCATATACCTGGTTCTTTCCTTGCTTTTAAAAATGCTCTATTTTATTTTATTTTCCATAGTTGGGGTTTTTTTTCCCATGCTGACTTCTTAAAAATCTACTTTGAAAAAGAAATCAAAGTCTGCAATATCTTTTACATTTTGCAAATAATGAAATTGCTTCTTTGTTATGCTTATGACTGTTGGGGCAAAGTATAGGAGTATTAACAGTCAGGAAACTGGCCTCAAGAAATGCCTGTTATTGTCCTTGCAACCCTCTGGGGAGCAAAATGGCTCTGCTGTTCTCAGACCCCTGAACCAAGCTGTTTCAGGAGAATATAGATTGATTCCAGCACGGGAAATATACAAACAAATTTTAGACTGCTATCCTCCTCTACACCTCTGTGCCACGTGAAGCTCAGTCAGGACAAAATTAAACCCACCTAACTGAAAACAGGTCTAACTGGGTAGCTCAGCTTCTGCTGAGCTATTTCATAAGAGAATAATCTTGCACTTACTTCTCTGTATCTCCCTCCATAAGTAATTCAGTAGTTCATGAGGGCTTAAATTCTGCATCAGATATAAAAGTGGAAAGCAAATGGTACAAACTGAAAACTTTGTTTAGTTATGGCCTGAGGGATTGCCAATGAACCACGGGATAGGAATTATAAATGCAAGCTAAATTATCTCTTGTATTAAGCAGAAGCTGTGAGAAATCAGAGATGTCAGAGACGTGCAGATTGGCAGGTCAATGACAGGCAGAAAGCTGGCAGCTACCGAAGCCCACTGCACCTTTGTGTAGATCTCTTGGCATTTAATGTTTGTTCTTTGGCATGGAGGAAACGTGTCACAAGAAGCAGTTAGCAGCTTCCTTTGAACAGGAAGGGAGTCCTTCAGTGCAGGATCTGAGGCAGGCATGCACATTCCCTAATAACTTTCATGGTTAAGACTGATGAGGACACTCTCCATCAGGCATTCACCTACAGAACACAGTGCATAGGCTTGCTGCTGCTGGAGTGACCTGCACACTGCTTAAGCGTAGTGTCTCCTGTCAGGCTTGTTACTTTCTTTACTCATTTGCTGAATCTCCAGGACATCCAAAATCTCTAGCATCAAAATTTAATTCTAGGCACATTTTCCCTCTGAAATTTATATAATTTCTTTTCAGGGAAGAGGGGGACAGAGATATTTGATGGGACAATGAAACAGCTTAGTAAATCTTGTTGAAAAGCAACTATGGGTCACTTTTTAAAGATGCTTATCCTTTATGTAGGAGTTCCTGGTTATATCAAACAAATGCGAGATAAACCAAACAGGCACATTTTGACAGTGTCTGGCCATTTATTTCTCAATGGTCTCTGGCCATTTCATTTATCATTGTAGAAGCAATGATAAAGGAGATTCCCATTGTAGCACCATGACTTGAATTTTAAATTACAGTCACACCGCACCTTTTTGAATGCCCTTCCACAATAACTCAGAGTTAAGTGCTAAAATTCAGCTTCAGGGTGGCCTTTCAATAAACATTAACTGAAAAGGAGAGGTATACTTTCTGCTCCAGGAGAGATGAAACTTTTATTTGTATATGCTCATATTGTATATCAGTACAAGTGTTGCCATAAAATTACAATGTACGGAAACCTGCGCAACAGATTATGCAAACAGACATAATTCTAATAACGAAGTATGTAAACAAACGGAAAGCAAATTCCCCTGCAATCAAACTGTACTTATCATACAGACCTGATGTAGTACCTTTCTGTGCTAGCTATGAAAAACATAATAGCATAGCTGAATATAAAAATAAAATTCAATAAAATTCAGAGCCTGGTCAAGATGAGTCAAATATTAATTATTATATTCAAAAGTAGCAGCCACTTGTTAACCTCAGAAAATTCTCAGATATTGAGAACAATCTTTGATAGGTAGAGATATGGATTTGATGGATGGACCACTCAATGGACAAGGAATTGGCTAGGTGGCCACAACCACAGAGTTAAGGTCAAAGTCAACATTTCAAAGTCCAAATGGAAACCAGTAATCGGTGGTGTCCTCAAGCGTCTGTACTAGGATCAATACCATTTAACATCTTCATCAATGACGTAGACAGTGGGATTGGGTACATCCTCAGCAATTTTGTAGATGACACCAAGCTGAGTGGTGCAGTTGATTCACTTGAGGAAAGCAATGTCATCCAGAGAGACCTTAACAGGCTTGAGGAATGGGCCCATGTTCACAAGGTTCAACAAGGCCAAGTGCAAGGTCCTGCTCCTGTGTTGGGGCAATCTCCAGTATCAATACAGGCTGGGTGATGAGTAGATTGAGAGTGTCCCTGCGGAAAATGACCTGGAAATACTGGATGAAATATTGGACATGAACCCACAATGTATGCTTGTAGCCCAGAAAGCCAATTGTATCCAGGGCTGTATAAGAAGCATGGCCAGCAGGTTGAGGGAGGTGATTGTCACCCTCTACTCCACTTTCATCAAGACCTCACTTGGAGTACTGTGTCCAGCTTTGGGGTCCCCAGCACAAAAAAGACATGGACCTGTTAGAGCAGGTCCAGAGGAGGGCCACAAAAATGACCAGAGAGAGCTGGAAGACCTATGAGGACAAATGGAGAGAGTTGGGGTTGTTCAGCTTGGAGAAGAGATGGTACTGGGGAGACCTTATAGTGGCCTTTCAATATATAATGAGGGCTTCTAAGAAGGATAGAGAAAGACTTTTTACTAGGGCCTGTAGTGACAGGATAAGGGGCAATGATTTTAAACTGAAAGAGGGTAGATTTAGGTTGGACATAAGGAAGAAACTTTTTATGATGAGGGTTGTGAGGCACTGGTATAGGTTGCCCAGAGAAGTTGTGGATGTGTTCAAGGACAGATTGGACAAGGCTTTGAGCAACCTAATTTAGTGAAAGATGTCCCTGTCCATGGCAGGGCAGTTGGACTTGATGACCTTTAAAGGTCCCTTCCAACCCAAACCATTCTATGATTCTATAATATTAAATATGAATGCAATTGTGGAACAATTGTAGAATAGGAGAATAAAGCAATTTGTATAGAGTACTTCATTACAGTTGGTATTTCAGAAGAAATTAATTTAATTAATGTTAGTTGAAAACTTAAAGTATGTCATCACTGAAGATAACAGCAAAGTCGATTACTTGGAATGGTACCTTTGTAAACAGTTTGATTTGAATCTGACTAGGCAATAAGTTAATATACTTGTCTGGAGCTGAACAGCCAACCTCATGCTTTCTGATACTTATTGAAGTTGTCACAGAGCAGGTCTATCTTCTTTCACAGCTTGTTGCTCTTTGGTTATGGCTGCTTGCAGACCTGTTGCTTACACGAGGCTGTTATCAGCTACAGATGACAGGCAGCAGAAGCAGTTGGGATAGAGAGCTTGGTATTTCATAATTTTTATAATTCTCTTAGCTTTCTGGGAAAATTTTAAGGTTTCTTGTTCGGCAATTCACCTCCATACAATGTTGGAAGAGCTAAAGAGATTAAAAAGCAAAGACATGACTCCAGATTAAGTATAAAATTTTCATGGTGCATATCAATTCCTATTTCACCTGGCCTCCTTCAGCATCCCTCTCTCAACAGATTTACTGTGATCTATCTATCTAATGCCTTCATGACTTCAGACAGCCTCTAACACTCTAAACTCTCCCACATGCCCTTGCAGGGTTGTATTCCTTGCAGCCTTCAGATACCTCAGTGAATAACGGTGATCACAGGAGCACTAATGAAAACCCTGCAGGTTGATCTTACATGCAAATCATGCAGCTTCCTCAGGAACATGTTAGTAGAGTCACCAGTAAAATGTACAGATCTACTTTGCAGGTATAGCCTGCAAACACCTTTCCCCAAAAGGTCTCACAGGCTCCATTCTGCTATCAGGCTAAAGCGATGCATTATTACGAGGACCTTTCAGACTCTCCTCTCAGGGAGTTTTCTGAAGTACAATACAGGTCATAGACATGCTATGCAAGCTAGAATGGTACAATCACTAAATTAGAAAAGGCCTCATGAAGGAGGTTCAGCTAGTGCACATGTCCAGCAGGCAACAAGTCAATTTTCTAGCAAGTTTCAAAGATCAAGTATTTTTCTATCTTTTCACAGAATCATTTGAATATTTTCAAACTATGGACTTACATTGAAACTTCTACTGCTCTCAGCTTCAGCTGGAGCTCTTCCTTTCTCTCCCTCTCTTGAGTAGCAAACAGAGGTACCTAATCTGAGAGGTGGGTGCCACATGCAATCTTGCAGTAAGCAGCCATGTCATTTCTCTTTAGAATAATGGACTAACTTGCAGGTTGACTAAAGGTAGAGTAGTGAGAGTCCCTTCTAGATGTGTAACTAACAGAAAGTACAAAATGGTCTATCAAAAAGAAACAACATAAAAGCTGTGTGACTCTGGAAAGGCCAAATAGCAGAAAAAGATCTAGATGACCCAGCAGATTATTGGAGTCCTCTGCTAGTAAGGGGTGACCGACCATGTAACTCTATTTTTGGCTTCAACACCCACCAGCTGTGAAGTCTACTCCAAATTCATGCATGCTTTTTTCATATAAAAACAAACACTGATTACAGCTCTTTGCTTTTTACCTACATGTAGTGGTCCAAAATACACATTCCACTCATTTTATTTCCATATATGTCAACTTCACTGTGCAAAGTTCTCTCTTCTTTTTCAAACAAACTACAGTTACTAACCTAATAACTCCTCAGTTTGACACTTAGTTTAAAAGAAGCACTGGAAGTAGCTATATTTAGAGAACAATCTGGTATTAGTATAAATCCTCTTATGTTTCCACTTAAGCTTAAAAAAAATATTCTTTCCCTGGAAAGAAATCCTTCTGAAAAAGGCCTTGTAAGAATTAAAATGCAAAGCAATGACTGCATAGCAACTAGTAAAGATTCATGTATTTGAACTCTTCCTGCTTGTTACAAAACTTCAACCAATCTTACACAAAGCAATACCTTAGATTAGCCTTGCCTAGCTGTATGTATGTGTATCTAAAACGTTACAAGTCACTCTGCTTGAAATGCTACAAGCAACAGCTTAAAATGTTAATAATTGATTTTCCCACAGTAAATACTGTGAATCTGAAGATGAAACTGCAGATGCAGATGCTAAGCAAACTAACTAGTATACTGACACAGACTTGTAACCAGAATTTTGTTCCACATACTGATATATTTTATCATTGTTTGTGCTCTGGAGGTTATCAAGCCTCCGAGGTATATCTCTAAAGTAAAAAAAGCAAGTAAATCCCATTTTCTTAAACATATTTATTGCTGCTACATTGGCTACACTTTAAAGATCCAGGTACCGGGACGCCTGTATTTGCAGTTTTCATTTGTACATGCATAAGTACTCTAGCACTCCAGGCAGTCTTTACTTCCCTTCACAAGAACATAGGAATTTAACAATCACAAATAAGTTTACACGTAGGAAAACCATAACCATTGACCTTCTGATGACTGGAAAGGCTACAAATTTGTTCACAGCTATGGGAGTATACTGCTGCTTAAGCTATGGCTCAAAGACTGAGCAGTACTAAAAGCTCCTTTTTTTATCTTTTTTTTTTTTTCTACCTATATTGAGTAAATTTTCTACTGAACTCTTAAGGATGACACCAAATTGTAGGGCTCTGTACTGGAAAATTACTTACTGTGTAAAGAAGATAAAAACAATGGCATCATCCCAGCTCTGCTGCAGATTCTCAGTGTTGTTCTGCCATAATCATACAGGACAAAACTGGCTACCACTTGACACCTGGGTACGTGGATGTTATTTTCCTGGGATGAAAAAGGCCTCAATAAGATTGTTAAGCATGGTGCGACACATGGAAAGCTGTCTTCAAGTCTAATCTTCTGGTTACAGCCCCTACTTAGAACTTGTAAACTTTTGTGATGGCTTGCCACAAGTGTGTGCATATTTAGCACACAGGCCACATAAGTGGGCAGGGAATACATTTCTCTGTACACTAGGCACCTGGCACATGCAGGAAGGAGAGAAGGAGGGATTTGCTAAGAGCAGACAACAGTGATAAATACTGATAATCAACTGCAGGTCAGTTTGGAGATACATGGCTTGGGAGAATTAAGGCCTCTATTTCCCAAAAAGTTACAGGGCAGGCAGTGCAGACATCTACATCCATTTCATCACTTGCCTGAACCTGTTCTGACAAGCTGAGAGCAACTCAAAGTCCATATCCATTCATTCATCTGGCTCCCTGCTGACTCCACTAAACAATGATGCTGAATATTGTCAACTCTGTCCTATGGCTTTAAATGAACAGTTTGGCTAAACAACTGAAAGATGGTACTTTCAGTGAAGTGGGTTCATTAGCAGAATGAGCTGTCAAGAGTGATTAGATGGAGCCAAACTATTTTGCTAAAGCTTCTTCAGGATAACAAAAATGTGTCAAACAGCACACACCAAAGACAAGAAGGAAATTACTAAAAAAAGTNCCCTTCAGGTATCTACATTTATAAGATCCCCCTTGAGCCTTCTTTTCTCAAGACTGAACAGTCCCAGCTCTTGCAGCTTTTCCTCATAGGAAAGATGCTCCAGTCTTGTCATCACCTCCATGACTTTTCATTGGGCTCTCTCCAGTATGCCTGTATCTCTCATACTGGGGAGGCCAGAACTGGACACAGAACTCTGGACAGAGTTTCATCAGTGCTGAACAGAGAGGAAGGATCACCTCTCTTGACCTGCTGTCAGCACTCCTCCCATAAATCAGCCCAGGACACCATTAGTCACTTTTGCTGCAAAGGCATGCTGCTGGCTCACGTTCAACTTGGTATCCACCAGGACTCCCAAGTCCTTTTCTGCCAAGCAGCTTTAAAACTAGACAGCTCCCAGCATATGTTCTAGTACAGGGTTGCTCCTCCTCAGGTGTAGGACTTTGCACTTCTCCTTGCTGAACTTCAAGAGGTTCCAAACAGCCCATTTCTCCAGCCTGTGGAGGTACCTCTGGAGGCCAGCATGACCCTACCATGCATGTCACTTCTCTCAGTTTTGTATTGTCATCAAACTTGCTAAGTGTTGCTACTCCATCACACAGATCATTAATGAGGTTGTCGAACAGGATCAGACCCAATATTGACCCCTAAGGGACACCACTAGTGACTGACCTCCAGCTAGACTTTGTTTCAGTGATTACANCCCTTCAGGTATCTACATTTATAAGATCCCCCTTGAGCCTTCTTTTCTCAAGACTGAACAGTCCCAGCTCTTGCAGCTTTTCCTCATAGGAAAGATGCTCCAGTCTTGTCATCACCTCCATGACTTTTCATTGGGCTCTCTCCAGTATGCCTGTATCTCTCATACTGGGGAGGCCAGAACTGGACACAGAACTCTGGACAGAGTTTCATCAGTGCTGAACAGAGAGGAAGGATCACCTCTCTTGACCTGCTGTCAGCACTCCTCCCATAAATCAGCCCAGGACACCATTAGTCACTTTTGCTGCAAAGGCATGCTGCTGGCTCACGTTCAACTTGGTATCCACCAGGACTCCCAAGTCCTTTTCTGCCAAGCAGCTTTAAAACTAGACAGCTCCCAGCATATGTTCTAGTACAGGGTTGCTCCTCCTCAGGTGTAGGACTTTGCACTTCTCCTTGCTGAACTTCAAGAGGTTCCAAACAGCCCATTTCTCCAGCCTGTGGAGGTACCTCTGGAGGCCAGCATGACCCTACCATGCATGTCACTTCTCTCAGTTTTGTATTGTCATCAAACTTGCTAAGTGTTGCTACTCCATCACACAGATCATTAATGAGGTTGTCGAACAGGATCAGACCCAATATTGACCCCTAAGGGACACCACTAGTGACTGACCTCCAGCTAGACTTTGTTTCAGTGATTACAACTCCCTGAGCTGGGCCCAAAAATTCAGCCAGTTTTCAACCTTCATCTCACCTCTGCTTACCCAGCCCATACTTCATCAGCCTCTTTGTGAGGATCTTACAGGTATAGAGGTTGAATAAACAAACAAAATAAACAGAAGTTCCAGGTATGTGAAATGTAAATAGGTGCTAAAAGTATTGAAAAAGTCTCCATTTAAGCACTCTTTCCTTTCCTTCAGCTTCTCATTGCTTATAACACTACAGCCTCAGCTGCTAAGTTTCCAGCTATTCTCTAGCAAAAGGAGCCTAGACTTCACATTTCTAAACTGATCTCACCTAAGATGCCTTTAAACACCAAGAGGCAAAAGAGACAAATCAATCTTTTCCCCCTTTGCAAACAGTTTTCAAGTATGCCCTTGGGCGTTTCTGCTGTCCACTGGCAGCACACATGGAGTGAGAGAACAGCCATGCCACAGGACAGCTCTATGTCTCTATCACCTCCACCTTGGCTGTAACTCTTCCTCAGCAACCTGAGTTACCTTGCAAGTTTCTTCAACCAGAGTAACTACACCTCAAAGAATATCTTGAAAATATTATTAATAATAAAACCATTAATAATAATAATAATTTCTGTTGCCTCAAAAAGATTTTAAAATACAGAACATACTGGTTAAACTCCTTAGTTTTAAACTCCTTTATGAGAGGGGACACACCCCTTTCTTTAAAGGAAAATAAAACAGATTTTCCTATTATTGTATTTTTCCTTTTCTGTTTTCCTCCATTCAGATTTTCTAGTTGAAATCCTTAACATCCAACACTGGGTACATGTATTTGTTTCCCAGCATGTATATGAACTCCAGCAAACCAAAGGATTTCTGAACATAGAAAGCATACTGGAGGCAACTCAAAAATCCAGATGCTCTCCAAAGTTTTCTGGCTGAGATGCTATTATACCCAGTCACTGCAATAAAGCTGTGTTACCCAAGACCTGTCGACATTCACAACAGGAAATAGTCAGGGAAAAGTCAGAATGTTATCTATAACTCTGCAAGAAAGTCAGCGTTATTGATTGCCAAAAACCCCCAACTTCACAAACCAAATTATCATCAGTCTGCATAAAATATAAGGAAGAATAATTAAGGTAGAAATCATGGAGTTTAACTCTGAAAGGCTCAGGCATGTTCTCCTGAGGGCAGGACTACTAACTCCTGAGGCATTTAGTGGTATGACCCAATAGCCACATGGACATAGAAAATTATCTATTGCCCACTCATCCTTTCCACACTATTTCTTAGACCTACCATTTCCCTACCTTATGCAAGGAAAAGCTTGGACAACTTAGTTTACCCATCTATACATCAGCTGAGGATTTCTACTGCAAGTAGAAAGTGCTGTGTGAAATACTTAAAGCTCTATTGAAGAGAAGTGTTTCCATAGTTAATCTAAATTTTCTTCTTAGATACAGTGCATTAAAATATGATCTTTAATGTTGTTATCAGAAAACAGGGAAATCTTCTACTTCTTCATAGAGCAGGCAGGAGTGTCTGGCTTCCTTACTCTCCAGCCATGACTTTTTGCCACAAATGGATCTGTTCCAAAGCTGAATGAAACAGCATTTCCCTACACATCATGGTCATACAGAAGCGTGCTTCGACATTAGTTCAAACATGAGTGTTAGACAAGGACACAGTCTTACAGTATCGATCGATTGTTATGACGTAACATCAAGAAGATAACCCGACAGATGGAGAATCACTTCCTTTGATAACTTTGCTATGGTTTTGGATACAACAGCTGTAATCTGCCCTTTCATCTCTGTAACTCTTCCTGCATTTTTAATATGAAATACAGTTTGTAGCCCAGCAAATTTGAAGAAACTCATCAAGTCACAACAGAGCCTCTTTAAGTATCTTAACGGTTTGTTAACTGAAAACTGTGAACGTTCTGTTTCCTAAAAGACTTTGACTGATATTTCAAATGGAAATCTAATTACCATAACTCATGGATATTTTCATACTAGGACTTGCAAGGTTTTCAGAACAGAGCAAAGTGTTAGAAACATGTAGGTCATAATTTATCAGAGAATACATCTGTGTAAAACAATTGCTTCAAGTACACCAACACAACTACTCAGACTACTAGAATTGTCCAATATACTGATCTTGAGCCACATTTTCCAAAAGAAATGTGTTGGAGGAATAGCAATATAGTGTAGAAGACACACTCTGTTAATCAAAGAGCATTTTTAAAGTGGTGAGCACTATGTTGTTATACAAAATTGTAAGAATCTTTGGCTTGATTATTGTATGGAGGACTATAATAATCACACTTGAATATTTGGTTGCCTGGAACCAAAGAGAAGGACAGGGCAAAAGATGCTTATTTTTTTAAATGAGAGTAATAAAATATGTTCAAATGATATAAAGGCTTCTAAGCGACCAAAACACTGTATGAAGTTACATGGATGACTATGTTGGCTTTTTATTTGGCCTTCTGGAGTACTACTGCTACAAAGTAATACCAAGACAGTAAAAAGTGAAAGATTAAAGGAAAATATCTCTTTTCTTTTAAAGCATATTTTCCTCAAATGTAACAGTAGAAGATTTGACCCCATCTGATAAGTTTAATCAGTCAACTAATTATAGCATTGCCTGTACTGCTCTTGCACATAGTGGCTGGGGATGAAAAATCTCAGATGGTAATATAATGAAGAGAACTACAGGAAAAAGGGAAAAGAAGACAACCAGCTGGAACTGATTTTGTTTGGTTTTTTTGGTTTTTTTCAATAAGCTTTCAAAGATTTCCACTTGATAGACTCCTACATAATAATATTAGGGCATTTTAAGGCTATTTCTGTTACCACTCTGAACATTCTGTACCATGCTCAAGGTGAGTAAGTCTTTTTTACTAGTAGAAATGCTTCTGGAATGTCTGTGGTCACCCTTCAGCACAAGTGCAATCTTATTTTTCCTCACTACAGATCTTGATCCACATTAGATCTTGACCAAAATTTGAGCTGAAAATACCTTCCCATCCCTCAAAAAAAAGATCTGGCAAATGGTTGGCTCTCCTCTTCATTTTCAAGTTGGTTACGCATGTAGTGTAATAAACACAACGATCACAAAGTACTGCCTGTCAGCATTTTCACTGATATAAAAACTCATGCCATCCATGTACCCTGGAGTTCCTAACAAGAAACTTTAGTTTGATTCATTTAAGTCTCTCATTTTTTTCAGAAAACTTTAAATATTTCTAGTATTCTCAGCAAGTGATATTTCAGGTTTGTAGTTGTATTTTATCAAACTTCAGCAATATTTGCAAGGTCAGCATCCATTGTGTTTGTAATAGAAGCTGAAAAGATATTATTTTAACTTCTTGTTAATGGAGAACTGTACAAACCTAGACCGATCTCCTAATTCTGGGCCCTGTCCATCTCCATCAGAGCCAGCCACAGCAGCAGTGCTTTCAGGCAGGAGGCCAGGCCTCACCCTTCAGTGCCTGACCGAGACATGCCCAGATCCCTACAGCCTGTCAAGCAAACTCTGGGTACAGTCACCTTGTGTACATGTGCAAGCTGCCATGGTGTGACCATAGTCTCTCTGGGTGGGCTGTGCAACCAATGTACAGTTGCACAATAAATGAAAGCTAGCCCAGGTTATGTCCAAATGAGCTGAAGGTTCATACTGAATGGCTACTACACAGATGCACGGCTGTTTTTTCATGTAAACATGCAGCATTTTGAAACATGAATCTGCAATTTAATTTTTAGTAAGCGTGATTTACAGTGTTGTATCAGTGGTAGAGAGTCATACAAGTTGCTCCACCCTACTGATGAGTAACACACCTTGTTATCTGGAGGGAATCAGTTTTTTTCTCTGGGTTTACATGCAAGTTACTTGTTTGATTGAGGTGATCTGGCCTCCATCACCACTCCCACTTTTTTGCCGTCCTATAGTTTTTTAATTTGTTTTCAAATTCTAGTAGTAAATTATCTATTTTCAGCTGTTTCCATGCAAACCAAAGTCCAGCTTATTGTTGAGAGTTGCAGGTATATTCAGTAAACATGAATTTTATAAACAGCCGTCTTCTCTCTTTTGTGTCCAGCCTCCACAGGTCAGTGTAAAATGCACTAAAATAGCTTGTTGACTCTCTAAGCACTGAATCACTAACAGCTGTATGTGAAAATACACTTCTGAGAACATTACTACCCTGTGGAGGAGAGGAATGCTTTGAAACTCATCTCTCACACAGTGACTCACAGATAACAATTTAGGATTGGTTTGTTCTCCTGCTGCAAATGGAAAGTCAGGACTTATCAAAAGTATCACACGTAGACGCCTGCTGCCAAAGCACTCCATGAACATGAAGTGCTCTTGGACAACTTTTTTTGCACAAGACCTGCCTCTGAAGATGAGCAAATAGTGTGAAATAACTATAATTTTGACATAGTTCAATAAAAATGCTATTGCCCAGAAGCTGAGGAGAGAAGTTATACCTGGGCAAGCAAAATGTCAGATTTCCTAGTGGTATCACCAAGATGAGGGTGAGGCTGCAGCAAGGCTGAATTCTACTCACACATTAAGCTGCTGGTGACAGACTGAACTAAAAGAGAGCAAGATGAGATGACTTGCTAACACAAAGGTAGTAGCTGAGTAAAGTGGAGTGTACAGGACAAATGGCACCAGAGGTGAAGGAGAAATAAGAACATGAGAATCTAAGTATACCAGAGGTATATGACAAGTCAGCTTTTTTTTACTGTCCAAGTGACTAGGAAGGACAGTTGTCAACTGAAATGCAATTATTTTGGCCTAGAAGACAAACATTTTAAATATCAGGTCAAGGCAAAACAGGCCATGTGCCAGTTCTAATGGCTTCTCCACTCCATCAGATGGCATTTGGTGCAGAGCTGCCCAGACTACAGGTTTTGAGAGCGCAAAACCAATAAGCACCCATGGCATGGTGGACTTATCAGCTGAAAAACTTGCCAACAAGTGAGCACTGTGGTATGCTAGCCTGGTTCTGCTGCAGCTAATTACAGGTTGGTGCAAGTCTCCCTGAATTACCCCCTACTTTGCTCCCTACTAGTTAATCACAAACATGTGAGACTACTTGTACCATTTGGGGTTGTACAAAGCCAACAATGTTACACCTTTTTTACATTTTTTAACTGCTTGCTTTCCTATGTACAGAAAAGTACTGCAGACAGATGGAAAGAAAGAAGAATCTACAGACCTGTCAATCTATCTGCCAGTAGGTTTGTAATGGGGCAGGACATAACACACATCAGATATGAACTGTGCTTGCTGTGCAACAAAATCTAGCATCACCAGTAACTACCTGTTTCATTACCCTGCATATCACAAGCAAATGATGTGGCATTCAAGATGAGAGAGCTTAAGTCAAAGGAGGTCAGTTTTAAGTCATATGACATTACAGCTGTAAATACAGCTATTTAAATGGTATGCAGACCATGTTTAGATTTCTTATGCTGCTGCTCTCATGCCTGACTTATCTGATGGCCTGGGATGGCTGTCCTGTCTCTTGAAATTATTTTCCATCTTAAAGCCATTTTAAAGTGTAGACATGTGATAAGTACGTCCCAAAAGACAAACTTCAGTTTCCTGACAGTGTTTTTAGTGATGTTACCTGCTTACCATAAACTGATAACTGAGGGATGCCCATTTTGAGCACATCACAATAACAGGGTCTTGGACTAATGCAGCAAGAAGTAAGCATGTTTTAATGATAAGAAAATCAGACTACTTTATATATATTGTAATCTATTACATCACTTTTCTGAATGAAGTCTATTTCTTTTTAAAGATGAGTCTCCTTTGGAATACTGCAGGAAGAGAAAACATTATTAGAAACCTTTGAAATGCATGGTATTAAAACATATCCTTGGAGACATGAGATTTGAAGTAATACACACTTCAACAATTTTAGAAGGAAAGCAACACACACAAAAATATGCATTTAAAGCTGCCAATGATCATACGAGAGCCAGATGCATATGGCTATCTCAACTACCAATTATAGCTTTAGCAGTCCAGTGCCACACAGCTCACTATAGAAGATAGACATGGAAAGTCACAGAAGAGCAAAGGTAGTAAGGAGACAACTGTACAAAACCTGTTGCCAGTACTACTAAAATAGTTCCAATTCCAGTGCAACCGGCAGTGCATGGGCACATTTAACAATGATAACTTGCTTTTTGAAACACATTGCTAACAGGAACAACCTCTCTCTGCTATAGCTTGCAGTGGTAATAGACAAGTTGCTTATTTAATACTTAAATCAGGCAAGCAGATGCAGCACAGCAAACTCCATTAGTGCAAATTTGAGCTGACAGACCAAACGCACATTATTTGTAGCTCTATTAAACTGGTCTCTGTTAAAACGAAGGGAGATCGAGAACAAAACAAACCCCTAGACACAGGCACACAAAATGCTGTACAGATATTCTTGGCAAAAACATTGGTAAACATCACC
Organism: Brachypteracias leptosomus; assembly: GCA_013401335.1. Lineage (NCBI taxonomy): Eukaryota > Metazoa > Chordata > Aves > Coraciiformes > Brachypteraciidae > Brachypteracias > Brachypteracias leptosomus. The sequence continues at coordinate 57,586 of VYZX01005008.1, read as the reverse complement.
CAGAGTCACAGAAGTGCCAGTCTTACTGTGACTAATGAAACTTATCTATAACAATGCTATGAGCAGGATGTTCTTACAGGCAGGCTACGGCTTCCACTGTGCTGGACAGGGCTGGGAGGAAGGCAAAGAATGACAAAATCCAACCCTGCAGAATGGCTGCAACTGACACAAGGCTGTGTTTGCTACTGCCATTTCAAGTGGGTCTATGTGGCTTTACTCGTCACTCTACTCAGGATTACTGCCTATTACATACAGCATCTTTGTTTTAAAGATTGTTTCACACTTGGAAACCATATGTCCTCTGAAATAAATGCACAATTTGGTTAAACAAACTCACAAGTTTGACAGTATGTATTAGAATAAACCAGGTTTGCCTTTTGCAACACACACAGTGCTGACACAGGAGTAAATTCCTGTGGAAAGTGGTCACAATGCACCTGCAAACCTTTATGCCCCAACATAACTAGACTTCAACTCATTCTAAATACACCTGTGGGTGCTAGTGGTAATCAACATGGTATCCCAGATCCTCAACTATCTCTAAATACCACAACAGTGATGAGTATAGATCTGCTTTCTAAATTTCTCATCTATTAGTTGGGTCCAAGGAGCTTGGTCTTTGTCTTAAATTCTGTGTTTAAATGGACTATTGACATCTTGGCTTACGTGCACTAGCAAATCACTTAAAGCTTGCAGATCTTATGACTGGTTCATTGACCACACACAAATTCATCTGTTGCTCATCAGACTTCAGAACCAGGATTATGTGATTATCGTGATGATGCCCTTTTTCTGAGCAACAGCATTACTGTGTTTCTTGTGTCTGGTATCCTACAAACACTCACTTCATGAAGCAAGCACATCACGTTTGCATGGGATTTCCCAGCTTACAATGAGAACTGAACTGGCACATTAGGAAACATGCTGCCTCAAGCATGATACTATATTTACCCAGCCTAAGCCATGACCTCATCTGGGTGTGCTTCTCAGCTGTAGGTAAGCTCACAAGCAATTTATACCCTCAGCTCTTTCTGTATTTTACATTTTTCTTTGTATGGTGATGATCTGCTAAAAATAATTATAAATTCTAAAATGCAAACACCAAGTCAGCAGATGACTGACTTAAAAATCTGATAGTTAAAAAGAGCACCTTGTTGTTTATATTTGAAGGTCCTATTCCTGAATTTAGAGCCATGTGAGAGAGCTTGAGGCTTACAGAAGGTTTCAGTGAAGCAGAAGCTTATGGTAGCACAGGCCCACTGGACAGATATTACAGTAGAACACCCGATAGTTTCTTGTGTAGCTGGTATCCTACAAATGTCCACTTCATTAGGGCTTGACTTACCAAACTTGAATAAAGAGTGCAACAGCTACCTGGTTTATCATTGCCTATTTTGTTTTGATTTTAATTTTGCACTTGACTAAAATGGGCCCTTAAATGACATATCAGCTACCGGTATCAAAACTTTAGCTAAAAAAAAAAAAAAAAAGTCTTTTCAATTGTAAGAATTCTAAAATTAAACACACAAAAAAAATCTCTTATCCCAGAACTACAAGAATACTCTAGAGAAGCCAGAGGCATTTAAAAAAAGCAGTTGAACCTTAGAAACCTAATAGCTTACATAGCTGTAAACAAACCCAAAATTTAGCCTCATGCTTCTTTTCTGTGCCTGACCTATCAGAAGATATCAACTTCCTTGGCAACCAGGCAAAAAACTTTCCAGTATGGAGTGGAAATTTCTGGACAGGATTTTACTTATATTTACATCATCTTGACAGTTTGGAACAAGATCACACTATTGAGAGATTTATAAGATGAAAGAACCTTGCACAGCAAGTCAGATAATCCTTATAAAAGTATTGCTGTACATAACTCTATATTACGAATAATACTTTAAAATAATGAAGTGATTTTGAAGTAATGGAAGAAGTAGCAGAACAATTGAAAGCTAAGCTGCCACTCCCATCCTTAACTTCCTCTGTTGTCCCAGTGAATTACCGCATGCACATACACTGACCTGCAAATACCAGGGCCCGGTGCTGCCAAAGGGAACATGGATTTACCAGAGCAGCAGAAGAGCATCTAAGGAACACTGGGGTTGCACACCTGCTGCATAGATTTGGATGAACTCTTTTCGACCAGATTTAGTTACAGTTTTATGAATGTATTTCCAAAGAGACTAATACCTTGTGTGCTAAATGTTTGCATGGAACAACTTACTATGATTAAATTACAGATTGCAGAAAAAAAGGTTTATAATGAAAATGCTGACAGAACTATGCCTATTAAGAGAGCCAGTATACCACATATCCTCCCAGAGTATAATAGTTTGTTATATATCCCTGAAAAACAAGATCTACAATGACAGAAGCTGCATAGCCACTGGCACGCTTATGGTCTCATTGAAAATCAAACTACAACCACCAAAATAGCGGTCTGTGGGCCAAAAAAGTTAGGCGGCTGCTGATTCAGATCTGTAATAAAATTCCCCCATTTGTTGAAGCACTGTAGCATGGATGTGGATAACATGATGCGCATCCATTTCTGCAGGTATTACTCCCAATATCTCACAGTCCCTTGGAGCTGAATCAACACCACTACCATGTGGCTACCCGTTAATCACAAGGTGGAAGGGCTGAGACAGGCAGCTTAAGAGGGCATGAAGTTACAAGGCACAGCTGGGAAAGCAGAGATGGTTACTACCTTTCCAACAGTATCTTCAATAATACAGGAAAATCTATGTATACTTAAATAAAAAAGAGAAAAAGCAATCATTTTAATCATGACATCCTCACAGCCGTTTCTAAGTTAGCGCTCTTTGTACACTCTCAAACCTTAATGATTAATCTAAAAATTAATAATTAAGGTGACTTCACATCTGTGAGAACTGAGCACAAATCAGAAAAAAAAAAGCTTCATTATCAACTGAATAACAATTGGAATGATGAAACTGGACTAGGCAGCCAGTTTTGAATGAAGCACTGATGGGAGATCATAAAGGGCATCTGTACTCATCTCTTCAGTACTCTTGGCACCTGTTTTAGAGCTTAAAAACATATAGTCCCTTTTACTGTGTGTGCACAACCTCGACTTATGAATAACACTGTGGCCAAAACATAACCAAAAATAAATTATTTATTATCTAGTTATAACCAGGTTGTTATAATTTTTGTTTAGTCTTCGATTTGTTTGAATTGGTTCTGTCAAAAACGAGCCTAAACTAAGAACTTATCAAGTAAAGAGTTACAGTTGCATGGGAAGTCTGTACAGTGACAGGGTTTTGTTCACTCTTTCAACAGCACTCTTAGTACTGAAAGACTAATGCTTTTCTTTTTCCTCTGAACTGTAGGTACCACAAAGTGGAGAAAAGTCTTAACTGAACATGTTGTAAAGATGCTCTTCACGAAGGTTGTCTCCTGCCCTGAAAATACACCCGCTTATAGAGTAGAACCCCAAATATATTTAGAAAAAACAATAATGCAACTTAATAAGAACTTGACAGATTATTTTTTTTCTCGGAAGAGGGTAAGTTACCTGCAGCAGATATGCCAAAAGACACCTTTTCCCAGAAGAAAGCAAAAGAAATAGGAAGGAGGTTTCTGCGGTATCCTGCAGAAANCCGAGCTGAGCGCGGCCCCTCGGCACCCCGCCGGGGCAGGGCAGGGCCGGGACGGGGAGGGCCCGGAGGCACCCCGGGTGGGCGGTCCGTCCCAGCCCAGGCTAGGAGCGGGGTCGGCCCCGGCCGGCTGCCCGAGCAGAGGGCGGCTGCAGCTGGAGCGTCTTCGAGGATTGGGGTGCCGCCGCCTCTCCGGGCAACCTGCTGAAGTACATCACCCCCCTCACAGTGAAAACGTGCTTTCTTATGTCTAAGTAGATTTGCCTGTGTTCCAGCTTGCGTCCAGAGCATTGCTCCTCTCACTAGGTACCACTAGAAGAGCCTGGCTGCATCTGATATACTCTCTTGTCAAGTATTTCCGCACATTAGTAAGATACCCACTCACTCCCATCTGCAGAGGACGAAGTGGCTCCCACCCCACCAAGGCTCCTGTGCCACCACAACCTGCCCCTCTGCACCATAAAACCTGACATACCTGGATTCCATGGCAGGGTACTCTTACTGTTTCAGGTAAGAAAGGTGCAGGAGCTGCTGGAGATCTGCAAGAGCTGTAGTTCATAGGGTTATAGGATAACTCAGGAGGGAATTACAGACGGTCTTCACTTCAAGACCCTGCTCAAGGCTCAGCCAGCTCTGAGCTCAGATCAGGCTGCTCAGGGCCTTTTCTGTTTGTGGCTTGATAACCTCCAAGGCGGGAGACAGTACAACCTGTCTGGGCCCCAGCTGTCCTTGTGGGTAAAAAGTTTCTTCCTTACAAACAGTTGGAATTTCCCCTGTTTCAGCTCTGCTGCTGCTTCTCACCCTCTTGCCTTGCACAGCTCTGAAGACCCCAACTGCATTTCTTCCACCTCTCCCATCAGTACCAGGGATGCTGCTGGGTCCCCCCAGAGCCATCTCTCCACCTGGAGGGATCAGCTCTGGTCCCACAGCCTCTTCTTGCAGGTCAAGGGCTTCAGTCCCACCATCTTGGTGGTCTCGCCTTACTTCAGTGTTGTTTCTATACTGAACCCAAACTGGAGGTGGTACCCAGGTGGGTTCTGATGAGCATCATAGGGGACAGTTGCTGCCCTCCACTGGCTCTCAGGATCATGTCCTGCTCACACAGCCCCAGGTACTGCTGGCCTTCCTTGTTGGCCCAGGCACATGGGTGGCCCCAACTCATCTCACTGCCCACCAGTGCCCTGGGCTGCCCCCCAGAGCTGCTTCTCAGTGCCGCCATCCCCAGTCTGCATCTCTACAGGACTCTGCCTTCCCACTGCTGGACTCAATATTTGACGATGTTGAATTTCCTGGGTTCCTTGTCAGCCTCTTTTCAGGTCCACTTCAATGGCAGTCCTGCCTACAACACATCTACTGGTTCCTCTACCTGGTGTCATCCGAAAACTTGCCTACTCCGGGTCAGATTGGGCCCATGTAACACAGGCTAAAGGCCCTGTCCTCCCTCTTCATTGGTTTCACACTAGTCTTGCTTGCTTCAGCAGTTGTACAACACTGCTCCCCATTGAAATGTCTGAACTGATCAGAGGATTCCTGTGTCTATCCCAAGATAAACATACTTCAGCCATGCTTTTGGGTCATCACCCAAACTAATTAGGTACAGTGAGAAATTTGAACAATTGGCTTTCTGAGAACATCCCTCAAAATTACAAAAGGCACCAAGAGCATGCAGGATGTTAGAACTTTTTTGTTGGATTACTCTGATACCACTTTCTATCAATCCATGGAATCCAGGGAAACAGGAATGAGCATCAATCCATAGAGACGTACATTTCAACAACAACTGCTTTAATTTAAGCCAACTACTCTTCTTAGTTATAACATGTCATCATATATCTTCATTTTCTCACAGCCTGTATTAAAATTTGCTACTCATGGAAACTGGTTTTCTAAGTACAATCACTGGCTTCGATATTTGGAAGGTCATTTGGTAAGGCTATGTCAGGGAAGTACTAGGAATAGTGCAGAACAGCTACATAAGGTTTTTCTTTAGCCATTGTGAATAAATGCGTGGTTTGCATGACAGCCTACACAGGCTATTTCAGTTGGTTGGCCTTTATTTTTCATAATGTTGGCAAAAGTCTCAACAGTTTTCTAGTAAAGTCACTTGAAGCTAGTAAAACATCTCTTGAACTCACTGAGCTTTTATTTTCCCAAGTAACCATCATGTAACTTCGTAACATACTTAACATATTACCACTCCTGAATCCCATGTAGCATCTAGAACTTTTCCCCTTAAACTGACATAGACACTGCATCTAATCAGCTGTGCTAAAGACCCTGGTGACATCTTGGATAATCACTCCAGCCTTCACGCAGTTCATGTCTATGAAGATTTTGGATGACAGAATTTATTGGGTTTTGACAGGAGGGGGTGGTGTAATGTGATGTGAAATAATATGAGATTAACCATGTACGTAATCTACCTCTTCAATAATCACTACAAAATGTGTTTGATTTGAAATGCATTCATTTTATAACTAGAACAGACTCTGTATTCTTATGGGGACGACATGCTTGCTACCTTTGGGGAACAACAGTGAGTGGTTTATGGAAAGTCTTGCAAATGACATNTCCCTGAAAAACAAGATCTACAATGACAGAAGCTGCATAGCCACTGGCACGCTTATGGTCTCATTGAAAATCAAACTACAACCACCAAAATAGCGGTCTGTGGGCCAAAAAAGTTAGGCGGCTGCTGATTCAGATCTGTAATAAAATTCCCCCATTTGTTGAAGCACTGTAGCATGGATGTGGATAACATGATGCGCATCCATTTCTGCAGGTATTACTCCCAATATCTCACAGTCCCTTGGAGCTGAATCAACACCACTACCATGTGGCTACCCGTTAATCACAAGGTGGAAGGGCTGAGACAGGCAGCTTAAGAGGGCATGAAGTTACAAGGCACAGCTGGGAAAGCAGAGATGGTTACTACCTTTCCAACAGTATCTTCAATAATACAGGAAAATCTATGTATACTTAAATAAAAAAGAGAAAAAGCAATCATTTTAATCATGACATCCTCACAGCCGTTTCTAAGTTAGCGCTCTTTGTACACTCTCAAACCTTAATGATTAATCTAAAAATTAATAATTAAGGTGACTTCACATCTGTGAGAACTGAGCACAAATCAGAAAAAAAAAAGCTTCATTATCAACTGAATAACAATTGGAATGATGAAACTGGACTAGGCAGCCAGTTTTGAATGAAGCACTGATGGGAGATCATAAAGGGCATCTGTACTCATCTCTTCAGTACTCTTGGCACCTGTTTTAGAGCTTAAAAACATATAGTCCCTTTTACTGTGTGTGCACAACCTCGACTTATGAATAACACTGTGGCCAAAACATAACCAAAAATAAATTATTTATTATCTAGTTATAACCAGGTTGTTATAATTTTTGTTTAGTCTTCGATTTGTTTGAATTGGTTCTGTCAAAAACGAGCCTAAACTAAGAACTTATCAAGTAAAGAGTTACAGTTGCATGGGAAGTCTGTACAGTGACAGGGTTTTGTTCACTCTTTCAACAGCACTCTTAGTACTGAAAGACTAATGCTTTTCTTTTTCCTCTGAACTGTAGGTACCACAAAGTGGAGAAAAGTCTTAACTGAACATGTTGTAAAGATGCTCTTCACGAAGGTTGTCTCCTGCCCTGAAAATACACCCGCTTATAGAGTAGAACCCCAAATATATTTAGAAAAAACAATAATGCAACTTAATAAGAACTTGACAGATTATTTTTTTTCTCGGAAGAGGGTAAGTTACCTGCAGCAGATATGCCAAAAGACACCTTTTCCCAGAAGAAAGCAAAAGAAATAGGAAGGAGGTTTCTGCGGTATCCTGCAGAAACTTGCGGAGACACCGCGCCGGCGGATCCATTGTCAAGGGTTGACACCAGAGACCGACACTGCACACGGGAGGCATCCGACAGCGGCTGTTCTCCCGGGAACGCTGAGCAGCGCGACACCGGCACCCCGGGGTCCCGCCGCCGCGGCCGGCGTGGGGGGCGGCATCGCCCGGGGGCGGGGGTTGTGCCTGGGGCTCGGGGCTGTGCCCTCGGCGGCGGGGGCTGTGCCCGGGGGCAGCAACGCTCTTACCTTCGCCGTGCAGCGCCCAGGGTAGATGCGCGTAGTCCCACTCGTAGCCGCAGGCGCTGTCCTCAAAGGCGCACGACCCGGGGGAGAGTAGGGTCGTCCCGGCGAGCCGCAGAGCTGCAAGGACAAAGCGAGCCCCAGTCACGGCCCGGGGACAGAGAGCCGGGGGCCGCTGGCCCCACAGCAGCGCCCACCCCGAGCCCCGGGGGCGTCGCGGCGTGTTACCGTGCGCGGCGAGGAG
>VYZX01005008.1:0-48868 GCA_013401335.1 Brachypteracias leptosomus | reverse complement strand
AGAAATTTGAACAATTGGCTTTCTGAGAACATCCCTCAAAATTACAAAAGGCACCAAGAGCATGCAGGATGTTAGAACTTTTTTGTTGGATTACTCTGATACCACTTTCTATCAATCCATGGAATCCAGGGAAACAGGAATGAGCATCAATCCATAGAGACGTACATTTCAACAACAACTGCTTTAATTTAAGCCAACTACTCTTCTTAGTTATAACATGTCATCATATATCTTCATTTTCTCACAGCCTGTATTAAAATTTGCTACTCATGGAAACTGGTTTTCTAAGTACAATCACTGGCTTCGATATTTGGAAGGTCATTTGGTAAGGCTATGTCAGGGAAGTACTAGGAATAGTGCAGAACAGCTACATAAGGTTTTTCTTTAGCCATTGTGAATAAATGCGTGGTTTGCATGACAGCCTACACAGGCTATTTCAGTTGGTTGGCCTTTATTTTTCATAATGTTGGCAAAAGTCTCAACAGTTTTCTAGTAAAGTCACTTGAAGCTAGTAAAACATCTCTTGAACTCACTGAGCTTTTATTTTCCCAAGTAACCATCATGTAACTTCGTAACATACTTAACATATTACCACTCCTGAATCCCATGTAGCATCTAGAACTTTTCCCCTTAAACTGACATAGACACTGCATCTAATCAGCTGTGCTAAAGACCCTGGTGACATCTTGGATAATCACTCCAGCCTTCACGCAGTTCATGTCTATGAAGATTTTGGATGACAGAATTTATTGGGTTTTGACAGGAGGGGGTGGTGTAATGTGATGTGAAATAATATGAGATTAACCATGTACGTAATCTACCTCTTCAATAATCACTACAAAATGTGTTTGATTTGAAATGCATTCATTTTATAACTAGAACAGACTCTGTATTCTTATGGGGACGACATGCGTGCTACCTTTGGGGAACAACAGTGAGTGGTTTATGGAAAGTCTTGCAAATGACATAATTTTTTTTTTTTTTTTTTTTTGGAGGGGGGTGGGGTGTTCCTTGTGCCTAAGCAACAGATTCTTAATTTTGACCACTCCATTGTAGGAAGACTAGAGTAGCATCTACTTTAGAGATACCCACTGACAATTTAATTTTGAATTTGTTGGGTATTAGTGCAATTCTTTCAGTTTCCCAAAAAATATAACGATATTTGCATCTCTCATTCGTGGGTTTGCACATTGACATTCTCAGATTTCTTGCTCGAGTAGCTAGATTACACAAAATTTGCAGCTCAGTTCAGCTTTCAAAATTCCTCATCCCCTCACCTTTCCAGAATACAGAATAGGGCTAGTATACTGGCAGAGCCCTTAGCTCTGCTCTGTAATTCACCTGTTCTCTTTGCTGTATTCACAATACTTCTGCAATACAGAATTCACAGCTGACTGTTTAGCTTTTGCCTCAGAGTGAAAAATCAATCTAAACTTTCTAAACACTCACACTCCTCTACCAGCATCCCAGGTCAAAACAGCATGTACACAGACCTTAGCAACCACAGCAAAATCAAGAAGTTATATTTTCCAGTGAATCTCTTCCAACATACAGCCTCTGGAACTGTTGCGTCCAGAAACATTTTCTGAATGTCCACAAACACACTCTCTGCTTTTCCTAAGGACACCTGCTAGGCCTCTCTGCATACATCAGACAAAGAAAATAGGTGGCAAAAATATCAGGCACAGGATTTATCAAGAATTGTTCTTCTTGCGTAGTGAAAGAATTTAAGCCTTTTAGAAATCTCTTCAGTTCATACAGGTTTTTAATAAAACTAGTGTTCTTGACCAGCATAGGTAACATTTTTGTTTGTTTGTTTGTTTGTTTTTCCCAATTTAACCTGTAATTTCTAGAACAAGGAGCCTGCTAGCCCTTCTTCCAACTTCTGCTTAAGGGGAAGTGGAAGAGCATCCAGAAGAAAGGGCATCCCTGTACAAGAGTATAAGCATCCCACAAGAGAGGGCTTCCTCACCTCTGCTCTGAACTATGGCAAAAACTACATTATCTCCTTGAAAAAGTTCTCAAAATCTTCCTCTACTGCCAGAGTGCCCTATTGCATCTCCTCCTTCAAGGAATATGCTGTCATAATGAGATCCAGAACTTGGCTCTTTTTCAAATCTATGCCCTGCTTTTACTATGGCTTTGTCTTTACACATCACAGACTCTTTGGGTAGTTTCTTGCAGAGTGGTCTGCATCAAACCCCAGTCATGAGCTAGCATCCTCTCAGGGATTTGACTAATCCCAAAATGCAAAATTGGCTCTTCAGCCACAGGGTGGTCATAAACTCTAAGGGTCTTTTACCTTCTTTTGCATTCTCTTTAAAAATCCATGGTTTTTTTTACAGTGTGCAAAATATCACAGCCTGTTAGAGACATCAAGTGCTTTGGAATCAGCTTCTTCAGAAATAAGGCCAGCTTTCTCTTTTTTGCAAGGCTAAGTTCCTCATGCGTGTACTGTGCACTTGTGATAAATGCACTTGTCTGCATTTTCAGGGAGTATCCTCTTTCCTGTAGCTTCTACCTGGTCCCATTTCTACTCCTTAGTTTAATTTCTACCTGATATTCTAGACAAAAGACCGCAGCAGGATGCAAAAACTCCTTGTGGTTCCATGTCTTCAGCCTTCTGTAAATTAGATTGATTGTCTGCAAAAGGAGTCCAGATAAAGGTAGGCTTGAAGCTGCCAGCTTTTGCAGTAATTTACCTCCTCAAAAGTTGAAACAGTGTCTATGTAGCATCTTCACTCAACTTTTGCAGCTGTCCCCTTTTCTGCCTTTGTCTCCCTGTCTCTGTTGCAGCGTGAGCGAATCCCACACAAATACACAAACTTAAAGTCAAGGCAGTGATACATTTAAAACAAATTAAATTAAATAAGGTACATTACAACTTTTACCAGATGGCTAACAAAACTAGATGGATTCTCATCAGAATCTTCTTTGGAGTCAAATCAGTTAGACTTCAGTAAAATAGTTGCTTGCTCAGACTTATGACAAATCCAAACATCAGTTAAAGTTTTTTCTCTTTTTGACTGAAGCATCCTGTTGCTTTAGTATTCTTAGATTTTTGCTTTCTGGTATGGCTGCCAGTTGTGTAACAATCATGTTTCACTTGAGATGACCAAAGCAGACTTCTATTGCTGAAAAAGCAGCAAACAAAACCTGACACACTGCATGCCATTATGTTTTGTTATAATGCAGTGATATTCAAAATAACTCTTTGAGTGATGTACACAGAAACTCCAGACTTGAATACCTCTCTTCCTCCTAAAACTATTTGATTATTTTATTCTTCCTTTGTTCCAGTACTGTTGTTGCAAGTTTCCTTTAACACTAATTGGTCAGTTAAGACTAAATGTATCTTCTTCTCTCAGTCATACCCACTCCAAGTGCTACGGAGAAGTTCAGTTCCCTAGCTTTGACTATCACACACCTTTCTCCCCATTTCTCAGTTTGCTCTACTTTCCCATCCTGTTAAACATGCTGCCTGCTTTCACTTTCAAAGACTTGCAGAACCTCTGACTGTCTGACTGGCTTTTCCTCAGCAATGACATCAACTTCTACCACCTTTGATTTTCTCACACATAAGAAGCTCTTGATAGTCGTCCACATGGTTTCTTCCTTGTTCTACTTCACTTTAAAAGATGTTCTCTTTGTGTGTGGTTTGTTTTTTTCCTGTGAGACCTGTAAAAGATTGATAACAACATGGAAACTTGTGCTATGTCCAACATAAGTCTTGCAGGATTGTTTAATTATCTTTACTGGCTGGCTGTCTTGTTTTATCCACTGTCCCTTTTCTTAGGCAGAAAACTTTCAGGAAAGGCAATAATTACTTTTATTTCTCCTTTTGTACAGGACCCAGTTTCATAGAGGTGCTTTGGTTCCTAAGTGCTATGGTAACACAAACAATGAGAAATAACAAAGAAATCAGGGTAGCTTCATTTGTTACATTGCAAATAGTGAAATTCTGCATTATCTGTCTATCCAGGCTACAGACATAGCATACTTGCCAGATCTGCCTTGTGGCACACAGTAACCTTTAAAATACAGATTTTCATTTTAAAAGCATTCTGTTACCTCCTCAGTAAGAAGACTTTGCCTAGGATTTATCTAGTCAGAGCCATACATAGTCATGATTCAGGTTTCTCTCCCATTCCAAAATCTCATAGCTGAAATCCTTAGAGAACTGAATGATCTCATTTGAGGACCTATATGCTGGGAAGCATTTTTGACAGCTGGATGACTAATACTCTATTTAATCTTTTAGAATAAATGGATTTATTCCTGTTTCAGAGAGCAACAATCTCTTGGCAGATCTTTTAGCCAAACGTTCTGAGGCCAGATATGTGTACCTGACATGAATTAATTTCAATACCAAGGCAGCTGATTAGCTAAATATCTCCAGCAGCTTTGAAAAATGACCATTTTTGCATAATATATACACACAGAGAATTAAATATAGTGCATTATACAGTATGCAACACTGTATGACATATACATACACACATACAGCTGATACTGGTGACTCACCACTATAAGCATTTGCTAAGAACAGCTGAAGAGGCTACTGCCCTTGGTTGTTTTCCTTACTGGTCTTCAAGATGTTGCAGCTCTTAGCAGGGATGTTGAGTCGCATGTGCAGCAGCTTCTCAGACACCAAGGTTTACAGCTCCCTGTGTTAAGCCAGTTACTAAACTGGCAATTCCAGGTTGCTGTAGCCTCTCAGGAGCCAGCAAAGTAACAGGAAAGGTGTGTAATGGTAGAGATGGGTTAATGAGAAGTTCTGAAGAGAAAAGGGAAAAAATAAGCAGAAATGCAAATAGCAGCTAATATTTGGAAAGTAAGCAGAAATGCAATAGATGCAGATTTTGTGAAGAGATTTGAGAAAATATTTGAAATAACAAGAACAATGTTTAGGACAGATGGTTTTGAAGTGTAATTTACATTTGCAGATTAATTTAGAGGAACTGGAGGAGGACTGTACAGAATTTCTGAAAGCCTAGGCAAGCCCAATCATGACAGGAAAAACAAAATCAGTCAAAATCTAGGCAAGGGTCTTGAGACAGTAAATATTAAAACTACATTAACATTCCTGAAACTGGTGTAAAACCTCAGAGTAGCCCACTACACTCTCTTCCAAGAAATGTGTAGATGGGGACAGAAAACTTTCCTTAATAATAAAATTGTAAAAGTTTGCACCTTATTAAACCAAATTTCCCGAAGTCCTACCCTGTCCCTTCCTGCTGCTAAATGAATTATGTTGTCTGCTTCATGTCAAGAAGTGACATAATCACGTGTATGTTACCCAGGTTACCTTGAAAAAGGAAAACAAATGCCAGGAGTGTCACTAGTCATTACATATGAGTTTTTTAGGAGTACAAAAGCCTTCTACAAATGACAGGATTTAATTCCGTAAGCACTGCCCCAGTTCATTCCTAACCAGACAAGGAAATGGGTAAGCCACGTTTGTGCTTGTTGCTCTTTAAGACAGGGAATGCAGAGATTCAGGACAAGGCAGAAGATCAGTTGCATCTCTTGTAAAAGCCTATTATTAAGTGAGCTTGCTTTAAGGAGAAAGTTGATCCACAGGCTCCAATTTGCCTTACGTTAATTTGTCTCCTTTCATATTTCCAATTAGCTGAAACACCAGAGAAGCAGAAAAGCAATGATTAAAGTCTGAGCTTTTCCAAATTCTCTGCGCTCCTAGCTACAGATACTCTCTTCTCCAGTGTTTGTTTTGAAATCCTGGAAAATACACTTCGTAAAAAGATCCCATTGCATGCCCAGACACATCCAAACTTTCCACTTGTTCTCAGACATTGGACACCAGTACTATTCTCAGTTGGAAAAGGACATCAGAGCTGGACAAGGAAATGAGGTCTTGTAGCACAGTTCAGTATTGATATTTCAGTCTCCTCGTATAAATGTGTTAATGTTATTATTTTTTGCTTTATGTGTTTAAATGACACTGTAATTGTATGTGACACTTTACAAATCTAATTAGGCAGAAATCCTGGCATTTGTTTTATTCTATATTTACCTTCAATACAAAAATACCAGTAATTTGAGCTGAGGTCATCTAATCAGATTAACTTCATGTTGATGTATCCATAGTTCTTATGTCCTCTGCCCATTGCCTCCAACACTTCACAATACCAACTGATTTTGATCTTCCTTATGATCCAGTTCCTACAGTTGCTTTCTCCTCCATTCTCTGGAGAAGAAAGCCATGTTGTAGGAATACTTCCATTGGCTTTCGCTGGGTTTCTCACAGAAAAAGGTTCAAGTCCACATGAGAGTCTAAATCTGTCTTTTTGAGAACATGACTACATTACATCACAGAGTGGCATTAACAGAGCCATGTAGTCATATTTGGTTCAGTTTTGATATTTGACTTTATTGCAGCCTTTGCATACAATGCTTCTGTTGTTTCCAGTGAGTTAGTCCTGGTTAGACCCTAGGGGATAAATTCTGTCATAAATCAAGCAGAAAATGCTTAAAGTTTTGCTTCTCTGTGGAGGTACTACACTACAAAATGCAGTAAAGTGAACAAGGGCTCCCCTTTTGTGTTACTAATCAAGAGGTGACATGTTAAATGGTGAGAGCAAGTAGAAGGAGTATACATACTCATGTCTTTCTTTTCAAATTTTTTTGAGGGGTTTGATTCCTAAAAGGAAACCAGAGAGAGGCTGGGTAGAAGATACCAGCAGCCTGTGACTATGCTGGCCATTTCTGCTCCCATATAGCTTATGTGCCATTTTGGGGGAGTAAGAGAAGAAATGTACCCATGGGGTGAGCAGGTCTTGATGCTTGTATTTGATTTTTCTAATTGCTATCACATTGCACTGTTAGCAGCAAAATGCAACTGCCAGCTGAAGCAGTGGGGGAAGTTCCTACTGCTGCCACTGATGGCATGAGCCACACGTGCATATCAGCATTACAGGTACATCTGCCTGCTTTTCAGGATGGCTCAGAGAGGAAGTTTTTTCACATTCTGTTGAACTGGTTCTGTGTAATGTTTTGGAAGGCTCTGCTCTGAACAGCCTGGTATGGTTTAGTACCAGCAAAGTACATGTGTTTGTCCTGTTGTCCACACATACTGTGCCTGGATTCAATATATTTGCTCTTCTGTGCACTGAAGTTGCTTCTGGTGATTAATACCCCGAGAACCTCATGTGGAGATCATGGAGCTCTCCAGTACTTCTGGTTTTCTGAGGGCTGGTGACTGATCTAAAGAGGCAACTGCATTTATTAAAGGAAATTTCAGTCAGTCTGGTGCTGATCCATCCACTGGGACTCAGCGAAGGGAACCGTGCTGTGGCTGAGCTTGGCGAGATTGGCTGGTACTGAGCGTGGTCACACAGAGCCATGACAACAGACTGGAGGGTGTTAATCTGTTTTATAGGTGGAGTCAGCTTCTGCTGCATATGTGTAAAGTCAGTACTGCTGTACTTCCAGATAGAAATTCAGTTAGTGGCTGAACTTTTAAAAAAATCTTTGAAAAAAAAATAAATTAGCAATTCTGCAAAGTGCAGGCTGCTCCTAGCAAGGAAAAGGGCAGGAGACCAGTCTCACAAAAAGTAAAGCTGGGCATGAAGTCACAGTTCCATGAAGCTGACTCTTTGTGACTGACAACAAAAAGACTCTAGGATCCCTCTCTTGCATTAGAAATATCATCCTACTTTTAAAAAATTAGGTAGTAAGTTATTCAGAGCTTATTTAATCCCCTATAAAGGAAAACTGGCTGCCTGAAAGAAGTGGGCTCTTGCTGCATATCACCATGATCTCATGAAGAGGAGTAAAAGAAACAGTCAAGAATGATACCTGCATGTGAAGTTACTAAACAACTTAAATCCTAGTGATTTGCTTATTTGTAAAAACTCTCCTGGCACCAGCAAACTGCAACTTCCTCTTTGGGAAAAAGCAGACAGGTCCCAGGGAAATAGCCAGCATAAAAAGATCAGTTTTACAGCTAATTAATATTTTATAACTGCTGTCAGGTTTGACTTCCATGGTGTTTTTTTTTAAACCAGTTAGCAGATGATTGGACTGTAAGGTATCTAAACATTGACTACAAGCCTGAGTAATGAATGGCCTGATAGCCAGATGGTGGTCTCTGAAGGCTGTAGGATATTGCTTTCAGCTACTGAATGGGACAAAATCAGCAGCTGAAAGCAATATTCAACAGCCTTCAGAGGTGACCACCTGGCTATGACTGTAATTTCACAGTTGGTATAAACGATCAGGTGAAGGGGTCTGAAGAGGGTACTTATGCTTGATCCATGCTAGANTAGTACTGCAGCATGAGGGCTGTATGGGGAAAATCAGCTCAGACAGACCCACTACAAAATTGCAGCTCTACAAGAGTCCCTTCTCTATCCTCACACCATGGGCTGGTCACCTGTTTGTGGAGAAAAGGAAGCCAGTAGGTAGTAGCCACAACAGCACCATCTCTTTCAGAGGTGGGAGAGATAGAGCTCAAAGTGAGAGGAGCAACCTCATGGTCATGGCAACTGCAGATAATCCTGCTAAAAAGTAGACTTCCCACTTGCATACATGTAAAGGAGTATCCTTGCATAAATCCAAGATACATCCTCTGTGATTTGCCAGCAAGAGATAGAAGACATCCCAAGAGAAGATCTGGCTTCACAAGGCAAAGTGGAGCCCTTCTATAGTGAAACTTCCCAGATGCTGTGCTAAAGATGAATAGAATCATAGAATGTATTGGGTTGGAAGGAACCTCTGAAGGTCATCTAGTCCAACACCTCTACAATAAGCAGGGACATCTCTAACTAGTTCAGGTTGCCCAGAGTCCCATCAAGCCTGACTTCGAATGTCTCCAGGGATGGGGCCTCCGCTGTCTCTCTGGGCAATAGTTATGAAATTAATCTGGAGAGAAGAAGCAGCAAGTATTAATAGTCCATATTTTGGTATTTTGGGCTCAGTATTCAAAAATGTTTTGGTTCTTGGACAAAACCACAGGATTACTTAATGTTCAGGTATGTTACTGAATATTTCAGTTACTCAGGTGAAAACAATAATAAATGCTTCTACTAAAGCTGTAGTCTAAGCGTCCAGTTACTGAAGGTTAGTTATATCCAAATGAAAAAAACCCAACCCTTGCTGCTGTACATGAAGACATGAGTTTAAATACATACAAAATTAGAATAGGGGCTACTTGCAAAAATATAGCCTAAATATTAATTTCAGCACAAGTATATTTTTAATTTAAAATGGGATTTAAAGTGCACTGAAACAAGATGTGCTGGACCAGGCATTTATTTAATGATTGACAGTGCAATTGTAATGAGTAAATGGCAAATTTTACACATGAAGATAAAATTCCAGCAAAGTTCTGCTCAGCCCAAAGCTAGGATGAGGTTTTGGCTTAGGATGGGGGTTAGGGATAATGATCCCATCCATTTCCAACTGGGTGGGTCTGATATCCACACTGGTAAAGCACAGCAATTAGGCTTAGAGTTCAGGAGGCAACAATCCTCAGGTTCGGAGGAACAATGAAATCCTGCTCTATCCATGAGGGTGGAGTGTGATGTATGGTCATCATACATTTTGAACTGTAAAGATTTATAATCTACTCCACAGAAGGGTTGGGTTAGGGCTAGTGAAATCGAAGACTTTGGAGTTGAAATGCCAGCAACATTCTGCTCAGCCCAGAGACCTGAAATGGTAGCTGGGCTCAGGGCTGTAGCTCAGTGCACATCCAGAATCAGGAACTGGTCTTATCTCCTGCAAGGAAATCTGAGTTGTAAAGGTAAGGGCTAGTTAAGTTGGCAGAGCACCACCATATGATCCTTGGAGCAATATGTAATTGACAAATGTAAACTGTTCTTTCAATAAGGGCTACCTGTATTCTGTTACTCATTTTAGCTCTGAAAATAGTAAGTATTCTTTTGTCTAAATAATATTCAAATGTCTTTGTCATCTTTGGATATTACAGAATGAATCAGGTAGGAGAAAATTTTGTAAAAATATTTGTAACAATCCAGAAAGCACAAAACTCTGTGGACAGTATTCTCTGCTGACTTGTACCAGATGCTACACCATAGATGTAAAAGTAAACATAATTAAGCCTATTAAGAGCAAAATAACATCACTGATCATTTATAAATAAGTAACCCTTATTTGTAGGCATGAACAAACCAAAAAGCCATCAACAGTTGCAGAAAACCTTTTCTATGGATGATGTCTATTGTCCTTAATGGTTCTGTGCCTATACATGCTATTTTTAAGGTTTCTTTGAGATACCAGCTGCAGAAGAAGCAGGGGGAATACCCAGCTGTTCAGAAGCAACTTCATCATCCAAAGGACTGCATAATGAAAAAGATGAGGGTTGCCATGGTAAAATATTGTTTGTGTACAAATAAATGCCCTGTGGTCTGTTTCTCCCCCAGATGACAGTACTTTTGCAGAACTAAGAAGAAAACAGAGGAGAAAGCCAAATATGAGGAGATAAGGAGATGTGCAGAGATGGAAAATGGAAAAAAAAAAAAGAAGTGAGACAGAAGAAAAGGAAGATGTGCTCGGTTCTGTTTAAAACCATTAGCTCCTATTTCTAAGGACTGCATGAAGTGGATCTGCATGTATCATATCTTGCTGTAAAGTAACTTCCCCTGACTCCTTCAAAAGACTGATTCTAGGGTAACAAATCTCCCTGGCAGTGGCAAAATAGATGCCCAGTGCAAAAATTGTGCAGAGGAGGGTTGTACTGTTTAAGAGAGGCCTTCAGGACTAGTTCAGCTGTGTGAGGAGCTTTTCTGTCTCCTGAGTCAGAAAAGAATTGGCCAGACACCATCTCAGTATAGTATCCTTGGGGTCTGCAATCCTACAGCTGAAAGTTTCTGCACTCACCTGGCTGCCAGGCTAGGATTTTGTGTGGCATCTCTCAGCTAGGTGTCCCTCTTGCCTTTGTCAGAGCTTTTTCTTTGCCAGCATTGGTACCATCTCTTCTTCTGAAACATGCTGAAGAGAGCAAGGTTATATATATATAAGGGAAAGATATGTTCACAGCAACAACCGTTCCAGTTGCAACATCAAGTACTAAGATATGAGACTAGAAAAACCCCACACCACCACAAAAAACAAGAGAGCTGGCACACATCTGGCACTTTCACCTGAAGGGGCTATGGCTGAAGTTTTACAAATTCATAACAATGTGAAGAATACTCTATCTGACTGCAGCTGCAAAGGAAATTGGGATACTCGCTCACACTGGAGATTGACAGTTACCACGAAGAACAGCTTTGTTTTTACAAACCTTCCAAATGAGGCAGCTCCAGCTGCTCCCCCTTTTTCAGTTTGACACATACCATGAATGTACAGACCATAAGATAAATGCATATGTAAAGCTGTACAGACAGGTATTGCCACAGGGCTCCCCCCAGCCTGTTCATGTTAAATGCCAGCATTTCAACAGACAACATACAACAAAGAAAGATCTCTGTAATGTATCACTTACTTTGATTACAGGCCATAACTTGTTATTTACCTGATGCAAAACCTGAATGGGAGCTCCCCAGTGTTCCTGCACATCTAATTGATCCTGACATTCACCTTGTTTCAAGGGGACAACTGGCCTTTTGTTTTCCTGTTACACCAATTTGTTTTGATTTGTGGATTTTGCAGCACTCAAGCAGTGTTGAAAATCTTTACGGCTGCACTTACTGCAATGGTCTGAGAAAGGAAATTATTAGAAGAAGAAAGGAAACAGATAAAAGTTGTGGTTGTTTATTGTTTATAATCATCCACTTCATTCCACAGCAAGAAGAAAGCATGCTAATGAACACAGATGTTTATATTTTCAATGTTGTTTAAAGATCTATGGCCTGATTGGGGTTTCATATCCCAATTTTATACTTCAGTCTAGGTCTTTCTGATTTATCCTGAGTTTGGCATGAAAAGAGTGAGGCTTCCCAACCTGAAACATTATGTAGCCCAAGGTAAGGGAGTATACGACCCAAACAATAGACATAAATATTTTAAACCTCAGAGGTACTTAAAAGCCCCTGTATGTTTCGGCCTTTAAAAGCCAAGTTCTATGAAAGAGACAGCATCACTTTATCATTCCCAATTTGCTTTCCAACCAAAAAACCTTGTCAATTTGAAAATCTACAAGAACAAAAGCTGTATTCTGCAGGTTAAAATATTTGTTTCCTAGCAATTATAATGGGCAATAGTTGGACATGATGAATTCTCCCTGCTTGGCAGAAGAAATGATTGAGTCACACCGATCATCTCTAAACAAAAGAGACAGCCAAAAAGAACTAAATCTAGAAACTTTGGAGGCTCTTCTTCCTGTTTTTAAAGCTAGCAAACACATGAGGCTATTTCTTCTAAAGTTTTTCACTTGGACAAAAAAAGAAAAGCCAAAATTACATCCCTTCTTGTGGCTGTGGTTTGCATTGTCAGCTGGTTTGATCAGGGTCTGCAAAAAAACTGTGCATGCACACTGGGCATCTCGCACCAGGACGAAATGATCAGATATGCAAGTAGTGGTCTTTACACCAAATGTTGCATTTCATGGTAAACAAATTTTGGTTGCCAACAAAATGACAGATCTGTGTCTCCCTTGCAACCCCGTAGAGACAAAAGCAGTGTGTGAGGATTACAGCTGATGGCAAGGTCCAAGGGGAAAAATTACTAATAATTAATGACACTGGGTATGAAGCTGCCACAACAATAGGCTATCATGGACTGAGTCCTATGACTGGCTTAAAAATATGGATATTTCTGTTTTACTTTTGTTCTCTTCTGCTTAGGAGCATTCCATTTTTAGTTCTAGCATCACAACAAAATGAACGCAACAACTAGCAAGCTGTCAGATCCCCTATTTCCAGCAGTTTCTAGACGTTGGTTGTTACTTGATCTTCTTCTAAGGCATGCTGTGAGTCTCACTAAACTTTGTGCCTCATCTGGCAGGCACATTAGTACCTTAACATCCTCTCTGTTTTTTGCCCACTATTGCCCCTAAGGCCAAAGCTCACAAACAGTTTTGTGGTTATGATGTGCCAATTTCTGTAGCCAATGAGGGAATAAACCAAAGTAGGTGATGAAGAACTCAGTTATGGGTAGGTCAACAAGAGCTGGTCTTCTGAAGTGCTCCCATCCACATTTGACAGCTGTCACCATGACATAGCAACAATTTAATCAGCTTCTCCAGACTAACTCTGAGCCACCTACTGCTCCTCAGTGCTCCATCTTTTCCAAGCACTGGGGCGTTTACTTCTTTGTCCAGACCTAGTGGTATGAAAAGGGAGAGCTGGGCTCTGTCAGCACAGCTACCTTCATCTCCTAACTAACTTTCTGTTAATCTCCTTTATACTGATGTGAACTTGGCTAAGGGTCTGGAAATCATCACCCAACTGAGAACCAGTTGGTTGTTAATAACAATATGAATTGATCATGCCCATCAGTCCAAGTTATATGACAACTTACTGTGTTGCTTAAATCACCTTCTACAGAGCAGCAAATCCAAGGGCTGAAAGGACCATGAGAGTGTTCCCTGCAGGTTAGATTTGGCACACTAGGTGGGAGAGTAAATGGGAGCATGTGCTGCAGCTATTTGTATTGCTCTGTGCATAATGGAAAAAAGACAGAAAAGCCACTTTGTTGATCACCAGCATTTGCCCCTCACATAGTGGATCTTCTCTCACCTTATAAAATCCTTTCTCCCTTCTTCATGTGTTCTCTCTGTCTTTTGTTGCTATGGCTGATCAGACCCAGTCAGAAGTGTTGCATCCTGGAGCACTTCAGATCAGGCTTCTTGGACTCTCCCAGCAGAGATTAAGAAGCTTTACAGGCAGAATGGGAGGAGTACATGCTGAGAAAGCTCACCAGAGAAAATCTGCATAGCCTGGTATGTCAGTCATTACACAGAAAATAGTTGCTACAAGAGCAAGGTGAAGCTTTTTTTTGAAAAATCTTTCTTTCAATAAATATGAATTTGCAGGCCAAGCACTCGGTGTCATTGCAAAACTAACTAGATAATGTGGACACCACTAATCCTCTTAATAGGGTGGGTGCCCAAATAGGTTTACAACATTGTCCTGAGAAATACAGTATCTTGGTTCAACGGTCTCTCTGATTTGAACTGAGATCTTCTGCCTCATGGAAGAGTGTCTTTGCCACTGAGGCATAGGGTATTTCGTATTTGAGCATCTCTCAGTCTGTCCTGGGGGGTTTTCACATGTAGATAAAACATGACATTTTGAATGAGGGAGACAAATGCAAATCATAGGATCACAGAATCATTCAGGCTGGCAGGGACCACAGGAGGCCTCCAGTCCAAACCCATGAAAAAGCAAGGAAGCTCTGAGCTCTGACTGGGTTGCTCAGAGCTTCATATAGTCAGGGCATAAAAACCCTCAAGGATGGAGATGATGCAACCTCTCTGCAACTCAGCTGTATTGCTTGGCTGTACTCTTGGATGAATTTTTGTTGTTGTTATGTCCAGTTGAATGCTACCTATTTCCTTTTATGACCATTTTCTCTCACTTAGTAACCTCATTGTGGGTGCAAGGGCCAGTGTTGAGTGCCCCCAAAGCCATCCCTTCTCCTGGCTGAACCAGCTCCAGTCCCATAGTTTCTCCTCACAGATCAAGAGCTCCAGCCTCTGGCTGTCTTCATCCATCTCTTGATGAACTCATTGTAGTTTATTGATGTCTGTCCTATACTGGAGAGGACCACAGCTAGATACAGTGCTCTAGACACGATTGAGTGCTAAGGGACACTATGCCATGAGAGGTGGGGTCTGTCTTCACTTCCAGTGATCAATAAGAGTGATCTGAGGGAAAGTGCCATAGGCTGGGTTTGAAAAGTGAGTGTTTGAACTTCAGCTTGTCACCACTGAGTTAGTGCACATGGAAAGGGTGTGGACACTTCCTTCTACTCTGTTCTCCTAATAACAGCTTTCTGCTTTTCCTGTGCTTGTATAAAATCACCCCAAAATAAGGATATTAAATTTTGATCAAATCAGTAATTTCATTCTATTTTCTTTTTAAAAAAAGATTCTATATCAAACAGAAAGCAAGTTTTCCTGTGCCTTTTTGGGGGAAGGAATAATTTTTAAAACCATCCCATGGGAATCTGTGTTTGCAAGCTCTGTAGAAAAGGTTTTGTTGACTGGAGACCAGGCTAAGTGGCAGCCAGCAACTGTGAGACTCCACAAGACCCCTAAAATTCACTCCTGATTCCAAGGAAAGAGTAGTAGGACTAAATGCCATCACCCTTCAAGTCATGATCCTTTACCCATCCTCTCCATTCTTGGTAGCAATCTGTGAGAGACCCTGGGCTAGACCTAGCTGTGTGTTTGGGAAGCAACTTCCACTCTTCCACTCTTTTCCCATTCCCTGCTGTGTACCTGCTTAATGCTCAAAATTAATACTTACACTGCATAACTTAATGTCTTTCATTAAACGGTGGACTAATTGGATCATGCTGTGCTAAAGTTCCTGCCAAATTAGTCAGGAAGTATCATGTAGTAATGAATGAATTTCCTGGAACTTCTTTTATTCAAATTATTACAAAGAGCCATCCTTCATACAAGTATGTTAAACAGGAGTGTCTTGTAGCTGATGCTGCTATAATCTTAAATAAATCACCCCTTAAAACTAGTTTGTCAGCTGGGATTCCATCATGTAATTTCTTTACAAATAAGCTTTTCTAAAGATTACCATGAAGTCTGTTTTGGAATGTATTTTGATCACAGATTCGTATCACAGTATCACATAGGTTGGAGGGCAACTCTGGAAGTCATAGAATCATAGAATGTTTTAGGCTGGAAGGGACCTCCAGATGTCATCTGGTCCAACCTCCCTACACAAGTAGGTACATCTGTACCTAGGTCAGGTTGCTCAGAGCCCCATCAAGCCTGACTTTGAATGACTCCAGGGATGGGGCCCCCACCACCTCTCGTGGCAGCCCATTCCAGGGATCTATCACCCTCATGTGAAAGAATGGTTTTCGAATATCCAAGCTAAATCTATCCTTTCCTAGCTTAAAACCATTACTCCTTGTCCTATCATTACAAATCCTTTTGAATAGACCTTGTTTGGACTAGTCATCTAGTCCAAACTCCTGCTCAAGCAGTACCAGCTACAGCAAGTTTTCAAGGATTGTNTACACTGACGACTCATGTTGAGCTTCTCGTCCACGAGTACACCCAAGTCCTCTTCTTCAGGGCTGCTCTCAAGCCAGTCCCTGCCCAGCCTATATCGATGCTTGGGATCGCCCCGACCCAGATGCAGGACCTTGCACTTTGTCTTGTTGAACTTCATGAGGTTGGTATGGGCCCACTTCTCCAGCCTGTCAAGGTCCCTCTGGATGGCATCCCTTCCCTCCAGTGTGTCGATCACACCACATAGCTTGGAGTCTTGCCACTGGGCACCACTAGAAGAGTCTGGCTCTCCCCCCATCAGGTATTTGTACACATTCAACTCTACCATCTCATGGGCACTGCAGCCATGGCTGCTCCCAGTGTTCACATTCCCTACCTGGTTTTCTGTTGAAGTATTAGAAGGAACAGAGCTTCTGCCCTTTTTGGCTCCTCAGTCACCTGTGTCAGGAAATGATCACCAGTGTGGTCCAGAAAATTCCTGAATTTCTTATGCTCTGCTGCATTAACCATCTAACAGATATGATGGTGGCTGAAGTCCCCCATGAGGGCCATAGCATGTGAAAGTGAAGCTTCTTCCATTTGTCCACAGGAGAACTTACCTACTTCTTCTTCCTAAGCATCTGCTCTGTAGCAGAGACCTGCTACAACGTCACCCATGTCCTTATGCCATCCCAAGGTAGATTTCCACACGCTCCTGCTGTTCTCTTGTACAAAGGGCAACTCCATCTCCTCACTTTCCGAGCCTGTCCTTCCTAATAAGCCTATGTCCATCCATTGCAGCACTCCAGCCATGTGAGCTATCCCAGTACATCACTGTGATTGCAGTGAGATCATAGCCCTGCAACTGCACGCACCTCTAATTCCTCCTGTTTGCTCCCAATGCTGTAATGGATAATTAAATGGTAAAGGGTGCTTGTATCTTAAATTATGAATTCCAAAAAAGAATGTGAAAAAAAAAATCTCATTTCAACCTCTATTTCATCCTTCTTATTTATAGTCCTTTAGGAATAAAAATACCATAACCAATAAATAAATAACTGTGTTTTTTTCTCCAGCTTAATCTAAAGACCTATGAAAGCACTAGGCATTATATAGAAACAGCAAATAATCCAGAGTAATAATTAACTGAACACTACA
Source organism: Brachypteracias leptosomus (assembly GCA_013401335.1). NCBI lineage: Eukaryota > Metazoa > Chordata > Aves > Coraciiformes > Brachypteraciidae > Brachypteracias > Brachypteracias leptosomus. The sequence goes on along the minus strand of VYZX01005008.1, from coordinate 31,605 downwards.
ACTAATTATTTGCTTAATTTTGTCTGATAACCCCTTTTTGGGAAATCACTACATTTCAGTTTTAAGTTATCTTAAAAGGATACATCATAGACATGGCATTTCAGGACATGATTTAGTGGTCATGGTAGTGTTGGGTTGACAGTTGGACTTGATGACCTTGGAGGTCTTTCCCAACCCTGTTTGACTTTTGTTTTGGTGACAGTTAGAAAAAGGTAGAGAGAAAGAAAACTCCATCCTTGCCCTTGAGACAGCTGTAAGTCCAGGCAGCATTGCACCACCTTCAGAACCTATCCCAATATTGCAAGCTGAGATGCCTCAAAGGATAGTGACATGGAGACGTGATACAGAGAGTGAGACTCTCTCCCACTTGGAGCAGAGAGCTAGTCACTTTGGATTAGGGAATATGCTGCATTGCTCTTGGGAAGCGAAGGAAACAGCATCTGTGTTCCCCAGGCTTATTTAGAAGGCATTTTGAATATCTGGTTTTGCTATATGTATGGGTCAATGATGTCGTAAGATTGCAAGGAACATCCAAAATAAGGAAAACTGTTGGAAAAAGGGAGGGTTATCAAGCAGTAGGATGGGCAGGGAGGTCTAACCTGTACAGGACTACATTGCGGACAGAAGAGGAAGAAAAAATTGGCTGCTGGAGCAAAGAGGTGCAAGCACGTACTGCAGCTATTTTCCAAGACCACATGTACTAGCTTCATTTTCCCGTATTATACTAATTGGCACATTGTGATGTTCGCAAAGAAGCAGACTGGCTTTTGTTCAAATATGAAAATTAATATATTTCCACCCTGATGGAAAAGATGCAGCCTGCAAAAGAAAATTGCACCACAACAGTAGCAACTGTGAACAAAAGCAGATGGAGAATAATTGTGATCAGCATGTTTCCTACATACAACCAATAGAAGTTAAACTATCTTAGACAACCACAGGGACCATTTAACAATGCCAAGTTTTAAAAATCAACAGACGTTGCTTATTTCTGTAATTCAATAACTTCATGTTTACAGCCACTGAATTCATACAAGCTTTTGCAAGCAATCTCACCTGCCATTTCAGTATATTTGCTATTGTGTTGTATCATTCCCTTTTCTGCAACTCCATTAATTTCTAATTCATGGTCAACTCAGTGTCTACTCATGACCCCCAAATCCTTTTCTGTGTAGCTGCTTTCTAGGTGGGCAGCCTGCAGCATGTACCAGTGCATGGGGTTGTTCCTCATGTGATCTAGGACTTTGCATTTTTCCCTATTGAGCTTCATGAAGTTAAACACCATGAAATACCATGAAACAAAATACATTTTGTTAGTTCTTGTACAGCAAAGCTCCAAATGCAGAGGCTAGAAAGGAAGCTAGCTTCTGAAGAATTAATTTGGTTTTAATTTTTTACACGTATGGCTGAGGTCAAATTCCATGCTTAGATAAGCATGTTTATAGTTTCCAACAAGTGTACTCTAATTTATAGTTTTCCTTATATTTAATAATGACAATACCTAGCAAATTCTAGGTGAAAGCTGTCTATTTTTAAGTACAGCTAATGTTTCTGTGACTGAAGTTAAAACTAGAAGAATCATTAGGTGTACACATCCCATACATTTTTAAGATTATATAGCATGCAGTTCTGTGGGAACAAAATGTGCAAGTACAGATTTTTCTCTTACTAGATCAATTGTTACAGTTGAAAAAATTAAATTTTAATTATCCTGCCTATGCCCATAGACCACACAGCTACAGCACCATTTCCTTTTTTCTGGATCATCTTTTGGCTACAGCATTAGAATAGCTATTAGTACAATGGCTAAACTTGACACTTTCACATTTCACAAATTACCATGGATTGACAAATTTATTCTGGGATTTAAAATTTGAACAGCCTCCAGATCACAAATCTGATGGTTAAAAAAGAAAATCCTCTTAACCTTGTTAACACTTCAAAATTTTAACAAAAAATCACAGAGCAAATTATATTTTCATGTGTTCAGTAGAGAACTGAACTCATTATCAGAGGAGCAGACTGGCTATTTTTTATAGGAGGTTCCTTACACATAGAGGACCTTTAATACAGTTACTGAATTCTTGTGATCTGGAAAAGACATCACTTAATCTCAAAGTAGTTTCAGAGGCAGGCATAGCATTCTTATTATTATTGCAAGCATATCTGTGAAACTGAAAACACTAAACACTCTTACTTTGGTATGCAACCAAATGTAATTTATTTTAAAACTGCTTTAGAAGTAGAAAATGTGATCCAGGGCCTGTGTTTGTATCAAGTTCTGAAGACACTGCATTTTCCTTCCATAAAATGAAACATTTTCCAGTCATGTACTGACTACATGTTGAGATTTTCTATTAGCTTAAGTGTAAGTATGTTAAAGGAGAAATTAACTTATTCACCATATACTACTTCTTATGGTAGTTATTCATCATAGTAGCAGGCACTGTAAGCACTTGCAGGCTTTAGATATTAAAAGTGCAGAATCTGTAGAATCAGAGATAAAATGTCCAGTATCCCAAAGTAAGGGGTGAGTTAAAATAAAAGTGAACCATATTAAAAGGTATAATGCCATGCAAAGATGCTGGCAACTCTGAGCTACCCTGAAAAGATCGCGGCCAGTTTAGTACTTGGCATGGATATAGCAGCAGTAAAGTAAAATGGTTATTGAAAGCTACAGCATGCATGCAAAGTGAGTGTATTTCTACAGAGACAAGCTGTCTCATTTTGAAAAAGCCAGAAATTCAATGGAAAAGACGTGTACAAATCTATGCCAGAAAGGTATGCCACAATCAACAAAGTCTTCCTGCTTGGACTCCTCAGATTCAGTCCTGCCAGGAGCTTTTCACTATTGCTGCAGACAGTTTCACGCAAAACATGAGTGTGAAAGCAAGCAGCTGTTCCTTTCTGCAGACACGTGGGCAAACATGGTACCCATTAGAAAATAATTTCATTTTTTATGAAAGACATTATGCAGAAAACATAGGAAAATTCTTCATTAAAATAATTTGTGCTCAAGAACTACCTGGGTTAATTTTCTTCAAATAAAGAAATTCCCAGCCACCCACCAGAAGTGGAGACTTCTGTGCACTGAAGTAGTGAAAGCATCTGTTTTTCAGGACAGCCATATAGTAAATGAGTCCTCACAAATTTGTATAAACATAAATCCCGTACAGATCCTAATTCTGATCTCCAGTATGCTCATGGAAACCAGGGGAAAGCCTCCCCAAACCAGTGGAACTACATTAATGAGGAAGTTCAATTTAAGAAGAAAATGCAAGTACAATGGTGAAAAACAGCTGATGACCATCAGGCTTGTTGAATTCAGACCACAAACTCATTAAGGCAAGAACTGCTGCTTTGTTTGTGGCTGGTGCCGTATTCCTTAATTGCCAGTGTTATTTCCAAATAAGAGTAGAACAGAAGGCTCTGATTTTTGCTAATTCAAAGCAGAACTAGAACTCCATGAGTCTGTCAGGAGGAAACTAAAGTTTGGTGTGCATAAATAATAGAAACTCTATTACACCATGTCAAGCACTAGAAACTCAGGCACATTTGACTTTACTACGGTCACACATCATGTCTGATACTAACATTTTACACAATCTCCTGCTTTTAGAAAAAGGATTAGCCATTCATGTTTTTCTATGTACAGTTCAATGAAGATTCAAAACCTCCTGATGAAAGTAGATGAGAAAAACACCAGTGTTGCAATAAACATACTTCTGAAAATGTTGGCACAGATAAAATTAAGTAGTCAGCCTACTTCAATCTGTCTCATAGCAATATATTTCCATGGTTTTGTTTGTAATATTCTCTGAATATTAATAACTAAATCTTTCCTCTGGTGATTCCAGTGTGCCAAAACAACACATTGAACGTTGTAAACAGAAAATGAACATAGCAAAAGGCCAGAGAATAATACAATATTAATACTTAATTAATTTCTATAATAGACATAAGGAGGAAAAAGTAAAAAGGACAAAACAAGAAAAAGGTTGGGCCTTGATTTCAAAGAACTGCACTTAATGACTCAGCTATGTTCCCACTGAAGGAGGAAATAGACTTTCTCTCTATGTTAACGGAAAGAGGCAAAGGACATCAGTCACCTGGAGATGCTCCAAACTGAAAAGATGTGTATCTTTGAAGACTACATGGGAAACAAAGAGAATGTTATGTTTTATTCTACTTTGTCCACTGCTGTTTGACACTAGAAATAGAAAGGTGGTCTCAATAGCACCAAGAAGCTTCAGTCAGCCACTAGAATTTCCAAACACAGTAATAAAGATGCTTATTAATTTTTTCTCTGGCATGCAGTGGAGGTGATACTCAAAAGGCAGAGAAAAGCCCAGAGGACCTAACATAGAGAACCTGTGCTTAAAAAGTATGCTCTGAGCAGCATGGCTGGGAATTGTTTCCAAAGAAAGACCCAAAGGACAAACACGGAAAGAATCCATAACAGTTATAAAAGACATCTTACCTCAGCTCATCCTCAATATCACAGTAGAGGATAAAGGTTTCTAGTTTCGGAAAAGGAACAAACCAGTGCTTTTAAAATGGATTATTGTGTAAATACATTATTTTCTTTACCTCAGTGTGCATTTTTTTCCTAAATAGGTTTGAGATTCCAGTTTTCTGATACACCTTAAAAACACCTGCAGCACTAGGTTAAAAATTCTCCTCTTTTATCCTTCAACAGTATATAGACTCACATTCAGAGTATTGCTTCAGCCATAGGCAAAACAGCCACTAGTTCACTGGGATACAAATTTAAGCTTGGTTCTTGTTCCTATACACACTGTTTAAGTTTTCTTTGTGACTGAAATATGCACATAAGAGGCAATGGGTCAAATTCTAGTCTCATCCAATCAGACAAAAAAGATAGCAAGCCCCCATGAAATCAAGGCAGGTGGAATAAAGTGCAAAAGAAGCCATGTCTTTTAGGCAGGAGCACTAACACATCTGCAAAAGAGCTTTGCACATTTTTATCTTTTGCCTTCCCATCAGTTTGTATACAATGGTGACAATCACTTACCACCTCCAGCACTGCTTCTCTTCAGGGCAACCATTTATTGCTACAAAGAAACTCTGCCCTCCTCCACCTTCATCAGTTTCAGTTGTGGATCTCCACTGTATTCAACTGGATCCTTGGCAAACTCCCTCCCCCCTAGAAATGGTGTCCAAAAGACTGAGTTTTTATTTGCATTTGTCAAGGATTTCCATGTTAAAAGAAATTGCAGCATGTTCTCAACTAAGGACAACTTGCACACAAAATAGCCATTTGGAGCCACTGACTATACCAGCTTCAGACGTAGATTTAATATTGTGGGTCTTACAAACCTTTGAAGCTAGCCCAGGAACAATTGTCAGCATTTATGGTGGTGATTTCTAACATGCCATCAGGGATTGCTTCATAATCAGAAAGAAAAGAGAAAGAACCACAAAAGTGAAAGTTCTGCCAGAAAAGAAGTAGACCAAATCAGACAGGTGGTTAATATTAACTGAAAGGGCATCCAGATTTGTGATTTTCTTTTTCCTTAACAGCAATATCAACAACCAAGTTAAGACAGCTCATAATATTTCTTCAATTAACTCTGCAAACACTTGGTGTCTGTGTATTGCATAAGTGATGTGTCAGCATCATCAGCTGGGCCTGCCATACCGACAGGGCAAGTGGGGACAGGTCGAGGTCTCACACTATTCCAGACACCTCCTTTTTAACCAAATAACCTTTTTGCTGTCTACTAAGAACACAGGTAACCCATTCTCTGTCTTTGACAATTTTTTGGATACAGTTTTTTTAGGCATTAACCTTGTATCAGAGGATATGGATTATCTGTTCTTCTGTAATTTAAATACAGCTGTGCAAGAAAAGCAGTGAAGGGGTCCAGGCAGTAACCGGAAAAGCTGTTGTAGTATGAAGAGAAACTAGTGAGCTCTTTCATCACAGAGTGTATCTTGGGAGATGAAGCCTATTTTAATTCTCCAGTTAAAAAGCAAAGAGAACAAAGAGGAGGATTCAGCCACAGACCTGACCGTCTCCTATAATTATATGAAAATAGAACTGTTGCTCTCTCTGGCAGCCTGGAGACTGATCAAGGATATTACTCCATCCACCTATTCAGCGTCAGACCAAGGCAGATCTACATGAGACCTAAGTCTAAATGTAGTAAGACCTCTGACACAGCAGTGATTGCATCTGCAGTCCTTGGCACCTGCTTCAGGAAGAGAACGACAGCCTGGAGGTCAGCCTGGCAAGGACTGGATTTTATCCAGCCTGCACAAGGCCAGCAGTCTATGGAATGGCACAGCTGTGCCCACAGTCAGTAGCCATTGGCCTGAACCTGCTCCGTGCTGTCCTTGTGGTCCCGATAACCATTGCTATTTTTTGGTGGCAAATTAATGAAGAAACCCAAAAGGTGTAGTGCATACCTTGTCACTGCAGTGTAACTACAACATCACACTACTGATGAGTTTCCCCTGTACTAGTACAGGGCATAAAGGCATGCACTGACCTCCTGGGACCACATGTGACAAGAGGAGACACACGTGGTGCAATGTGTATTTGTGCTGCCTGTTTGTGAAAAGCTTGGGATTTAAATACCCTGCCAGCTCTGCCCAGATTTCCCTTGCCCTGTCTCAGAGCAAATTAGTATGTATACATCCCGAATGATGAAACATAGGGTAAGGTCTTTGCAGGCATTATGATGAAATGTCAGAATATTTGCTCCCATAAGTGCTCCCTCCAGTGGTAAAGGAAATTATATCAAAGAAGTCCATCTATGTGCTTTTGTTTCTCCCATACCAGTCCACTCTGTAACTTGGTCCCCAAGAGCTTTCTTTTTCTTGTGCTGAAGTCTTCACTCAAAACCTAAAACTCATGGCCACTAGGTTGTTATCTCCAGGGCTGGGAGCCATGCTTCTTTCTTCTTGGGTTGTTTCCAGTCAGATATTATAATTAGGAACAATTATGGATTTATTTCCCACAAAGAACTGCCACTTCTCATGGTTTACTCTTCCTCTTGGACCAGTGCATGACACAATTCAGTTTCCTGTGTCCCAGAGAGAAAATTAACTCTTTGAAAAGAAATATAAGGTTTAGCAGACAGGAATTCTTGGAAATAATTCTTCCTACATATAATAGGCCACAATGTGGGCAAAATGTGTCACTAGAAAATTATTACTAGGTCATAAGAAACCCTCTGAAAATCTTAGGGCAATCTATGTGAAAATCTTTGGAAACATCTGAAGATGCTACTTAAACATCAGACAAAGAAGCACATAGATGAAACGAAGAATGAGGAAGCAAACCCTAGCTGTTTCATACACAAAGCTTTGTCTACGCAGCAAATGGAGAGTGAGATTCCTACTATCCAAACCAGTGAAACATCCCAGAAGATGCAGCTTCATAAAATACTACTTACTGGAGTCAGACGGTCTTCTATACGACACAGCCCCATGTGACCCCTGAGAGTCTGGGAGTGTGGAGCTAGCAACACTCCAGCCTCAGTGGGGCAGGAGGACACACTGCAGGCATATGGCCCACCAGACAGAAGGGGTCCTCCTGCTGAGTTTCCTCAACAGATCTGAATTATCAACATGCACCAAAAGAACAGATCCATGCTAAATGCTCCTTGGCTGTAACAACACTTCACCCACATAAACAATTGCTCCAGCGAAGCAAAGGTAATCAGGCTGCAACAATTCTTTTTTCATACTCAGATGCGTATCTCAATAGTTGCCATGAAGGGTACAATCCCAGTATAATCACAGTATGCTTGTTTTCTGCTTGTGCTGTTGTGCTGCAGTCAGGCCTGCTCCCAAGCAAGAGCCCATGAAGCAATTTGTGCATAGAGCAGCAGGAAAAGATGTCTCCTCAGCCAGCACCTCAAGAGAAATACCAGGGCCCTGCTGAGTCAGTAGTCGCAGTAATCACCAGGAGAGATATCCGGACCCTATCATGCTAATTAATGCAGCTGTTAGGAATATCAAATACCAACATTTTGAAATGCCAGATGTTGAAGTAATTATTTACGTAGATGCTAGTGGTATCTGAGATGCTTGCAGTGAGGTTAGGGTGACCCATATAAAAAGTTTCATTTCACATTCCTGTGGTCTGGGGCTTCAGATGAGTCCCATTAGCAGACAATTCGTACACTTAGTAAGTGTTTACTTGTTTCCAGTTGTACTTGGAGGCATCACTTAGTCAACCATTAGAACAATGAAGAGGCCTTTACAGACATACCACACTTTAAGTTGAAGAAACATTTTTAATGCTTGCTCCTTTGTCAGAGCTCTCCCAGCAACTTAGAAACTATTCTTCAGTTGTTTTAAAAATAGTTTACTGATGTAACAGCCACTTTTCTTTAACTCTTCTTGAATTAGGAGGAAAAGCAATGAGGAAACACAAAGGGGCTAAATCTTTCACTACTGATTTGCATTGATCTGCACCTTTTGCCCTGTCATATCTCTTTGAGAGAAAAGCTTTCACTTTCAAAACACAACTCTTTCTAGAGTAAAAAGTTAACTAACAATAGCATTGGGATTTGCTACTGACTTGCGGAACAAAGACTCCACAATCTGTAAGATTGTAAAGTAGGTATGTTTATTCAGTGCTGGGCACATGGGGGTTAATACCACCAAAAACATACACTGCAAACACAAAGACTTGCTTACTTTTTATACAATCAACTACTGCATATTCACAAGATTTCAAAACACGCTTGTACATATTCATGTCCTGTCCCCGCTAATTAGGTTCCTCTCATCTGCAGCTGCGCAGTGCCTTCTGGTGGTGGTCGCAGAAAGTCGTGAGGATGAAGATGAGGTACTCTTCCTCGTTACCTTTCGTTGACCCTGGAGTACTGCACAGGCTCAGTGTCCCTTGGTTGTGGCCCAAGACTTCTATTCAGTTCAAACAGGCCCCCTGGGGTGAGGGTCTTTGTTCTTATCAGGGAGTATCCCTGTAGCTTTACTCCACTACATTCTTTTAGGTAATTACTCAAAAAGCAGTAGAGCGGTAACACAAAGCAAGGGAAAATTTACAAATTTACAGCACATTTGAGGTAGCCTATGCAGGAGCTATGTAGCAAATGTAGCCAACTTAATCCTATGTATGACTATCCCCAAGATGCCCAGATTGGACAAACTCAGTTTACAAAGAAAAAATGTGTGTTTCTACCTATCCACCTCATACACCTGCATGAGTTCTCTGTTTTGTATGCCATTGCTACAAATATTTTAATTTCAATTGTTGATGAAACATGAAACAGGAACAGTCCAGTGGAACAGAACAGAGTGGGAAGAATGGACACAGAGATGGCTTTGATCCTTCTCTCTGCCTGTATCACTTCTGGAAGAGCTTTCCCTGCATGGGCTGTCAGTGAAACCAGGACTCAAGGGTGTGCAGGGATAAATGTCTTTCTCTGTTAGCTGCAAAGAGTAAGGAACACAGTAGGAGACACATTAACAATCCTAGTTTGAAAGGTGTTTTGTGTCCTCTTAGCTAGATTTTGAGTCATTAAACTGCCATTATTATTTCCCAACTTAATAGGAATTGTTCCAACTGTTCATGTCCATGAGGTCTGTTATGATCCTGGTTTTATCTGTCAAACTCATATGTTTTCTGCTGGCTGACACAGAATAATTCTACTAATTCTAATTCTACCAGTTTTGCACAGATTTTCAATGACAGTGACAAACCTTGACTTCTGGACAGGTAGAGTAGAGTAGAGTAGAAGACATTGATCTGAACAATCTATACATGGGTCTTTGTCACATTCGTAAATATCCTGTTACCAACTTTGCATTCTCCATTCATCACCACTATGTTGCCAAGCATAAGCATATCCAACTGGTATGATTTCAGGTAGCAACTTCAGCCATCAGTTGCCTTTCCATTTTAGAATAACATAATTATTTATGTTGGAAAAGACCTTTGAGATCTTTGATTCATCATCATAATTTTGTGCCTTGATGATCAAATTACAGAGAATAGAACTGACCAGTACATGACTAAGCCTTAGAAAAATATGCTCTTTGAGAACTGAAATCATTCACAAAACCATCAGATCCCAAGCAATATAGAGCTAAGAACACGCAGCTACCTTCTAATATCCTTGGATGAGGCTTTGAGAATTGAATTGCTACTACAGCAAAAAAATAAACTTTGCCCTGAGACAAAACCAATCTAAAATCTACAGGATAAAAGGAGTTTACAAAAATATGTTTTTATAACAGTTAATCTACAGAAGCAAATATGTAAGTGCAGTTTCTGCTTTTTAGGAGACAACTCCTTAAAGAAAGAAGACCATTTATCATACCAGCCTTTACCATCAATGATTTAATTGTCTGTGATTAATGAAACAGTAACTGAAAGATCAATAAATTGATATTCTGGCAAGAATATTCTGATGTGCTTAAGCTCTAAATACATGAAAGATAAATTAAACCCAGGAAGTAGCTATGGTAGAAAATCTGCAACTACAATGCCTTTAGCAACTGGCTCTTCACTGGCAATCTAGAGGATGACTTAGATAATTATATCCTAATCCTATGCAATATTCTCTCAAAAGTAGCACTCTATTTTTACCTCTCAACCTGATTTTCAAGGAAAACATTAAAAAAAAAAGGTTTGTTAAAGAAAATTCACAGTTCTGCTGAAACCAAACATACCAATTCAGTCAAAACATACTTATTTTATGGTATTTTACAGTCTTTTCCAACCCTCTGCTGACTTCTCTGTTTCACAGATACTAATTATAAATTTCTTCTGCTCCAAGAGGGATAACAGCCTTCAGCTCTCTCCCTCATGGCACTCCATGTTTCAGAAATTTCCTTTTAATTTAAGCTTTTTCACTGAATTCTGTCTAGTTGATTAATGCAATTAGTAACTTAATTTCACCATCTCCATGACAAAACAAGGACTATCTAAACCCACAGTCACATATTAAGGAATACCTGCCCCAGAAATAGCACAGTCATCAATAGGCTTAAACAGATGATGAAAACACATCCCAGGTGCTGTTCTAAATTGTTTTAGCCAAGAATTTGTTACTTCTTTGTTAGCCTTCATGTGTCTGAAAAACTTCTTTCGCCCCCTAAATATATTATGTAATCCTCTAACAGGTAACAGGTACCCTTCCAAATCTTGTTCTTACTAAAATTATCTCAAGAAGGTGCTCACATACTTAAAAATTTGTGTATTTTTTTAATTAGAGACATGATCTCTGTATATACTTTGTCTCCTGTCTATCCTTAGATAACCACAACCAGAACAACGCTATCAATAAAACCATTCATTCTCTTAAATATACTACTTTCTACAGCTATGACACTCTTCAGCTATGAATTGCTGAAATTAACATTTAAGGAAGGGTTTTCATAAACACTTACCATGACCCACAACTGATCCTCCTGAAGCTTTTACTGGAGATCCACTGACTTTAAAGGAAGAAAAATAAGGCCAATACTAAAAGTCTTCACATACCTTGGTCTTTTATACCTCACTACTACTGAAACCAAACGCCTAGGTAAGGGTTAGGCAGGTAATACCTGTTTAGTTATGATCTTTATTCCTGCTGCTCCATGTCACTGCTGAGCAAAGAGTATGTAAGGTCCGGCGCTTAAGTGGGCATTCATCCTTTTGTGTGAGAATATTGTAAAAAAGCAGAAACATCATCTGTCTCTCCTGGTGTTTTTGATCCATCACTATGAATTACAGATGGTAGTTCTGTTACTAGGATTTCTGTTACTAGCTCCAACATGTTCCAACAGGATTAGGATATTGCATCTGTGTTTGTGCAGGAAGAAAAGAAGAGATAGGAAAAAGAGAAACACACGTGATTTTCCTGCTCCTTGTACTTAACATACACAATAGGCACTATGCAGCCTCACCTTTACATACTTTCTCTTTTTCTATACAGCTTGCAAAGCAGACTTTAACCAGCTTAAAACTTAACAAAAGGTTCCAAAAAACAGGATACAGGCCTGAAAATACAGCCTTTGCCATGATACAAGTCACAGGTTGCCCACAGAGGTTGAAGCCCCATGCCTGGAACTATTCAAATTCAGGTTGGACAGAGCTCTGGGCAACATGATCTAGTTAAAGATGTCCCTATCCACTGCAGGGAGTTGGACTAGATGACCTTTAAAGGTTCCTTCCAAACCAAAGCATTCTGTGATTCTGTGATTTTATGAGTCTATGAGTCCAATGCAAATATAACCCTACAAGAGCCATCTATGAAAATAAGAAAGGCTTAGTACATAAAGCCCCTAAACAGCCTCTCAGAAATCTAAAATTTGAGTGCAGACATAGCTTTGCTTCCAAGCCCCACAGAATTTTTGCTTTCTCCTGTTTTCTCCCATTTCTAGATCCACCTCCAAATAAAAAGGAAACAAAGAACATATAACAGTATCCTGTAGGTAAGAGTTTATTTTCCAGGTGTGCCCATAGCAAATACATGATAGTTAACATTCTTTGGTTTCCTGAGATGTTACCTTCTTTCTAAGAAGCATCTGAAGGTATACAATAGTTCAGTATCTCTCCTTGCAAACTTACCAAGACTTGTTTTCTTCTACATCTAGCTATTGTAGTGCAAGAGTTGGGAGCTTTTTGCAAATGCTTTGTTTAGTCTCCAAGAAGATGTCAACAGAAGCTGTTTACCCATGTTAACATGACCTCTCCTTGATCTATTGAAAATGATGAATAGTTCAAACACTCTTAGTTTTGCTCATTCACTGAAACTGCAAAAGAAATATGAAAATAAATAGGAATGAAGCAAGAAGTGTTCTATTATTGTTTTATTTTGTCTTCCAGTAACAAAATATTTTAATAACTGAGCTAGTTCTAAAACACAGTAAATACCGTATGAAGGACATATGCCATGCACAAATTTACCAGATATGACCACCACTGTGATTAATTTCACTATAAGAAATTCCAAACAAACTACTAATAATAAGATGTTTAAAATGAAGTGTTACTCTGGTTTTTGCTAGGTTCATAAGCAATGTAAGGAAATATTTCATACATGAGGTATTTTTGATGATAACTGGACAGACAATATGCAGCAAGAGGAATGATTAAAAATCACCCACATAAAATGTTATGTTGTTTTTGTGGAAACTTAAGACAGTTAAGTTTCCATGTTTGGAAGAACTCCAGTAAATTGTCACAATCACATTTAGAGTTCTCTAGGCTTCACCGGAGTGCATTGCTGCACAGTGACTTCATACACGAAATACTGCAATAAAAAAAAGAACAAGAGAGTATTAAAACTGATTTTACATCTCCAGATATATAAAAAAAATCCAGTTCTATCTTATTCCAGATACTAACGGAAGAATCATTTCTCTTTTTTCAAGTTTCATTTGCAGGGAAAGAAACCAACTAATAAACAGCACAATAAAATGTTTACATGAAAATCTCCAAATAAAACCTACAATTTGTAACTCAGACTGTCCAGTGTTTGGGATGGGGTCTATAGTCATTTGAACTCTATAGAACTGAGTTTAAGTCATCTGCAGATTAAAACCACTAAAAATATTGAGAAAATATTTCCTAAAAAGTTCTGAAAAGATTCCATCTACTGGATGCAAGATGAGAAAGATTTTACTGTTCATCACCCTGACTCAATACTTTGGTATCTCCATTCGGTTCAGAGATGAGACAGTGGAGAGGAAAAAAAGCAAACTTATTTGGCTTTAGTTACAAATCTGGTTCCATGATGTTATAGTGCTTATAGCACTAAAAAAAAAAAAAAAAAAAGAAAGATAAACTGACAAGTATATTCCAAGCATCCTAATTTATAAGAACCCTAGTCCTTAAGCACAATCTAGACTTCCAAAGCAGGAGTTTGCATTACATTTTGTGCTGCTGCTCAGCCTTTCCACATCTCCATTCTTCATATGTGGAATGAAATGACTGAAGATATTCTCACAGGATTTTCTTTTCACTGAAGCCAGAAAACACAGGCTTATCATTACTTTCAATGTTTGCAGGCCTTGGGCATGAGCAAGCACTTCTGGAAAACTGTTCTGGTCTCTGTCAATACTAATTGAGCAGAACTCATCTGCAGGAGATATTTCAATCAAGAAACACAGAGCTTGCCACCTTCTTAGCAGCAGGGCTCCCTAGGTAACTCTAATAGCATTCAGACATTAAAATAAAGGTAGGAATAGAAAACCATTGGAAGAAAACAAAGCAGAGCATTATGTTCAGAAAGGCGAGTAAGTTCTCACTTGTTATATCTAATATTTCCGAAATGTTTTAACAAGCAAGGATCTTGGTCTTGTAGTGAAACCATGATATTTCAGTTAATAGAAGAAGTTGTCTACATACTATTTGCCCAAATTGTCATTAAAACCCAGCAATAACTGAATTTTACATACAGTCAGAGTACAGCTATTTATCCTTGCTAGGACAACTGCCTATGACACAAAATACTGTTGTTCAAACAAGGATACAAGGCCAGAATGCCAGACAATACTATGAAAGATGAAAGCTGTGCTGTATACTTAATGCTTTTTCTCCATAACATTTGAGGATAAAATACCAGGTCACTGTCCAGTGAATGTATAATTTTTGTATACATGAAAACTGACAGAAGTGCTTACTTTGCTGGAGTTTTTACTTATATTTGCTTCTGGCAACATTTCAACTCTGTATTAAAAAACTAATCATACATATCTGAGAATTCTTGAAAGTTTGGACTCAGTGTACAGCACCACTTTAATCACTATGTAAAAGAAGTATAAACAGACATATTTTGAAACAAGATGCTTTCTAACAAAAAAAAAGCATAACCAGCAAACCAAAAACCCAAACTCAAAACCCAAGTAACATTATTTTTAGAATTACAACTCTTTATATAACTTGATAACCAGGATTGATTTCTTATGTCTTCAGAGAGTGATAAGCTAATAAGGTTGTTATCATTTGTAAAAAAGAAAAAAAAAGGTGTTAGTAATTCTCTGTTCTAATAGTTAAGCAAGAACTTGAAAATTACTTCATATATGGTGTGAATGAACTAGAAACGAGTCTGTTTTCTTAATATTTTATTCATTGCCTAAGGAACTACAGGTTGACGGATTTCAAAATATGTAGAGCTACCAGGAGAATGTACATTTTACAAATGTAACTCCTCGTATTCACTTACCTTATTATACATGCATGGTAAAAACCCCAAACAACTAAGATTTATATCGGAAGAGGGAGTTCATTTTTGTACACATTTACAAAAGCTTTGCCAGCAAATTTTAAATCTTTTCATTTTATTGGAGCCTACCATTACAAGCACTCCTGGTCTCTTAGTGAAGACAGAATGACACCTTGCATTCTTTTAGCACACACTTAAACCTGGAGTTTCATTTTGAACCGTGTTTCATGAGAACACTTGAGATGAGATTGCTAAGAAGCATTTTTTACCTCCATTGATATGTAATTTCAGTGGATGGTAAATATCTTATTATTTTATTAGAAAGTTTTTAATATAGAATTCTCTCAACACAAGAACTGTAAGAAATCACAAGTACTAGTATGAGCCAAGAAAAGATTTAAGAGATAAGATTTAAGGGTTAGATTAAGTAGGCAAAATATCTGAATTTGGGAGATAGAAGAAAAAGGTGTTTCCTTTGAAATGTGAGAGACTCCTTACGTATCCAGTTCTCAGAATGCTCACTTCCTCCCCTCTGTTTACCATTAAGCAGGATTGAGACTGGAAAAAACACCCTAGAGTAAGGAAGAAATTGAGGAAGTAGGTAGATGGACTGACACTACCAGTTTGGACCAAAAGAACACGTTCACTAGCACTGAGATAGGCTAGCATTAAGTTTTGTGGATACAGCAAGGATTCAGACTAAAAATAGCTAACACAAATGCAGGAGAAGAAAGCCAGTTAAATTAATTGTTGCTGTAACCGTCATTCACTGGGCTATGACAATTTACAGTTCAGCTAAGAGATGCAAGACACAATCATCACAAGAAGACAATGAATGGTAGGAAGCTGATGAGGTAAACTGGGAGTTGCCACCAGCATGAGTCATGGAATACTACAAACACTGCTGTCAGTTTGCCACACATAAGTGGCAGCAATTAAAGGTTAAGACTATAACCACTGTCTGGATCTGTATGATGGGGACAGACACATTGGCCCAGAGAAAGGTCAGCTCTAATCTGAATTATGGGCTATGCTATTAAGAAGCCTGTGAACTAACTTTTTTCAGTTCCAGCTGAACGTGGGGGTTAACAGCAAAGGAATTCAAAAGGCATTGCCCTGTAGTAAGTACCTCTGTAAGCACAGTGCATGAAGCTGAGCATAAATGTGATGTGGCAGGTTGTTGCAAAATTAGAGCTAAGGAGAAGACACATATAGGGATTTAGGTCTGGGAGTCAGTTCAAAGCAAAGAGCTAAAGAAAAAGAGGATCAAGAAAATCTGGCAAAGTAACAGGGAGACTAGCACAGACATTGGGGAAAAAACAAACAACAACAAAAAAATCAGTGGTCTAAATCTGCAAACACCTGGACTTCACCTTACCCTATATACAGAGCAAGTTTTTTGTGCAATATCACTGACATTCAACTAATTTAACTTAAGTCCCTGGACCCGCCAAGTCTCTGTTATAAAAAACCAGGACTTTCCTTGTAGGACCCAATGTGACTCCTGCCTGGACCACACTTCTCAGCACATGACACAGCACCTGCTGTAGCAGCAATTGGCATTAAATGTAGGAAGAATCTACTTTTCCCTCAAAACTGCTGGGCTAAAGCTATAAATACACTCCCTTGTAAGATCTCTAGAGCAGAATGCTACCATTTATTACTGAATGCCCACTTCTCAGAGTCGAATGCTGCTCTAAATACACATGAACATGCTTTAACGATGCTAATGCAGAGTTTGTCTCACTTACAACTGCCAAGAGGGCAGCTTTAAGCTGTTGTATGGTTTCAGTGCATCCATCAGCCTTTACGGATGGCTGAATTCAGCCACCCAATTATGCCTCTTTGCAGTTACAGTCAAGTCCCAAATGGACACTGATATTCTTTAACTCCTGAGCTTTTAGTAATAAACCAGATAACTTTTACAGAGAAAATAACGGATTACATTCCAATACCATTTCAAACTTTTGTTAACCTCTTTTCTCCCCAGATTATGTTTTCATTCTATTAAAATGAACCTTAAACTGAGTATAACTAACTGAAGAATTTGCAATCTTTTCTCATTTGCAATGCAGCAAAAAAGATGCAGTTATGCAGTCTCTCTGCACACAAATACAGTACTCCTTGTGTTATTTTACTTTTAGAGCTTTATAACTAAACACTGCACTAATGTGCTAATATATGAAGGGCTAACCCATCCTTTGTATTCACTTTGTTTAATGTAAAAGACAGAAACAGTATCTTAGGAAATTTTTTACACTAGGCCAAGAGATAAGGTTATGCCTTTACTAAATGAAAATTTATTAAGTTTTCTAATAACTAACAATATTTTAAATTTACTTTTATGATTTGTAAATATATGTAAATTCATCAGATTTTCTGAAACTGCCTAAAAACATAATTTCAGAGCTACTGTGGATTGCACTTAATTCAGCCATACACATTCACACTTCCAAGCTGATCAGCACAGTTATCACAACATCAGACTCATAAGGTATGGGCATTTACCAGTCTACCAGTACTGACTTGTAACAAATAACAAACTTTTTGCATGTAATACTGTTTGTACCAAAGTTTATAATAATAGTAGAGTTACATTAATGAAGTGCACTGCAGAAACCTAGAATAAAAAATGAAGACCACCTGAAATTGAAAACATATTTTTAAAATATTAAGATAAATAGACCTTAGCAAAAGTCTTTTAATTAGTTGCATTTTATAAAAATATAGACAAAAGATTATACCTTTGATTTATAACACACACACATATATATATAACTTACTGCACAAAGAATGTGCTTATGGCTTTAATCATAAAATAGATTCAAACTTTGGAAAACATAGTCCTCAAAACTGAATGGTAACACAGCCTGTGTACATACAAACTACACAAATATAAAATTAATTCCATTACATACTAGATCATTGTAAAAAGTTCATTTTTTATTTTGCTTTTGCAGCCCTTATCTAGCAGTTACACTATCTACACAATCTATCCATTACACACACACTGACACCAGTAAGGAATTTGCTCCTTATCCCTTCAGTTTCCAGATGAAAGCTTTTTAATTTACATCAGTCAAGAATCAGGCGCATCATCAGCGATTCAATTACTTCTTTGTACTGCAAGACTGCTGTGAAGGATTAGTTAAAATACTTAAATATACATCAGAAGGAAATTGAGTGGTCACAGAATTCCATTCTCTATAATCCTTATCTGACCTAATATAAATCAATGCTCTTACATATAAGGAAATACTCCTGAGACTGACCTCTATTCTCTCCTAGAAAATGACAAAGTGTTCTCAGAAGTAGTCTAAGGTGGCACTTGGCAATAAGCACAAACATTTCAAGGTATTCTAAACACAACACAAAATACGCTCATTTAGAAAAACAGTGATCCCAGCCTCACACTACAATAGGAAGGAAGACAAAATAGTCCCATTTATTACTTCCCTGTATCAATCCTTAATGATTGCAAGTAAAATCATACTGAAACTAGAGGGAAGCAATACAGCTATTTACATTGGGAAAGAGTTTCAGCACAGGTGTGTTGATATGGAAATTGTACAGAAATCTCAATATGTTTGTCTCGGCTAACATTGGATTGACAGTTTGCACCTAGCACTAAAAACAACTATTTTCACTTCAAAGAAATTACCATAAATAAATGACATTTGAAAAGAAGAAAAATAAAGTGACAGACTTAGAATAATTGATTCTGTTGATTGTGCATGGCTTGCCAACTCAGGTGCATATTGTAATCAATTGCTGCTGAAAAACATCTTGCTCTGTAGACAGGGTGGGTGTACTCAGAACACTTGGTAGCATATGCATAAAAGTGCTGCTGGAACTGCTACAGATCAAGTGCAGGTCTTAATGAGAACAAATACACAGTGTGATCATAGGGAAAAATTTGACATTACTTAAATGTATCAGAAACACTTTCACCATATGTGGTGGGTTTACCCTGGCTGGGTGCCCGGTGCCCACCCCTAGTCCCTCTATCACTCCCCCCCCCACAACCCAAACCTTCGTCAGCAAGGCAAGCAGGGAGAGAGTAAGATGGAAAAGAAGAAGAACCCGTGGGTTATGATAAGAAGCAGGTTTAATAAACAGCAGAGAAAGCAAGGTCGCGCGCGCGCGAAGCAAAAGCAACAAAGCCGTTACTCTCTACTTCCCATCCGCAGGCGGTGTCGGGCCTGTCCCGGGAAGCAGGGCTCCAGAACGCGTACCGGTTGCTCGGAGGACAAATGTCTTCCCAGGATCCCCCCGTCCTCCTCCCTTTATAGTTGAGCTGACGTCATATGGTATGGAATATCCTATTGGTCAGCTCGGGTCGGCTGTCCGGGTTGTATCCCCTCCCAAATCTTGCCCCCCCACACACACACCCCGTCAAAACAAGGCTGTGTGTTATCAACACCTTCTGGCTTCCAGTACTGCAGCATGAAGGCTGTATGGGGAAAATCAGCTCAGACAGACCCACTACACCATATTAAATATATATTAATAAAACACAAGTAGAAGTTTTTATCAATTTAACATTACTTCCTTAAGATTACTTTAGAATTAAAATAAAAGTAGCTTCAATTGTTACATAATTTCATACTATGTAACAAAACAGAATGAGTAATTCTGCATATGTAAGAATTTTTTTCCTGGCACATCAATTGCATTCACTTCTAACACGAAGGGAAGAGAATTCATTTGGAGAAAGACTCACAAACTATAATATCCACAAACAAAGTCCATTATACTTGACCTGTAGAAAGGATGGGATGTTTCTCAAAAACATTTAATCCAAAACATTTCAGCACATTTCAGCATGATGTTTAATTCCGTTGCTTTTCTCTTTCATCCATTTGAGGACCATGTTTGGACTGTCCCTCAAAGATGCCATTTCCACTAGCCCACTGATGTTCATTGACCACATGATGAACTAAGCCACACTATATTCTCTACAATGTTAAGAAACTCTTATAATAAAACATAATTTCTTGGAGTAAAAACATTATATTAGAATATTAAAATTTGTCGCAATAATAACTTACACTGAGTTTTTCATACAAACAAGCTTCCTTACAGAAAAACCAGAAGTAACAGACAATGTCTGAGTGCCAGTATTAGAGGAGAATTACTGAAAAGAGTCATTGCTGTGGGGTTAACCAAAAGTTTTATTAAACAATAATTAAACAGTGGTCAAAACTATTTATTACATGTCAAATAATTAGCTTACATGCAATATACTTTTAGATCACCTCTCACTATAGACATCAGATGCTGGGTAAGGGATCTCTCAGCCTCAAGGGCTTCCTCGAGAAGCATCCTTGCTCAAGAGGAGATGGCCGGGCAGCTCACTGCCCTGCAGGAGGCCTCAATGGGCTCTAGTGGCTGCAGGTACTTGTACTGTAAAGTGAGTGGCTCATGGCCAAACTCCCCTTTGGTGTATGTGCAGTTGTGCAACTGTGGTGACTTTAATTCTGTCTAGTTCCAGCTCAGATGGGTGCTGTGGTTTTGGCTCAGAGCATTAGCTCCTGATAAGATGTGACTGTTACCTGAACCCAGCATTATTTAATCTAAATTTTTCTGTTTCATATATAGGCCATTAACAAGGCACCATGAAATCTCCCACATCTAATTAGTTTTCTAATTTGTTACTGAAACTGCAAATAAATCTGTGGACTGCCAGATTTGTGAAATATTACAATCTTTTAATATAACAATCACATTTCAAGTGTTATTTGACTTTACAGGCTCTTGCCTTCTGCATAATTATATGTAAAATATTGCTGAGTTGAAGTCCAAACCAGAATTAAATCATAGTTTGTTTTCTCAACAAATTCAACAGAGTAGACCAATTCTTCAGTACTTTAAAGATAGTATTTTAGACATACCTCATGCTATTACAGTCTCTTTTTTCTGGGCATGCACTGGAGTAAAAAGAACTACTGAAAGGTAAAAAAAAATCCGGTGTGAATTAAACATTGATGAAGTTATTGTAATAAATTACTTTCTCAAAATCCTAAAAAAGTTTTAGCAAGTGTGCTGCACTGCAGCCAACTGGAGCTGCTAACACAATGTGTGCTGTGCATCTTCGGCTTGCAAAGGCATTCAGTCCAAAATTCTGCAGTTACAGTGGCTTGCCATCTGACAGCATCGAGATCCTCATTTAGGCTATCTAACAAAATTAGTCTTATAACGAAGTACCCAGTCCACAGTCCAGAAGACTATATTATAATGGTGAAAAAAATAAAGTCACGGGAATTGGGAATGGAGGAAATCCTGGATTCTAGTTCCAAGGCACATGCTCTACATTACCTCTGATCAGAGGAGTACAAGTCTAAATGTGCATACATAGGAAAACAAAAATAAAGCATCCTTGTAGAAAAACACAGCAGCAAAGTTAAAGAGACATTCATAAACAACTAAAAATATTATTTCAGGTAATATATGGAAAGCAATGTAGAAAAGCAAGAAGTTACCTTGCAGTAGTCACTGCTGAACAGGTTTCCAACCCATTCTCTTCAGCTTTCTACACTGAGCTTCCATCAGTGTCTTGTTTCACTGTGGATTCCCTGCAGACATCACCTACGTGTTTATATTTGTCATATCCAAATAAATGGAACAAAATTTAACTTCAAAAAGGCAGTAGCTAACACAAAACACACCTCTGCTTTATGGTTTGTTTACTTACAAATCCAGCAAAAAATTGGCATCTTCAGCATGTGAAAACACACTCACTGTTTCTCTAAGGGACATCCATATTTCTACTTGTTCTTTTATACATATCCTTGACTGAGCCCTTCTGTACCAGGTCTTCTTGGTGGTGATGAAGATAGTGATGAAGTAGATGATGATGACATTACAAGCTTTCAAGCAAGAGACAACTAAACTTTCCATTGTTAATGCTTTGTGAAAACACGTTGGTTTGGAATAATACAATAATTTCTAAATGAAACCAAACAGAGCAGGTAGGATTCAGAATTGTACCTTGGTCTTCACATTCAGCCTGCAGATAAGCCCACCATCTCTCTTTGAAGCCAGGACACACACACACTCAAAGATACGTGGCTTAACATCTAGCACATGTATTAAAATACTGAAGGTGTAAACTAATAGTTTTATATATCACCTAACTACTGCTGCCGCTTTTTCTTGTCTACCTGTCAAACAAGGGAACGACAGGCGGAAAGTAACTGCGATCCGAGTGGCAGGAACCGCACACGCAAGGGGTGCCCGCCCTCGGTGAGATTTAATGGAGCTGCAGCCCCTTCGCATGGTCCCAACCCTGTCCCGTGGGGCGGCTTTCCCCAGCGCCCGCAGGCGGAACCCCCGGAGGTGGGCTAGGCCCCAGCTGGGGAAGGGCAAGGGCTGGGTCCACCAGCCCCCCCCAGGTTCTCCCGCAGCAGAGGCCGGCAGGCGCCGTCCTCACCCGGCGTCCCGGAGGAGAGCCGCTCCCCTCGAGCGATGGGCCGCTGCCACCACACAACCACGACCCCCCTTCCCTCCCCTGCCCTGGGAGTCCGGACGTGGGCCCTGCCGGGGGGGGGGAGGGGCCGAGCGGGTGGAGGCGGGAGGGAGGCCGGGCCCCGCCCCGCGCGTTACCCGCGGCTCCCCACGGGCTCTGACCCGGAAGCGCTCTGCCCGGCCGGGCCGGCTGCGGAGGGGAAGATGGCCGAGTCGCCGGAGGAGGTGGCGGTGCTGGTGCAGCGGGTGGTGAAGGACATTCGCAACGCCTTCCAGCGGAACCCCCACATGTGAGTGGGGNGGAGGCCGGGCCCAAGGTCACGGCGGGAGGGGGCGCGGGGACCAGCCGGGTTGCCCGGGGCTCCGGCGCGGCGCCTCCCAGCGGCGAACAGCCTGCGAGCGGCTGGGCCGCGCCTCACCTCACCAGCGCAGGTCGCTGGTGCCCCGTGTCTGCTGCGCCTTCACGCTGCCCCGTCCTGTCTGGGTAACGCCTCGCACCTGCCTCGGGGGGCCGGGTAGCGCCCGGACGCCGGTGCGGCCCGCCGGGCAGGCTGCGGCAGCCCCGCCGCTGGCGAACCGTGCGGCTGTTTCGGCAGTCCGGCGGCGGAAGCGGCCTCGTCGATAAAGGGCGCTTAGCGATGGAAACCAGCATAACATCTGGAAGTGATTAATATCTTCTTAAAGATAAGTTCTTACGTGAGCTCTGCTTGAACCTGAGGTTCGGCGCTGTTGAATTCACGGCGTGGTGGAGATGGGGGTGACCTCTGCCTGCGGTGGGGTCGGGCGTGCAGAGACCCCCTGCAGGCAGCGGGACCGGTGACGTCTGAGCAGAGCGTTAGCGGGAGCGAACCGTGGCATCAGACCCCGCGGAACTGCACCCTCGTACAAACAGCGCAGTTTGGTGAATACCACCGTCAAACCTGTGTCTGTTAATTGCGATGCCAGTGCCTTTCATTGGGTGTTGTTCTGAAGGAGGCAAACAGAATGCCTGTTTAAATAGAAACTACAGTTAATGCTATTTTGTGAAAATTGGGATTATCTGACAGTCTGGGGGTCAGCTGGTCTGTGGTTTGTTTTCAGTTCAACTGGTGACCCTTAGTTCTGAGACCCTGATTTAGGTATATTTCCATTTCCTTCCTCGTCCTTTGTTGTTTTAAGACACAAACTGTTGGGGAAGCATCTTTCTATTAATTTATGGAAACTCTGTATTGGTTATGGCAAATGAAGTAGCACATAATTGATAACAACTTCATACTCTAAGTACAGAGTATTTGTGTTGGTTGAAAAAGCTACAGTCTCTGAGGTGGTGGCCTATTAATCTGTTCCAGAAAGCGTTATGCAAAGTGGCTATGTTGCAAAATTTTACAGGCGCTTAATTTATCCTTTTGCTTGAAAGAGAGGATTAAAATGAATACCCCAATGTTTCTATAAATGTAGTAAGCAACTTGGGTGGGTGGCCAGGTTTTAAAATACAGCATATGGATGCTGTTTAAAAAAGAACTGTGCTTTGCCACATTGCCTTGTTTTTAGGTTGTGAGACATAATGTGCTGTAAACAGCCAGTATTTGTGAATGAATGTTCCGATTCTTCTTAGTTCCTACTCCTTTGCCACAATTGTTTATTCGTAGCAAACTTCGAGCTTGTGTTTGTGATGAGTATACTGCTGATGCAGTCTCAGAGATGAAATTAGGCCACAAGAGTTGTGTGCTCTGAGAGTGGCACACTGTGATGCTTTGAGTAAGGAAGCATGAGCTACTGCTAGTTTACACCCTGAAGCAGAAAAAGAAGTGATTCTGAACTGCAGTGCTTGCAGTGGGACTATGCAGGGCCGGTGTAGACTGTGGGCCCTTTGCTAGGATGCCTCTCAGCCTCTTAGAGGACCATGTTTCAGCCTCACTGGACAGATGTTTTCATGTATCCCAGAGACATCCTATCTTCCTGCTTGTGGCCAAGAAACTGCAGTCCCTGACAGATGTTGTCCTCTTGAATCGAGCAGCCCATTTGTGTCACAGATTCAGGTTTAAATTCTTTTATGTGGCATCCACCTGGCTTCACTGAAAATAAGTGGACATCTGCCATGTGCATGGTGTTCCTCTTCACATCTAGTACCTTTGTCCCCTACTCGTTTCTCTTCCAGCATTTCTTGTCCCTTGTCTTTGACTGGTTGCCTGCTTTGCATCTGTCAGAATGAGTGTTTTGTTCTGTAAGGTTCACAGTTTTGAAGTTTTTAAAGGGGATGTTGTCTCTGGTCAACACTAAAAAGCATCTAAAAATACTGTTTTAGACTAAATTGAATGTTGGATTCTTGTTTCTCTTTTTTGCTTTAAATTTGCAGTAAGACTGTGCCTCTTTCTAAGATGAGCTTACTTCTAACTAATTATTATAAAATTGGTTTTGCCTTGTCTTTCTGATAGCTCCATTTTCTTCAGTCAGATAACTGTGTCGACATGCTAGTTTTCAATTCACTGGAGGAGATTTTTACCCAGTCCTACAAGCATAGGTCCTAATAAAGTCCTATAGGTGACCTATCCCACTGGAACTGAACAGATGTCCAGCAGTGAGCAGATCTGTGTGTGCTTTCTTTTTGAACCTTGCTGTTCTTTGCACATGAAATCAAGCAGAAAAGTCCAAAAAGTACATGAATTTGATCAGCGTAATTGGAAAGATGAACTCTTTAGGTGGTAGCTTAGCATCTGTGTACAAAATCTGAGGATACTATTTACAGTTCACCAAGAATCATTCATGTCACTATAGCACAGATAACTTTTTCCTGTCTCAATCACATTCTTAATGTATTAAAAATACAGCAGTTAATTTTGTTAGATTTGAAACTCTGAATCAAGGTTTCTCCTGGTGTGATTGCAAATTTCTCTGCATGGGATTCAGAAAGAAACATTCCTCCTTAAGTCTTTACTGTAGCCAAGTATGAAATTTGTTTTGCCAGTGTTCTCTTCATTAGATTTTTTAATACCTTTGTTCAGCTTTGATACTTCCAAATACCCCAATAGTAAGTAAAAATAATTTGCTTGTGATACCTAGTGAGAGGGGTCATCAGTGCAGAACTTTGTTTTTACAGCAGAAATTTCCAATTAAGTGCAGATCAGAAATTTCCTTTTGTTTGCTCTCACATCACACAGTGAAAGTGTCATAGCTTGTTTAGCAGTGAGTATTGGCTAGCAGTACTTTGGATTTCAGTAATGTGTTACTGTTCTTTCATTTATGAAAGATTTTGGCTGTACCACTAAGATAATGACTAACCAAAAATGTTCAAATTAATTTATTATTTGAAATTCTAAAAGGTAGTCACATATATAAGGGAAAAAGTGTTTCAGCCCTTGGATTTAGATGCCCTCTTCCCCACCTTTCAAATGTTGTAAATTCAGTTGTCGTGTAGCCATTTTGTGAGACTCATTTTAATGTAAAAGTACACAGGTTTCCAGTGTCTGTGCTCTGGATTGTCTTCCAGTATTAAAAGCTGTTTATCATTTCAGAAATACTCAACTACTTAAGTTCACTCTTTATTATCAGTAGAATTGTAGTTGCATTGTATCCACTAATTCCAATCTCCCAGCCATTATTTAGTACCCTCTGTATAATTCTGTGGGGGGAGGTTGGATTATTTAACAGATGATATTCTGGAAAAAAAAAATCGAAGAAGGTCCCTTCACATGGGGTACCTAAAGCTGAAGACCCATCACAAGAAATGACTCCTTCACTAGCAGTACTGTGGTATTGTGGTTTTGTGAAAGAGGGAACTTTTTTGTACCATCATTGTTTTAAAAGTTTAAAGTAGGTCAGTTAGGGTTTATTTTGGAGAGGACCATTGTATGGCTGAGTCAACAGACAAAGGCTCTTGAAGCAGTTCTTGCAATGGCTTGTCAGTACTGCTCTGCCAGGGCTGAGGTTTGCACTATGGACCAGGTTTGGATTCTGCCGTGCCACTGTCCCCTGGGTCTCATCTTGCACATCTTCTCTGGTCTCAGCACAGCTTGAAGAAGCTCCATAATGGCTGCAGACTTCATGACAACCCTGTTAAAAATCTTCCACTAAGATCTGGCTGCTTCCATGGTGTATTTTAGGAATATGAACAAGAGCGGTGTCTTGTAAATACATGCAGGTTTTGGAATGTGAGTGTGGTGCTTGCTTTGAGGAAAATAAATGTAAAAGCACAAATAGCTCCTAAAATTCAGGGGACAGTATCAGAAAACTGGGAAATCTAGGGAGAGAAATCAAATCTTACTTTTGTAGTAGATGATGCTTCTGATAGTAGAAAATACTGACAAACAGCAGTCCTCAATTGGTGTCTCCTTCAGTATGGTAAGCAGCTTGCATCTGTCACTTGACCTAAATGACGGCATCCTCCATCCTGCAGTGAGTTTGAGCAGTCCTGTCATATGAACAGGCACATTTTCTGTCACATGGCCAGGGGCGGTTTGTGCAAGATGAAGAGTAATTCAGTCACTTCATTTTACAAGCACTAATTCAGTGATGCCTGCATGTAAGTCCTGCTGCAGAAGCTTTCTTTGGGTACACGATGGAATAAAGGCTGCAGTTATTCTCAAGCAGTGTCTTCTGGGCTGACACAGACCTGCTCCATTACTTGGTCATTCTGCAGATCAGATGTGCCTTCAGGAGCAGAAATAGATGGTGGTTTGAATGAATTGTTTTGGCTTTGAGGTAGGCACCCCACCTTATATGAATCTGCCCTCCTGGTATTTTGCATCATGAATTCTGTTCCTTCTCAGGACCTGAATGAAACATACAATTTCTGGACCATATGAATCATCAAAAACAATACCAGGATGTGAGAGACAACATTTCTGGCAAAGGATAAGTCCTGATTTGCATCTTAGCAAAAACTATTTTTTGTATTGCACTGTGTCTTGATGAATTTTGTTATGCAGTGGTCTAGTCCTCTGCCAGTTTTGGTGAGCTGAGCGTGATCTGAAATTGGAGTTCAGACTGACATGTCAGCTCTGTGCAAACCCTATCTATCTGTCATTTTGACATGCTTAAAGCAGTGTTATGAAACTTAGTTCACCTGTGTCAGGCTTCTGTATTTGGTAAGAAGTAAAGGTGTGGATGTGTGCTTGGTTTGGTGTTGGGTTTTTTCTATCCTTGCTGTTTGCCTTTGATATACTGTTTGCAAGGAATGTCTGGTAAATCGTGGTGGTAATTCACAGAGATAATTAACAAAGCTGTGGGTGATGGCATCTTCATTGCAGATGAGGATCACTATGTCCCTGTATGCAAGGCAAGGCAGAATTTGGCCAAAGGCTGGGTTTAACATAGGTAAAAGAAAGGAACCAGTAGTAAGTACAAACTCCTCTGAGGTACCATGTTGAAAGAAGCAGACTGGAATGTCATTTTTGGTCTAATCTGACTAGCTTCCTGAATAGCTTAAGTCATGTTGATTGGAGCATCAGAGATGAGGCTCGCTCTTTGACACTCATTGCTTGCAGTTGGTGGGGTAGGAAAATGCTGGTTTTCCTCTGTTCTCAGATGACCTGGGATGAGTAAGAGACCTGGATGTGTGTTTGGAGACAAAGCCAAGTCACTGGCAAGTATCTCACCTCCGGTTGCTTGTGCTCTTTGTGGCTTGTGATGTGTAAAAGATTAAATCCTTTTTCTGAATAAGCAAATATATTCTTAAGCAAGCACATGGTGTCACTTTTGATTTCTTCAGTAATAAGCCAGTGAGGAGACAGAACAAATTCAGTACACTCAATGTCCAGTAACAAAATTAGTTTAAGATAATTGAGTTGCAGTTGTGGGCTGACACTTGGTGTGTATCTGTACACCTTGTATTGAGAAGATTTAAGGTGGACAATTCAGTTTCTATCTGAGATCGTAAAAGGTTTTTTTTCTTCCTTCTTGAGACCTGAGGATCTCCCTCCTCAGCAACAACATTTTCCACTAAACACGAGCTAATGGAGAAATCATGCATAATGGCAAGTATAAAATGATGTTGCTTTCTGTCCAAATGACTTGCGGAACTGAACTCCCCAATCAGAAAAGATTATAAAGTAGGTATGTTTCATTCGGCGCCAGGCACACGGGGGCGAACACCACCAGAAACGTGTGCCAAGCTACGCAAATAATTACTTCCTTTTTATACAATCAACTAGTGCATATTCACAAGATTTCGAAACACGCCTATACATATTCATGACCTGTCCCCGCTTCTCATGCTAATTAGATTCCTCCCATCTGCAGCTGCGCAGTGCCTTCTGGTGGTGGTCGCAGGGGGTTGCTGGGGGGCTCAGGGATGAAGATGTGTCGTCTTCCTCGCTGAACTCTCTCTGACCCCGGTGTACTGCACATGCCTGGTGTCCATTTGGTCTTGGCCCAAGACTTCTATTTAGTTCAAACCGGTCCTTTGGGGTGAGGTCCTTTGTTCTTAGGGAGTATCTCTGTAGCTTTTCTCCACTACATTCTGATAGGTAATTACTCAAAAGCAGTAGAGCAGTAACAAAAAGCAAGAGAAAATTACAAAATATACAGCACATTTGAGGTAGCTTATGCAGGAGCTATGTAGCAAATGTAGCAAACTTAATCCTATGTATCACAAATGAGTGTGAGTTCTTGACAACCTGTGTTTATTTTTAAGGAGCTGTTAAGGCTGCTCTTCTAATATCCCTACATGCTAGAGAAAGCTGAGGAAAAAGTAAATGATGGTATGGCTCATTGAAACTAAATAGCTGAGTCTCTTCTGCTTGGTTTACCTGGACCTGAGCAAAGCCTTTGACACTGTCCCACACAACATCCTGGTCTCCAGGCTGGTAAAATATGGGTTCGATGGATGGACAACTCAGTGGATAAAGAACTGGCTTGACGGCCGCACCCAAAGAGTGGCTGTCAATGGGTCCATGTCCAAGTGGAGGCCAGTGACAAGTGGAGTCCCTCAGGGATCAGTACTGGGACCGGTCTTGTTTAACATCTTTGTCGGCGACATGGACAGTGGCATTGAGTGCACCCTCAGCAAGTTTGCGGACAACACCAAGCTGTGTGGTGTGGTCGACACGCTGGAGGGAAGGGATGCCATCNCCTATTACAAGAAAGATATGGACGTGCTGGAACGTGTCCAAAGGAGGGCCACGAGATTGATTAGAGGACTGGAGCACCTCTCCTACGAGGATAGACTGAGAGAGTTGGGGTTGTTCAGTCTGGAGAAGAGAAGGCTCTGAGGGGACCTTATTGTGGCCTTCCAGTATCTTGAGGGGGCCTACGAGAAAGCTGGGGAGGGACTTTTAAGGATGTCGGGTAGTGGTAGGACTAGGGGGAATGGGTCAAAACCAGAGGTGGGTAGATTCAGATTAGATGTTAGGAAGAAGTTCTTCACCCTGAGGGTGGTGAGACACTGGAACAGGTTGCCCAGAGAGGTGGTGGAAGCCCCATCCCTGGAAATTTTGAAGGCCAGGCTGGATGGGGCTCTGAGCAACCTGATCTAGTAGGAGGTGTCCCTGCCCATGGCAGGGGGGTTGGAACTAGATGATCTTTAAGGTCCCTTCCAACCCTGATGTTTCTATGGTTTGCTGGTATGAATTTTTGTGGCTGTTTTTTTTCTGCTATTTTTTTCTTTTAGAGGCTTGATTAAAGCCTCTCATACAAAGGTTAGTCAGACTGGCTTCTATGTCTCAAATCGTCCTCCTTTTCAGGCCACCTTGCACAGGAGAAGGAAAAATGGGATGTGTGAAAACACTCACATTACTGTCTCTGATTTTCTTCTGTGCCATCTTTGGTTTCTGCACCTGGTCACACTGCTGCAGGGCACACCTGGGTAGCTTTGGTTCTAGCAGATGCCTGTACTGGGTAATGTGTTTTGTTTCCCCTGCAGTAGCAGTTGTTACAGTTCCATTGCATCTCCATCACAAAGCCAGGAGTACATGTGTTAATTAAGCAGAGTTAAACTGCTTAGGTGATAATCTAAAAAGCACAAAGAAGAGGGATCCTCATTTAGGATCTTTGTGAAAACCTAATAAAATTTTGCAGAATATCTTAAGGTGAGAAGAGCCAGAACCACTGAAAGGAATCTTCCTAGAGAACATTTAAAGGATTTTTAATTCATTCTGGCTCATCTAATCATGGCTATTGCTTCCAGAGTCCTCAGCAAGTCTTAAGTTATTTCTGTTTTTTCTGTCCCTGTAGCATTGGGGAACTAGTACAAAATTTTTATAGTGGCTCTTAGCTCAAAATCACAAGTGGCTTTTATATTGTGTCTAAATAAATTGTACAGAGGTAAAATGCATGTACTTTTTTTTCTCAACTTAAATCTTCTTGCCTTTAAACATGTTTGAATAATTTACTTGCCAAGTTAATATACCACATGAGTTTTGCAGAGAAAATACATTTTATTGTACCTGCAGTCTGGTGAGAATCAAGAAAGCAAATTGAGGATAATGAATACAGATTTTGGTAAAAACAGGGAAAAACATGATGGACAGGCTGGGTGGGAAGCGATGCAAATCTGCTTTATTGAGAAAAATAATTGGCATCTACTGGAAATAAGTTTAACTTTTTTTTTTTTTTCTTTTAAAGAGATGAAATTGGGGTAATACCCTGCCCTGAAGCCAGGTATAACCGAAGCCCTATTGTCCTGGTAGAAAACAAGCTTGGTGTGGAGAGCTGGTGTGTCAAGTTTCTTTTGCCATATGTCCACAATAAACTTCTCCTCTACAGACAAAGAAAACAATGGCTGAACAAAGATGGTAAGTTACCCAGTTGGAGAATAGTATCTTATGTGATTCTTAATGCACATTTTTTATTATTGAACCATTTAGTTTGGAAAAGACCCTTAAGATCATTGAGTTTAATCATAAATCTAACACTACCAAGTCCACCACTAAACCATGTCCCTCAGCACCACATCTGCATGTCTTTTAAATACCTCCAGGGTATTCCTGGTACTCTGCCTTCAGGTACTCCACCACCTGTCTGGGCAGCCTGTTCCTATATTTCACTTTCAGTGAAGGAATTTTTC
>VYZX01005007.1:249140-510989 GCA_013401335.1 Brachypteracias leptosomus | reverse complement strand
GATACACCTAATTTTCTGAACCATGTACTGTTTTAGCCTGGACTGTCATAGCACTTACTTCAGATTTTTAATTAAATTTAACTGTACTTCTTTTCAAATACATTGACTTACATCTGCAAGTTCTGTCAAAATCAGAATGGTCTTATTCTCACACCGATCATCTGAACGCCAGGCCGGCTCAGGGCATGAGTTATCTTAGTTTCCAGATGTTTTAGTATGACAAATAACAGTCTAATTAGATTTTATTATATAAAATACAGGTAATTAATATATAATTTTTAAAAAATCTTAGTTCTTTAAAGACATAGCTGAATGTTTGTGATCTATTTCAACACTTCTGAAAGAAGCTGCCCCTCAGCCTGGTTTCCTCTGTGTTGAAAAGGACTTTGTGTGCTTACAGCTGTTCCTTAGCCCAAGAGGCAGCAACTCATCCCTACCTACACGGCATAGTTTCTTCACTTGTTTGACTACCTCTTTATGACCAGTATGATCCTGGAAACACTTCTGACAGTCCATCAATTTACAGGGTGTTTATTCAGCATGTAAGATACATACATGAGCTTACATGGTTTGTGAATTACAGATTTAAAATGGAAATAATATATTTGATGCCAGAGACGTGTAGATCACAAGTGAGAAAGCAATCTGAGACCTGCTCCTCTGGAGTCTTCCAAAGGTGTTGAAGAAAGGAATTATCAGTAGTCTTGAGCTTAAGGTTGATCCACACTCCCACGAGAAATTTGACGTTTTTCAAGTCCAAGTATTGATTTGTATACTTGTTTATATTATCTTACTGTCTGGCCATTTGACACTGATCAAAGTTTTTAGAAATCACACAGTATTTTTGATCTGGTTTTCACACATGCAGGAGCCTCAGAAGACTACAACATAAAAAAACCCAAACCAAACAAACCGAAACAAACCCCCAAAACCTGCTTCTGAACACTACAGGTAGGATACAAAATTTTGATAGACAAGGTCCTGCTTCTTAGCTGGCTTTAATTTGTGTAACACACAGTGCTCTTGACATCAGTCTAATCCCCGAAGATACAGAACACCAGGAAATGCACGTATAGGTTCAGAATCTGGATATTGAGTTAAAATTGGGAAAGACCCCGTGGTGGAACCCTCTCAGTCTCTCCAGTTAATAATGTAGATTACATACTTAGGACTGAAGACAGTTTCTAGGTAGTTCGGGAGGTGCGGATGACCTAGGTGCTTTGGCTGACCTGAGATTTCTTTAATGACCTGAAGAATGGAACAGGGATTGCTCTTCATAGGCTTGTAGATCACTCAAAGTGGCTGAGCTTTGACAGGAAAAAGCATCTAAATGTATAGGTGGATTATTCAGAATATCAATTGAAATAATTAGTAAAGGATTATAAGAGGTCTTTTAAAGCATACGGGATGAAGTCTCAGAAACACAATTCAATTAAATACAGTGTATCTACTAGATAAGATTATTTTAGGTATATGCTCGTCATTTTTAATGAGTTTTAATTTTTCAGCTGATATTGATCTTTTCTACCAGATTTTTTTTTAAATCTAAGACTAATTTTCAACTCTCTTGGGTGCTTGAAGCTTAACCGTATGTTTTGGAAAACGGGCTGCACGCAGTTTATAAATGTGGCCGGTGATATCTATGTCAAAATATTTCCAATAGGCATAAACCGAAGGTTTCTAAAATTGCATATCTGTATGACACTGAAGTTCCTAATGAGGTAAAACAGTTTCATGACCAAATTTCCGCGGCTGCCGTTCTGCGGCCGCGGCGGGGCGGGCCCGGGGCGAGGCGGAGCGTGGCCGGGGCCGGGCCTGGGCCTCCCGTGGGGCCCCTCGGTGAGTTCCGCGGGGCGGGCGGGGCTGGGCCGCAGTCGGAGGGAGTGTGGCGTTTGCTGGGGTGAGTGCGGCGGATCCGCTGGCCCGGGGGTGATGTTTGCTACGGGGAACGCGTGCTCTGGGCTGTGTTTGAGAAGGCTGCGTAGCCTTGCTCCTGTTACTTTATTTTTTTTCTCTGACGTAGTTTCTGCTTCTCGGCAGCGGCGGTGGCGGGTCGGGAACGCGTTTTGCCTGAGGGAGCAACGGCGGCCCCGCGGAACCGTTGGGTTTAGCGCCGTTTGCGGTGCGGGGGCGGAGGAGGGGCTGTCGCCCCGGGGGATGCTGAACCCTGGGCGATGCTGAGCCCTGGGTGCCTCACGCCCGAGCCTCCCGGGATTTTTTGCAGGGGTGTGTCACTTGTACTGCAGGCGGGAGGAGAGCTGCTGCCTGCTCCGGGCAGAACCGGCAGCTGGGAGAGACGCTGCAGCGTGTATCGGCTGTTTAGATGCAGCCTTTCTGTCCCTTAAGCACAGGTGCCTGCTACTGAGGATACATACTGCAGATTGATAGTGGTAGGAACATCCAGAAGCCTCTGCACGAGTGCCTCAGCGCTGACCTGCAGAGTGAGGAATGAGTTGCTGTCAGCAAGCCCTCTGATCGCTGAGGGGTTTGCAGAAAACAGTTTACCACTGACAGACAAATATGTGCTTGTATCATGTTTTTTTTTTCCTTAAAGCGCAGTCATTGTGTATTGTCTCCAAAACAGCCCTGATGAGAAGGGTAGCAGTAGGTCTGTTGCTCTTCCTGAGCTGTGGAGAAAGCGTGTGTAACTGTGCAGGTAGAACTCCCAGCATTGTGACCCAACTGTTGAAATATTACCATTTGGTTAAGTGCACTGATTTTCAGGTAGGCAGATAGTATGGGTTGTGTTCTTTTGTCTGCAAACTCTTCTCTTCCATGGAAGCCCTACAAAAACTTTCTAAAGAAGAACTGCTTGGTCCTGTCACTATTCCTGCACATTTTCACTTCCAGATCAATAAACCTTAGTGCTATCAATCTGCAGGTATGAGGGCAGTAGGAAAGTTGTATTCACTGCAGCCAATGTGAACTGAAAATGCAAAGTGCCCCCTGCTTATGCTGTAGAGGACTTGTAGTTAATTATTTCTTTCAGCAGAATTGGATTGTTTCTATCTAAGCTTGCTTTTTTTTTCAGTTATGGGATAAAAGAAACAAGAGAAAAGTTGCTACTGTTTATAACAAAGCTACTAGCAAGAAATTTTCTTAGATGGAGCATCATGCAGGCAGAAACTTGTTCTTTCCACCTACTGGTTTGAGATATTGAAT
Organism: Brachypteracias leptosomus; assembly: GCA_013401335.1. Lineage (NCBI taxonomy): Eukaryota > Metazoa > Chordata > Aves > Coraciiformes > Brachypteraciidae > Brachypteracias > Brachypteracias leptosomus. Next base: position 507,827 of record VYZX01005007.1, on the reverse strand, counting down.
TAGTAATAGTAATTTTGTGTTGGTTTTGTATTTTGCGGTAACATCAACACTGGGCACTGCCTTAAGGGAAAAACAGAACACGGAAACTTTTACTACCAGCTGGTATCTCACGATGTCTGGTGATCTCAGCATTCTACTATTTACTGCTCCTTTTGGCTTAATCTCTACTTACACAGTTTATGTGTGTAGAGTATGACAGGCATTGAGTTACACGTGTTGAAGTGTGCATGTACCATAAGTCACCTATAAGCAGGGTTGGGGTTTTTTATTGTGTCTGTTTCCGTGTTGCAGGCAATAAGGTGGCACTGAAATGGACTTTGATTTTTCTTTGTCCTGCAGCAGGAGATCACAGTGATCTGTCATGCTGACCAAATAACTTTTTTTCTTTTTTAATCTCGTACATCACATCATTCTGCTGACTGTCCCCAGACTGGCTGTTGGCTTCAAAAGACAGTGTGTGAGTAAGCTGAAGGTGATACTGAAGTTACACAGACTGGGAGAAGGTAGGAGTTCGTCATGCTGCCATTCTGTTGCTTAACTTTTTGCTGGTTTTCCTAGAAGGGCAAATAATCGACTTTGTGAAGTCAAAGAGACTTGTTTTAGTGAGTCCTAAACAAAATACTATTGTACCTGGTCACGTCAAAAGACATATTATTATTTACCCAGTGAAGAGTCTGATGACACCAGTGGAAATTGCTGCCTCTGTTACTGGTATAAGATTGAAATACAACAGCAGACAATAAATCCTTAAAATAACTCAGGTACCTGGTATGGGATTTAAGGCACTTGTTCCACCCAATCAGTTTTTCAGTGAGTTGATAATTTTCCAACCTGATTGTGACATTTGCTGTATAGTTTATACTGGGAAATGTAAAAGACAGAAATAACTGGTCAGCTTGTATTCAGATAAATTTGAGCCATTCTTGTTTTGTGTTTTATCTCCCAGGCTCTGAACCATGGACAGCCTCTGTGCAGCAAACACCACTTTTGCACTCGACCTCTTAAGGAAGCTGTGTGAGAACAAAAGCAGGCAGAATCTGTTCTTCTCTCCTTTTAGTATTTCTTCTGCCTTGTCTATGATTTTGCTGGGTTCAGAAGGTAACACCAAGGCCCAAATAACAAAGGTAGGCCCAAATAACATTGATTTGAGGTGATCACATGAATAACAAATCTGTATTACAGTCTGTGACCTGTGCTTATGCTAAACTAATACAGTCATTCTGGTCTTGCAGAGCAGAGGTCTTCCTCTGGAATGTATGCAAACTGTACCTGGTTTTATTGTTTTTATAAGGGGAGCTTGCCTCAGTATGAAATTAAGAGGTTCCTCTTTTTTTGTCGTTGTGTCGTTTTTTTGTGGTATTGTTTTTGAGACATCTTCCTTCAAGATATAATTAAGAGGTACTTGGGATTTTTTTTTTTTTGTAGATTTGAATCTTTAGCTACTTAAAATACTTTCTTCTGCTGTCTTCTTTGGCTTACTATCAGGCCAGGCACATTAAAAATCCATGCTGTGTGTTAAAATGGTAGCTGCGTTTAGTTGATTTGGGTTTTTTTCTAAACTTGCTCAGGTGGCAAATATTACTTGACATATTTTTTACATCTGCAGTTGACATTATTAAATGCATAATCAGACATTTTTGTTATAATATTTGGAAGAGGAGTATAAACAAATACTTTGTTTTCATTTAAATCTGTAAATTTTTATCTGAAATTGTATTATGTTATTGCCATACATGGAGATTCAAAAGCTGCCTGGACATAGTCCTGGGCTACCAGCTGTAGCTGGCCCCGCTTGAGCAGGGGCCTTCTGCCAGATGACGTCCAGAGGTCCCTTCCAACCTCAACCATTCTGTGATCCTCTAATGCTTGGCTTGAGCAAAGGAAACTTGATACTGCCGACTCCCCTCCCTTATTCACTACTTGTACAACATCTGGCTGAATGCATCATATGTGACTTGCATTATATGCTCCAGATGAGAGGTGTCATGAAAAAATCTTTTGGCTTCAAGTGACATTTTTTACACTTGAAACTCACTGAAAAAGAAAAGTGCCAAAGCAAGTGCATTTAGAGAAGGCATGGACTCTGCTGAGCATGTTTGTCTTCCTACAGGTGCTTTCTCTGAACAAAGCTGAGGATGCTCACAAGGAGTATCAGTCACTTCTCTCTGAAATAAACGATCCAAGTGCCAAATACATACTGAGAACTGCTAACCGACTTTATGGAGAAAAGACATTTGAGTTTCTCTCAGTAAGTAACCATTACATTTGGGGCATTTTTTTAGTATAATGCACTTGCTGCCTATTTCCTTTGGAGGCTTTGGGGTTTACTTTCCAGAGACCTGCCAATACAAAATATTGTGCCAGAGCCTGGTATCTGAACTTGGTGGAGAAGCTCCTTTCAGATAACCTGAGATCTGCACGCACAGCTGGTGCAAAGTAATAAAAAATCCATCAGACTCATCAGGGTTCCATGATCCATTCATGGATGTGGGACAAATGACATCTCTCTTCTCCCTTGATCGTGTTTCGATGTGATGAAGAAGCATTGCTGTTGCCCTTCAGCATGGGTTCTGTATGTTTCCTGGTTTTTCTCTGTTACATAAGTCACCTAGAGACCATACAGAGAAGAGTACATGACTCTTAAGATTTTCCTTATCAGATCTCAAATGAGGATAATAGGTGTTATTTGTTCCTTTAGATAGTTCACTAGAAGTAAGATGATTTAAGGCTCTGTTTTTATTTTTTCTCCCCCTGAAAGTGATTTACTTTTTATGAAGAATGCTTGCCTCATAGATAAAAATTACATGGATTGTATTCTAAAAGTTTGCTTCTGTGTAATAGAGATCTAACTATATTAAATTAGAGAGAAGGTGTATTTTTTTTTGTTCACCCTCTGAACTAAGTTTTCCATTAATCTGGGGGGTTTAACAGTGAGAGTTAAGAGAAAATCTTATAAAATCATGTTCTCTCACTGAAGGAAAAAGCCTTCAAAAAACTAGTCACATCATTTCTCAATTAAATTATGTAGAACTTTGTAGCATAGTAAACAAGCCATTTGAGTTAATAACATGCAGAGGACTATTCCTAGTTCAAATAGGTGGTATAAAACCTAATAGTGTATCAGACAGAACTTCAGTAGCTCTATATGAAGCTGGGGGAGGAAAGTGGGCACATTTTCCTGGTGTATTTAAGAATCATCTGTGTCTCAATGAGAGTAAAATATAATGCTGAAAAGCTGTTCTGAATGTGCTAGTCATTTATAGAGTCGAGTCAGAAATTCTATCATGCTGGACTAGAACAGACTGATTTCGTGCATGCTTGGGAGGATTCCAGAAACCAAATAAATGCCTGGGTGGAGGAGAGGACTGAAGGTGAGTGTTCTGCAAAATGCCCTGTTGCATTCTGTGGCATCCAGGGCTTGGATAAACAGCTATTCCAAGATACAATATTGTGAATTAGAAAAACCCGAACATTGACCCTCTTGCTCAGAGTGGTACATAATTCTCTTCTTTACAGAGTAGCTACTATATTAGATAATAAATACATGTCAAGCTGTTAAATGTTTTGCTTGTTTGCTTTTTTTTTTTTCCCCTATGTATCCTAAAGGTAAAATTCAGAACCTGTTGGCAAAGGGGATTCTTGATTCCCAGACCAGACTGGTGTTGGTGAATGCCATCTATTTCAAAGGGAACTGGGAAAAGCAGTTTGACAAAAGGAGGACGGCAGAAATGCCATTTCACATTAACAAGGTATGAGGTGCTAAAATGCTGACAGTACACTCTTAACTCTGAAACTAATACCTTGGAGAAAAAACCTCTGAAGGTTTCAGAGGAAGAATACCTATGAATCAAAAAACCCCCAACATTCAAGCAGAGTTACCTTGGGTAGGCTGTATGAAATTTCTTATATTCCCTCCCTTTAATATGAACACTGTTTAGTTCCTGTTAAGTTTCACATAATTACTAGAAACTTTAACAAGTATTTCTTTAATTCTGTCTCTTCTTTTTTTTTTTAGTTTTATCCTTGTTTGTTTGAGAGGTAGCCCTCTACATAGTTACAGAACTTAAAACAACTGAAGAAAATAGTTGAGTGAAGCTTTCAGGCTATTTGAGTCAGCTTGATTTCAGCATAAAACTGGTGTGGATAAGAAAAATTTTCCTTTAGGTTGTAGGTAGAAAAGTGCACTTTCTTTTTGTAAGAAGTAGAGAAACTTCTGAATCTAAGTCTTCAGTTGGTGCTTTTTGGAAGCCTTTGGGATCCAGATAACTATTGGAGAAAGGTGCAGATGTGAGGTTGGGGGATGCTGCCTAGGCTTGCTCAAGGAACTCACTTTTAGATATGCAAACAACTGCCAGTCTCTTTCTTTGTAAAACGAAATGTCTTTCATCCTGCTCCTGACTAGCCCCGGGGAGCTCCACAAGTGTGTGAGTAGGCTCAAAAGGCCAGTTGGAAACTCCAGGTGTAATCTGAAGTTATTTTGCAATCTGTCCAGTAGCAGAGAGTTACTTTAACATCCCCGGAGTCTTTCCAGCATCCTGTGACATTATTTCTGTACCTCTTGCACTTAGGACTCACAGGATGGTTTTCATGTGCTGTGTGGCCTTCTCTTTACTCATTGCTCCTTTTCATTGCTGCTGCAAAACAATTTCTGCTGTATTCTGTGGGCATTGTTTCAGTGTTTCCTTTAAAAACAGAAAAATACTGGCATGGGTATCTCATGAAGGTAAGGGAGAAAACAAACTCCTAACTGAAAAGGAGGAAAATAATGATGTAAACACTACTAGCTGATGCTGCCATGTGAAAATGGAAGGAGATTGAGGAGAATGAAATGGAGAAGAAAATTCTTTCCCCTCCTTACTATCCATGTGACTTTTAAGAATTCAAAATAATGCTTTCATCTTCTTGGCATTTTTAATATAGTTTAAAAATATTTTAATTCCTCTGTTATAGCATTTGGAGCCATGTGGACTAAAAATGAAAACACCTACATTGAAATCAGTTTGTATTCGTTTAAAGTGAGGAACACAGGCCCTGTTTCTTCCCTGCTCTGTTTATTGCTTGTCACTAGTTTTTAAGTAAGCAAACGTGTCTTTGCCCCTTTGCCTTAAAGGAAACTTGACAGGCATTTCTGCATTAGTAGTTAAAAATTTCGGGGATCTTTACTTCTTACCTCTCGCTTTACAGAAGACAGTGGTGGGGGCTGTACCCCTTGGGGTGTTTAGTTCTCTTCAGTAGAATTCTAAAAAGCCCTGAGTAACTGAATGCCTGCTTTGCATTTTGAGACCAGCATACTAGCTCGGTACTAACTGTTGTTACCTCTGGTTTTAGAAAGAGACCAGACCTGTGCAGATGATGATGAAGAAGGATCATTTTAACATGACCTATATTGGGGACTTCCAGACCAAAATCCTTGAGCTCCCTTATGTTGGTAGTGAACTCAGCATGCTCATCCTGCTCCCTGATGCCATTCAGGATGAATCCACTGGCCTGGAACGTGTAAGTTGTGGAGATAAACACAAAACCAGTCTGTATCCTTCCAGGGAAGAAAGTTTGATACTGCATATAGACCTGCAGTTCAATTCCAGAGCTCTTATGTCACTGGTGCTCAGCACCAGCTGAAATGTCCCACACCTCCATGCCCCCCAAGTGCTGGCATGCTTTGTATCACTGCGGGTCCAGCCCCTTAGCCAGGGACTCGGGAAGAAGGCCTGACCCTCCTCAGGAGCAGGGGTTAGCAGTGGTTATGGTGAGCATCATAGGTGGTGAGAGGGGGACTTGGGGGAGCCTATAGCTTGTCCTGTAGATCCTCTCATGAATAGCTGGCGGATAGCCTCTGGCCACCACCTGCAAACAGGCCCACAGGAAAGATCTTTTCTGTTGAGGAGATAAACATTCTGGCTTTTCCTGCTCTGGGCAAGGAGTTAATAAGGGTATTGTGAGGAGACTTTATCAGCCTGCCAACCTGAAGGAGGATCCTTTGGTTAAGATACAGAAGAACTGGGTTCATTTCTTTGGGACCTTGTCATCAGTTCTTCTGTGACTGTTTCCCATGTGTAAAAATGTAAAAGAAACCCCAATCTAACATGTTTTATAGGAGTAAACTTTACGTGGAAGGGACTGATCCTTATTGTATCTACCAAAAAGCATAAAGGGATTGATCTCAGCTGGGACCATAGCCTGTAGTGAGAAGTATAACTCAGACTTTTGGCTTGAGAGCTCTAAAGCCTGGAAAAAAAGATGCGTGTTAATAGTGTGTAAACAAACACAGCAATTGTTATTTTGGATGTGCAAAACTGACTCTATTCTCATTTAAATTATGTAAACTTGGGGTTTTTCTGCAGCTGGAAAGAGAACTTACCTATGAGAAGCTGATAGATTGGATCAATCCTGAAATGATGGATTGCACAGAGATGCATGTGTCTTTACCCAGATTTAAACTGGAAGAAGATTATGATCTGAAACCCCTTCTGAGCAGCATGGGAATGCCTGAAGCATTTGACTTAGGGAAGGCAGACTTCTCTGGAATGTCAGCTGGCAACGAGCTGGTGCTCTCTGAAGTGGTTCACAAGTCCTTTGTGGAAGTCAATGAAGAAGGCACTGAAGCAGCAGCTGCCACAGCAGGAGTGATGATGATACGCTGTGCAATGATCACTCCAGAATTCACTGCAAATCATCCCTTCCTTTTCTTCATCCGGCACAACAAAACTTCCAGCATTTTGTTCTGTGGCAGGTTCAGCTCTCCCTAAAAAGGAGATCTCTTGGCGGAAAAGCCACCATTATGCAATAACTTCTGTTTCTTTAGAATAGGGCTACTCTTTTTGCATTGTCTCTTCCAGCTGTGCCTGAATCTGCTTCTGTGGCCTTCACCTCAGGCTTGGTAGAATTACAGAGCTACTCAGACATGCACAGCAACTGCCATTTAAAAACAACCATTATCCTGTTTGTTTGTATATTTTTTCCACATTCATCCATTTAATGTCTTGATACATTTCCCAGAGATGAAAGGAGTCTCTGGCAGCCTGTTCCAAGTGTTCTTAGGCAGGTATTTTGGATAGTAACTGCACAAGCATTTAAGCAAGGAATAAAAGTATGTCTTTGCACTTGGTGTCCTTACATCATGGGGTGAGGAGCATTGTTCTGTCACCACAGGACCCCTGGGTTTATTACCAGTTCCAGTCCTGTAGCAAAGAATGTAATGAAAAAGCTTCTGGTGTCTAGGTAATAGTTAAATCACAAAGCTTTGGTTTTTTACTATTGTTATATATTTTCCCATTTCATAGTTTCTTAAACGCTTTAACTGAGTAATACCAAAGACATAGCTGAAAGAGCTTTCCTAATACAGTGATGTGCTTTGCTGTTTCTGTTCCTGAAATAATAAAGGAACTGTAAATGCTCTGGGACTGTTTGTGTGTTTGGTTTTTTTTCAACTATACCTTATGCACTTAAAAAAAAATCTGCTGTATGAAGAAAACAATTATTTCTTGATACTTCTATGTAGCTTGTTTAGAATTCATTGTTAAACATAGAACTTTCTGAATATTGTGTAACTGAGGTGCTTACTTGGGTTGCTGTGGAGTTTGGGGGTCACCTTGAAAGGATTTGGGGCCAAGGGCTCCTGGGCTAGGTGTTGTTTCTGGGCAGCACAGCCATGCTACCTCTGGTGGAGTTGTGCACAGTTCCGCAGCTCCCTGCTCATCATCCAAATGGTGCTCGAGTGCCCTGTGTTGTCTCAGGGCAAGGGAATAAATGCATTATTTAAAGGGAGGGGAACGCACCCCACAGTTTAAGTCACCTTTAACGGCATTAAGAACAGCATGGGCAGTGTGTGTGTGTGTTGTTTCAAATCGAGAGCTAGTGGAGGAAAACATCCACGGTTGAACCGGAGGGTCACCTCCATGCTGTGACATTCTTTGCATTAAAAAAGTGAAGACCACTGTGACCCAGAAGCTGAGCGACGGGAAGACAGAGGCGATCTGGGCTAGGCGGCCACGGAGGGCGAGAAACCCCCAGTCCCGCGTCGCTGGTGCCGGAGGGGTTTGGGTTTTAACCACGCACCCCGGACCCCCTGCTCCCCTTCGCCAGGAAATCCGAGCGGCCTCCTGCAGACGTGGCCGCCGGCGCCCGCCCCTCGCCCCGCCCGGTGCCGGCGGGGCTTCGCAGCGCAGCTCCGCACCGCACAGCTCCGCACCAGCTCCGCTCCGCACCGCACAGACACCGCACAGCTCCGCAACAGCTCCGCTCCGCACCGCACAGACACAGCGCAGCTCCGCACAGGTAGGCAGGCGGGGCAGCGGCGCTCGCTGCGCGGGGACTCCGCGGGCCGGGAGGGGGTCGGGGCAGCCTCTGGCCCTGCTCCCGGGTGCTTTCTACGGGAACCGGGAGGTAACAGACGAAACGCGGAAGGTTTTCGTGGCGCCGGCGGTGTCCCCCGAGGGCGGCGGGGGCTGCGCGGGGACCGGTTGCAGCGAGAGCTGCAGGGTGGGGGTGCAGGGAAGAGAAAGCGAAAGTACACCTCGGGGGTTGGGTCTGGATTTTTTGTTTCGGGTTGTTGGGATTTTAGCACGGAGCAGGTGACACTGCAGAGACGCAGGGCGCGCCCAGCCGACGGTGGTACTTGGCAATTCCTGCAGAAAGACCCAAACCCTGGTGCAAACTCCTCCGTGTCCTGGCTCTGGACAGCGGCTGTATTACCGGGCTGCTGCCTTGTGTGCTGGGGGCAGATGTGCAAATGCCAGCATCTCAAGTGAGAGACGGGACAGAAAGAGCCAAATCCAAAAGTCCCGCCGGGAGCAAGCCAAGAGAAGCAGGAGTCGGGTTCTGCAGTATCAGGTGGTAGTGCCACCTGCCTTTGGGTAGGATTCCATACCTGGCACTTTTCACCCAGCTCCAAGGGCCTCCAGTCATTATTCCGTGAGTCACACAAGGTTAGGACAGGTTTCTGAGGCGTGTTTCCTGTAGTCCTGAAGTGACTGTTTTATTTTTCAGCTGTAACCATGGAGAACCTGAATAATGCCAACAGCAGATTTGCACTTGACCTGTTCAGAAGGTTCAGTGAGACCAACCCAACAGGAAACGTTTTCTTCTCCCCTTTCAGTGTCTCTACTGCCCTGGCCATGGTCCTTTTAGGGGCCAAAGGTAACACAGAGGCACAAATGGTGAAGGTTAGTATAAAAAATAAAATTAACTTTTGCTTTGAATTTTATTTACATTATAAATTGTTGTGTTTTAGAGGAGGGAAAATGAAAGGAGGGTGTTACTTTTAAGTGCTCAAAAGATTTCTGTCATGGTCACCAAGTCTTCCTTAGGCTCCTTTCTGCAGTTACGTTCCGCCTGCTCTGCTCCAGAGCCCTCTTTCCATATTTGCTACGGCCCGTGTTTCTCATTTAATTTCTCTTGTTAATTATTGAAGTAGAAAACCAATTTCATTCAATCAGTCTCCATTTAAACTGGTTGGTGTTTCAGGCAGTTAAGGCCTTATTAGTTTTCATGAGACATTTCAACAAAGAACTATTGCTTTGCAATACCAGGTCACCAATGGTATGCTTATTGCTAATAAAACTGTGTATTTAAGAAACCCAACAGTAATATATAGTTTTATATTTAAAGTGATAATACATGATGATGGTACCCAAGTATCAGTATCTTAGTAACAGCTGGGCACTCAGATATCCATCTCAGGGGAGCTGGGCCCGCATACTTGTTTTTACCATAGCTCTAAGTTAGGTGGATAGTTTAAAATTCCTCATTTTAAATTGCAGAAGTGGTGCAGGCAGGAAATTGCAGAAGTGGTGTAGGTAGGGGTGTGCCCGTTTCCCTGTGGCCTTCTGCATGTAGGGGCTTGGCCACTATTATTTTTCCCCTTTGTTAGGTTAACGCCCGCTGGTGCAAAAGGCTGTATGAGACTTCCCAGTGCAGTCATCATCACGTATTTGCCCATGAATAATTTCACCTTTGCATTCTGGACTTTGGGAGGAACCGTTGAGTGGTGCTGTGCTTACTCAGGAAGATAATAACATTTTTCACTCCTTGTACAAACTGACATTGGACACATAATTCATGTAATCAAACTGACAGCCCCACCTAGGATAAACCTACTGACAGCAGAAACCATGCAAAAGCAACCTTGCAGAAAATGTCTTTTAATAGAGTCACCTTCAATAGTGCATGTTCCCATACCATAATGCTTAACCATAAAAGATAATTGTTGTAAGTTTTCTTAAGAACTCAGCTGTGCTAGTTTTGATCATGGACAGGACTCAGAGTTATGATCAGCAGCTTCAGCTCTGGCTACATATAAACCATGAGATTAATACAGGTGGCTGACCAGGCAGCACAGCACCAAGAAACAGTCCCATTCAATTCCTGATGTTTACAGAAGTCTCTAAGCAGCTTCTATTCTCTTTTTGCTTTCTTTAACCTTCCTACCTACCTGCTGGACCAGGCTCACCCCATAGATAAACTGTATGTTCTTTTAGGATAGTATTAGCAGCAGCTAATTTGCTTCTTTTAATTTAGACACTTCATTTTGAGCAAGTTGAAGATCCCCACTCAAGGTTTCAGACTCTGACGATGGATATAAACAGAAGCAATGCTCCCTACCTCTTGCGGCTCGCCAGTCGCCTCTTTGGAGAGAAGTCCTACAGCTTTCTGCCGGTACGCTGGTGCAGGCCGTGATGCTGTGCTGGACCCTGCTGGGAAAATGTAGCTACTTGAGTATTTATGGAGTAGAAATACTTCTAGGCGTATTTCTAAATGTCACTGGGCAGTCAGCAGAAGTGTTGCATACATGCACTTCCACATCTGTGCATCTCACTTAAAGGATGCTACAGAGCAAACCCTTTTCATTGCTTGTTTGGTTCTTGTCTGGGTTCTTACTTAGTTTACAGTAACTGCCACAACACCCCACTCTGATGCAACCAGCTTTTTAGGACACAGTCAGCTCTGTGTCTGGTGCAATCAGCTTTTTAGGATTTTCATTGGTCTAGTACCACGTTACTGAAATATTTTTGAAAACACTGTATTTATTTGGGAGGGGATGCCCAACATGTCTAAACAACATGCCTCTTCAGTGAATTATACCTTTGTGTGTACCTAGGTTGCTATTTTTCTCTCTCTTCAGCTCTTTTGGAGAGTTTTGCATTATCCTAGCTGTGATTGAGTTTGTTTCAGGAGAATGACAGGTAAACATTGTCACACCTGCAGTAAGCAGTCCACCAGGTGTATACATGGCAGATGCACTATGAGACTTATTCTGAGATGGAAAAAAAAGAAACAACCTGAGAAATACCCCAAGCAGTGCACTGTTAGTGCCCCACCTCAGGGCCAGTGATAATCTGACACAAGCTATATCTACATCATAAAGAGATGTTTTCTTATCTGCGAGCAATTAAAGCTGTTCTTATCATTCCAAAATCTAGGATTTCCTGACTAATACTCAGAAATTATATGGAGCTGATCTGGCTACAGTTGATTTTCTTCAGGCTTGTGACAAAGCCAGGAAAGAAATTAACCAGTGGGTAGAGGAGAAAACTGAAGGTACTTATCTACTTTGGTTAATAAAGTAACTGTCAGTGTTTCATACTTTGGGAGCAGAAACAGACTTTATTCTCTGTTGGCTTTAGAACAGTTTAGTTTTGACCTGGGATATTCCCTTGATACACTGACAGAATCAGAAAACACTTAAGCAAGACATTTAAACAGTTCCATACATCCTGAGACTCTTCCATTATTTTGTGTCCAGGCCAACAAGTGCACGAGAAATGCCTAAACGCACAATTTATACTCTTGAGCTGGAAAAGTTTTCAGACAGACCCAGTCCCTATTGTAGATATATTTCTAAATCCAGTAATACTAAATGTGGGTGTTTTCTAGTTCCTGTATGATGAGTCATACATGACAGGTAAAAGCATTACATTTTAATCAAATTATGGTATATCAAGTTATAGCAGTGTGTACGGTGAAGTAAAGAGGTACTGAAGCACGCTTTGTTACAGGAATGTAGAGAGTTCTGTATCTGCAGTATCGTGGAATCAGTCTCTTTGTGTATGTTTTACATGCCATCAACCTACCACAGGATTTTGTTGTGATTTTATTTTTTTTACTGCCCCCTCTGAAGGTAAAATCCCTAATCTGCTGTCTGAAGGCTCAGTCAATGGCATGACCAGGCTCGTACTGGTAAATGCCATTTATTTCAAAGGGAACTGGGCAGAAAAGTTTAAAGAAGCCGACACCAGTGATGTGCCATTTCGCTTAAATAAGGTAATACAGAGGGGTCTTGGTAGTATATCTATCTAATGAAAACAGTCAAATACAGGTACTAGAGCAAAGCTTTGCTTACAGATAAAAAAATACAAACGAAAAGTCTAATGAATGTTTTTAGTTCACTCAAAGGCTTTATGGATTGTAGCATTTCTGCATTCAGTAAGCTATTTGTTGTGTCACTTACTGGAACAGTATCAGAGACAACTCACACCTAGATTAAGAACGCGCCTGTGCTGCGCAGACTCTGCAGTGTCAGCTGACCCAAACCACGCCTGTGTGTGACACCAGGGAACCAGCTCTGGAGTGACAGCACACTTGGGTTACACCCTTTTTCTTGTACTATGTTCTGTTTATGTTAACAGCTTTACAAGACACTGCAGACAGCCGTCTGCCTTACGTTGAACACTTATCTTTGTTGACTTTTAACATCATCATTTTGGGGCTAGAGCAATATAAAAGTACAGCAATTTGAATAAATTGTTTTCATTTCTGAGGACAGTGATATAGAGGCCAAAGGAGAACCAGATATAATCCAGACTCATTTCTTCAGGAGAAATGGGTTATTAAAGCAGCAGTCCTGAGGTCAAAGAAGGCAGCTTTATCTAGTAGAGGAAGGGTTTTTGCAAGAACACAAGTTTTACTTACTTTTTTCCTATCAGGTCTTTACATTAGTATACTTCTCAACTATATAGTTTTAATATTGGTACCTTTTATTCATCCAGAATGAAAGAAAGACAGTGAAAATGATGTACCAGAAAAAGAAATTTCGTTTTGGGTACATCCCTGAAGTGAAGATCCGTGTTCTAGAGCTGCCTTACGAGGGAAGAGAACTTAGTATGATCATCCTGTTACCTGATGACATAGAAGATGATTCCACTGGACTGCAGAAGGTGACCCTTCTAAGCTAAAGCAGTTATTTAATGGATAAGTTCAGCCATTCTAAATTAAAGCCTTAATGAACCCATGTTCTCAGATCCCCCTATCGTTTTTGTATAGTTACTTTATAGTTGTACAGTGCTCTGTAAAACCTTGTGTTACTGAAAATGAAAGATTTCTACACTGATATGTAATGATCTCTGTCTTTTTAATTCTAGCTGGAAAAGCAGCTTACCTTAGAGAAGCTCCAGGAATGGTCACGTCCAGAGCATCTATATTCCACTGATGTTCATGTGCGTCTGCCAAAGTTTAAGCTAGAAGAAAGCTATGACCTTAAATCAGACTTAGCTGCTATGGGCTTGCTGGATGTATTTGACAGCGGCAAGGCTGACTTGTCAGGAATGTCAGGGGCACGTGACCTCTTTCTCTCCAAAATTGTCCACAAGGCTTTTGTAGAAGTGAACGAGGAAGGCACAGAAGCTGCAGCTGCCACTGCTGGCATTGCTATGCTCTGCATAGCTATGGAAGAGGATTTCAGTGCTGACCATCCTTTCCTCTTCTTTATCCGTCACAACCCAACACAGACCATACTTTTCTTTGGCAGGTATGCTTCTCCATAAAAGAGGACATGGCATCTGCAGACCAGTTCCTGCTGTAGTCATTGCAGGCTCTGCTCCCAAATGAGTTGGATTTTGATGTAGAAAGTTAATGGTCCTGTCTTGAATTCCTAGTAACTTTGACTGAGATTTTGCCTTTCCCATTAAAACAGTCCCAGAGAAACTGAGGAGTAATTTATTTTCCTTTCTTGAAATAGACATCTTTAATAAATAGTGAAAATCTTAAGTGTAGGCAGAAGAAATCTTTTAATTAGACTGGGAGTAGAAACACTCCTGAAAGAAACCTGTGTCTTAAAGCACAAGATCACCCTGAACACATCCTTGCATGGGTTTTCTCTGTTGACAGCCTCCTATTGTAATAACTTGTAATAATAAACGCATGTATACTAGGATGTTCTTGCAAAGCTGTTCCTCTTGTAGTCTTGCTTTTGAAAGATCTCAGTAAAATACTTACAGGCACCCAAAGGCACGTTCTTGAACAGCTGAGTTTACCCAATTCTGTCATGAAACAGAAGGTCAGATAACATTTGTTTACAGACATCTATTAATAGAGAAAGGATTGAGCTATTTATACAAAAAGTAACTCTTTCTAGTCATTTGCCAGAAAACTTGCAATGCAGCTTTTGAATGAGGAGAAGAAATGAGTAACAACTTTAGATGGCATGTTTAAAGAAGATTTTAAAAATGTGTAGTCTGGTGCTACTTTAGTTATTGAAAACATGAAAACATGCCAAAGCTCAGAGGTTTTAGGTGCTTGAGGCTATTGGGCACTTTCATCAGCTTTCAATATGACATAAGATTCTGGCCAGAACCTATGTGATCCTCAAAAAGTACTTCAGCTTCCCAGAAGACGACTCTGTATAATCTGCAATAAATATCCAATGTGGCTTTTTATAGAGAAGGGTTCAACGTTTACTGAGCTGACCTCCCATCACCTCTTCATACACAACCCTTTTGTAGTGTACAACAGCCTTATGCCTAGGGGCCACTGTACTTACACACTTAGCATTCTGTGTTTATTTCTGGAGCTTATTTGCTTGTATCATGTCTCTCTTGGGTACTGTAATGTTCACCTGTACAAACTCAGATTTAAGTGGGCCACAATAATTTCTGCAATTGCAAACTGTATATTAATTTTGTCTTTAAACAACAAATATAAGTCTTTCTTAAACTTATGTTCAGAATGGAAATTTCTGCACCCAATCTAGTATTTCAGAGTACAAAATTAACTGTCTACCTGGAGGCTGGTTTCAAAGAAAATCACTTGTGCAGCAGGTGTGATCAGCTGTATGAAGTCCTTGGCCTGTTTAGAGTAGGTGAAAGTATTGAAAACCAAGTTCTCAGTAGAAGAGATGATAGCATGAACCATCAGCATCCCCCATATGTGTAATGACTCCAGCTGCTAGCACCTACAGGGAACAGGGAGAGAGTAATGGGTTGTAAGAAATGACACAAGCACAATTACTTTGTCTTACTCACAGGCTTTCTTAGGACTTCACTTTCACTCTCCATGCAGCAGCATATGCCAGTTTTCCTCATTTCAGCCATGAGCCCAGCAAAGCCAATTTTCTTCCTCCCTCTGGGCTGTCCTTGCAGGACAGAGGCAGGATCACCCCAGGAGCACTAAGAACGCAGGAGAGATTGTCTGTCTGCAATTTTGCAGTGGCCTGCAAGCAACTCAGAGGAGATGCTGCAGAGAAAATAAAGATCTCTGCACAGCTGGACTGGCTGTAGCCTCCACAGCCGCAGACTTTTTTGGGTGATAAGGACTCTATCAGCTAAACTCCACCAAGTCTTTGCTGAGTGCTGATCACCACAGAGGACTTTCATCAGGTCCACCTTGAATACACCAGAACAGGGGGTACTGGAGAGGCATTTGGGGCAAAACACACAATTGTCGTTCTGTAAAACTTCTGTGCAACTTCTGCTATAACATCTGGGACAATGTTGTAACAAGGGAAGTTTAACCAAGTCTGAAATAGCTGGAGGAAGAGCTGTAAATAGGAAGTTAAGGCTTCGAGTACCCATTTCTCCAACTGCAGGCAAGAAACTAGTCTGGGGTTTCCCTTGGGTAAAACTGTATGGTGAATTAGATTTCAGCATTAGTTGGTACTAGCAAAGATAAGAAAATCTGGTGCAGTTATCTCATCCTTTTTGCTAACAGAAAATAAGAATGGTAAAGTACCTCAGACTGCATTAACCCAACACTTCTGTCAGTTGCATCAAAGGGAAACAAGCCAACTTCTCCTACACCTGTAGGATAGAACAACATCTTTAAGGTTACCAATCCATTGACTTGATTTGTTTTCCAAGCTGGGGTCAGCTTGCAATTCAGAGGCCATCTAAAGAAATATTTACATCAACTCTGTGTCTTAAGAATTAAAGTGAAAGCTAGTTGATAGTACAAATAATTTTGCCAAGAGTATTCTGGATTAATATAATCCAGATTTTCACCTCTGTTCCCATCTTTCTATATCTTTTCAAAGGGCAGATGCAAACTCAGAAGTAGCTCCTACCATGCTAAACCATCCCGCTGAAGAACAGGGGGACTTATGTAAGGAAGAAGAACACATAGAAATGTTAAAAGAAACTGAGTCAAACCCTCTGAAAACAGGCAGTCAGGCAATCAGTTGAATTTCTGGAACATTTCAGTTACACCATGATCTTTGGCCTAAATTCTACATTTCTGCCATGAAAAGATCTTATTATGAAGACTACCAAGCAAGAAGCCTCACAACAAAATTAATCTCCAATACAAATACCCTTTGGTCAAGAAAAGACAGTAACGAAAAAAGTTTTGCAGGTTGCAAAAAGTTGATCAAAGTTAAGGTCCAGCAATCTATCTTGTAACACACGAGTAATCAGCTGAATTTCCTGCTGCAGGAAAGTTAAGTTGTCTTCCTGACTTGGAACTGCATCCTCAGACCACAGACCTCCTGGTCTGCCAAAGTTGCTTTGAATGACCTCCAGCTGTGCAATTGTGGCAGCTCCTCTGATTGAAGCTCCACACAGCACCAAATATCTCTGCTGTCAAGAAATACCTGTCTGCAGTTTGTGTGTACCATATAGCAGGGATATCGTGTTCTCAGTTGAACAGCAAAAGAAGATCAGAAGCTACAGACACAGCAACTTAAGTTTTGACCTCACCACGTTTCATGAAGTAAGCAGGATCTGGACAGGAGCCCTTGAGGTCCATCAGGTAACCAGTAACAAAGGTATATATGGCCATGTGGCAATCAAATCCTAAAGTAGTCACCGAGCAACTGTAGCTGTAACTGCACTGCACTAGTGTGCAGCTGCTAATTTTCAGCCAAGACATCCTCATCACTGGTCACCAGTTAACACCACAGCACTTTGACGGGTGTGGACAGTTGCCCCAGTGGCTGCCCAGCATTCCAGTAACAGAAATCTTCTTTGCTAATTATCTGCTGTAATCTTAGCCAAACACAGTCCTCTTCTGCCACCCAACTGCTCGTTAGCACAATCACACACAGCTTTAGCAGTTGCTGGCTTTTCAGCACACTGGACCACTGCACACTACGGGGGACCGAGGAGAAGGAAAATCATCAGCACTTACATGAAGGAATGTTGTCAACATCAGGAGCACTGCCATGACCATACGTTCCACTCGCTGAAATGTTCAGTCAGCAGCAACCTTGGAGGTGGATATGTTTTCAGCATGAAGAGGAAGCCAAACTCTCCATTATAGCAGTAGGTCAATTTCTGTTTCAGCTTTCCAATCAAAGCTAATGAAGTTCCTGAAGCACAAATGGAAATACATGAGTGTGTTTCACTACCAGCAATCTCCTTTCCAGAAGCACTTCCTAAGAAGTCATCACCCAGTAAAAACTTTAAGTGACACAACTTCAAAACCTAACATAATTCAGCTATTTTCATGACGACTGTACTTCCAAAATGATTTAAACTTCCTCTGGCAACTAGAGATTATAAAGTTAAAGGAACCTCAAACCTTAAAAACCGTACTGCTGTCATAAGAATATTTAAAAAAATGCATAGGCACTATTTTTAACAACTTTATTGGTTTAGTAAATGTACAAAATCAGTCTCTGGAACATCATAAGAGCAAGAATTATACTGTAATTGTATTTTGCTTACCGTGTTTTAACAGGGAGGGTACAAGTTACTATTTTCCTGGAAAACAAACATTCTCAAAATCTGAAACAGACATTGATTTTAAAAAGCAGCACAATAATATTCCTTGTCTCACAGCAGCAGCCAGAAATACAAGTCTCATTTCTTCTCCATTTAATTTGAACCAGCAGGTGACAGCACTATACAGATAAAGCTTATTTTTTCATTTCTATACTGCTTAACTGCAATTCTTTATAAAACACCTTCAGAATAACAGAATAATCAGAAGGATAAGAAAGTATCTGAAAGGCTCCATGCCTTACTAGTTTCAACCATAGTTTCAGCCATCTGTTACTGTAAGGGGAATTTCTATCCTGGTATAAAGGTAAGTCTTGAAATGAAAACCCGTTCAGAGCAAGGCTGTCATGTTTTCTGTTCCTTGAAGAAGTCTATTCCTTTCAACTCTTCTGGTAGATAGTCCTGCTCTACAGGTTCCTTGTACATGGGGTTATATTTATAGCCTTTACCATAGCCCAAGTTCTTCATGAGCCTCGTTGGGGCGTTTCTGAGGTGCAGTGGCACAGGCGGCAGAGGTCCCGTGTGCTTTCTCAGGCACTCCTTGACATTGCCATATGCTCTGTAGACCTCTATGGACTTCGGTGCTCTGGCGAAGTACACCACACATTGTGCTAGAATCACCTGGAAACAAGAAAAGGGACAACGTTAAATTACTTCTTTTAAGCTCTTTGGGAAGAGGTCTGTTATTCAGGTAGCATGACAGGGATTGTTTTTAAAGTGACCGCTGCCTGCTACTCTAGTATGAATATTATTTAACAACACAGCTCTTCATGATTTTCACTACTAGAAAAGAATAACTACTTTAGAGTATCAGAATATATTATTTACAACAGAAAAAATGGACAGAGCAAAATGGCATCAGTTCACATACCACATCAAAACTCACTGCATATTTATTGTTAAATGTCAACCTATAACATCTATTTCAAGAGCTCCAACGTTCTCTGACTTGTCAAAGAAGGGGTGTGCTGAAGAAACAACTAAATTTGCCTTGTCCTTGCAATTTCTGTTTCTTTTTATAATTACAGACAGGTTTGACAGTGCGCAGTACTTTCAGATCAGTGAATTAATGAATCCTTTACCTCACACTCTGGCATTCCAATAAAATGACAGCCTTGATAAGCAGCAACTGCTTGTGTTAAAGCCAGAGGATCCGCCAGCCCTACAAAAACGAATCAGACAAAAGCAGGTTAAAGACAGTTTACTTTAGTTACTGTCTCTTCTTTTTATTTTTCCTCCTGTAAAATGGAAGACTATTCATGCATGCATCAAAGTTGCTCTCTCAGATGCTGGAACTTCTGGTACAATACTTTGTAATACACAAGATATACTCCCCTCCATCCACAACCTTCCTTCTGTTCCCTCCCCAAAAGAAAAGTCTGAGCTATGGGTATGATTTGCAGACTGAATCTGTTGCCACATGGTGGCAGCTTGAGCAGCAGCTGTACATTTGATTCACTTACCTTTCGGAATTGAAGAAGAAATGAGGAAATATTGCTGCATAGACACAGCTTCCTCAGATCTTATAGCACATGTGGTGGATGAAGAGTTACAAGTGTTGCTGCATCTGTTACCTTGGGTAAGTCAACCAAGACACCTTACAACTAGCTATCAAATTGGAGATTTGCAAGTGAGGGTAGACATTCACCTTCCAGAGTCACTAAAAAAGCTGATATCCCTGAAATACACATGTCCTCTAGGACACAAGTTTACTGGTGACCTACAATCACCAGAGATTAGAGGAATCCATGTTAATACACTGCCAAAATCTGACCTAAAAAATATTTAGGCAATCACAGTGACACCACATGTAGGTCTCTGCACATACAAAGCTTTTGTTGGATGTGGGGCATTTCCTACTTTGTACCTATTTGTCATACAGCACTCGTGGGGCTGTCTTCTCTAACACCAATTTTTGGAAACCAGAAGCTTGAAAGATCCTCATTCAACATAATGTTCCAACATGAAATACTGCAAATACTGACCTATATCTTCACTTGCAAACCTCACCAGCCTCCTCGCCACGTAGAGGGGATCCTCACCACCTTCCAGCATTCGGGCAAGCCAGTAAAGGGAAGCGTTCTCATCTGAGCCTCTCATGGACTTATGCAGGGCAGAGATGCAATTGTAGTGCTCCTCTCCTGTTGAGAAAGGGGGAGACAAGATACACAAGGCTGTCAGGAAATTAAGTGAAGTGCATTCAAGTGAACAGAATATATTTTACTAGATCACAGCAGGTAAACATAACCTGCTTTTTCCAGTTCTTTTCATGATACATGATTCTGGTGTTCATTAACGTTTTCAACACCTTTGTGCTTTGTCACATGGGTCATTCCACTAACCACTCAAGCATAATAGAGCAACTGCAGATGAAGAGGAGGGTGTTTTATAAACACTGCAAAGCAAACAATTTAGTCTGGGTACACTAACAACCTTTCCTTCAAAAGAAAAAAACAAACCAACAGATATTTTAAAGTTAGGAAGGAGACTCTATATAAATATCTCCTAATTGACAAAGAGTGAAGTACAAACACATACAAACTTGGACATGCACACAGCTCTGAAAAGACCACAGACGAATCAGAAATTCAATATTATACACTAGTGATATTTTAGAAAAAGAAATTTAACATCAACTAAAACTTGAAAATAAAGCGTGCAGTAAACCAAGCACAAGTTGGCTGTATCTTATAAGGGAAAAAAGGGAAATGCTGCGGATATACAATGATTGCACATCACATGATCTGGGAGAAATTGGATTGCAGATAACCCCTAAGAAATGCTGAGTTCAGCTGCAGATACCTGTACTACTGGAAGGCTCTCAAAAACTAAGCATCTGAAACAAAAAACATGAGCAAAACCTGAAATGCCAGACTGCTAAACAAGGAGTGGGAAGACTGAATGAATTGCAAGGAATTTTTTTAACAGAGTTTAATATAAGATTAGCTATGGACTCCAAGGAGAAACAAAGCCATTCCACAGATCTTTAAGAGCTACAGTTAAAAACAAAGGGTTAACATTACAAATGCTGATGAGATCCTTCCTGCTTGCAATTTTTCTCTGTGCAGCTGGTTTTGATTCTTAGGCATTTCTTTCAGTCAAACTTGTAAGAATATTTTGCTGCAATACCGTTACTAAACTTTCCACACTATCTGCTTTTTTTTATTTTTTCAAGTGCCTGGCATTCCTTGGCTCAGAGCTAACTGTATATTGTAAAGGCAACTGGCTGCGTGCACAGCCATCTGTTAGCATTTCTCTTCTTCCTATGGCTAAAAGGATTTACAGCCTGAAGGCTGTATCAGAACACATCACTGTCACTGGTAGGCCCTGCATAACCAAAGGCTGCATGCATGAATGTGAAAACCAAAGCCCTGTACTGCTGCAACTGCTCCTTTCAAAGCCAACAAGACCTCCACCTCCCTGGTTAGCAATGGGTCCACTTTCCCACGTCACCACTCGGCTCTGTGGTGAGCCCAGTGCCAGCGCTGGTGTGCCCGGGCCAGCAGGCAGCTATTTCTGCTGGGACTCCACACAAAGAGGCCTGTGCTATGTAGTTGCCACTCGTGCCAACACAAACAGCCTGTTGGTGCTCTGACACAACACTTGAGTTAGCAGTAAACCCAAGCAGCTGAACTCTCATCATCCTCTTGGAAGGGGCATCTCTTGTCTCTCAAGAGTAAGGAAGACAACCTTTAAATATCTCCAGTGTTTGCACTCACCCAGATTCTTTTGCTGGCATGTTTTTATACACTGCTTGGGCTACTGTAAAGTGTCTTCCTCAGGGACAACAGCTGAAGAGGCAGAAGGAATCCAGCAGATAGATTGGGACTAGAGATAGCATACCTGCAGGGGACTTCAGAGAGCACAGGCTGAGAGAAGAGACAGTTTTGTCCCTTTATCTCCTTCCTCATCCTAGTCATCAACATAACAATACCTATACACCAGCCTTTGGCATTTGTACAGTGCCACCTAGACTTAACGCAGCCCCCAGAAGAGGTACTCTCTGCCACCTCTAACAGAGCAAGCAGATGGTGGAGCAATGGACACAGCCAAGAGCTCTGTGTGACAGTGGCCACAAGGCAACAGGGACAACATGGCACAAGAAACTCACACCAGTAAACTGGTCAGATTTTCCGCTTCCTCCTAATCATGACTTCTTCCTGCCACAGACCCCACAAAATTCTTCTTCTCCCTCCCCCTGCCTACCTTCAACTTCCCAGCAGCCATCATACCAATACCTGCCCAGCTGTTTCCTGACAACGAGCCACCATTTCCCCTCCGGTGCAGGAAGGCTGCAAGCAGGCAGTATGTGTTATAAACAGCCTCAAGAAACCTCTCAGCACAGGGTTTGAATAGTGACGGTTAATTGAGCAAATCAGATGCAGCAGCAAAGAAGTAATCAGTTCTCCAAATACTGCTTGTCACAACATTTGATACTATACTGAACGGTGATTCAAGTATTGCTGAAGAACCATCACAGGCGTGCAAGGAGATCCACCTAATCTCTAATATTCACACTCTGATTTTTAACCCTCTCACATAAAATGGTATAGTGGCCAAGAATGCCAAGTCACAAACCAAGCAAGAGTGGTTATCACATCAGGAAGCCTTAATGCAACTTGATTTATGTTATTTGCCCTATGCAAGCTATGAAATTACTTACCTTAAAAGGTAACTCTAAAAATAAAGCAAACTGCTCAGGTTTTTACATAACATTGTTGTGAACACAAGCATTTCCAAGACTCTCAAAGGAGTAGAAGTGCCATGGAAGACTTCCAACCCTCCAAGAACAAATTCCTTCATGAAATTACTTCTCCCTCTTTGCATTTGCAAATTGCCTTAGAAGACAATATTTTAATAACCTTAAAGAACAAGTAATCTCACCATGCAGTGGTCTGCAGGGCAGCAAACATTTTTCAGCCAGCCTACACTGCCTAAGTGGTAAGAGGGAATCCTGTTTAGAAGGGATTTCTGGGTGAGCCTGCTACACCCTAAAGGAAAAGTAGTTTTTAAGCCAAATTTCAACCACTGGTACTAAAGGGGGAGAATAAACAGAAAGTATTGAGGCTATCAGCTCTTGAGAATGCTGCATCTCAGGAACCGTACCAGGTACTCACCTGCTCGATCATACAGGATGTGAGATCGCTGTAACCCTTCCTTCACATGTTCTTCAGTCACCAGAATGCCATCTGCAGAACCACCTGTGGTCGTGTTCCCTGCTAATCTGGCCTGAACTGCTAACTGGAGTCCATTCAGCCCAGTCCTGGCATCGCCGTCACAAAGGTAGGCAAGGGTATTGAGAGCTCTCTCCTCAATGTACACCGGGAACCTGCCACAAAACACACACACACTGTTAGTCCCACCCTGCTCTGCTCCCCACGGGTCATGATGGAGGGGGCACTTCTCTACACACTCATCTCACTGAGTTCAGTGGAGTGGGGCCCTCTTTCTTCATGGATAGATTTCTGAAACTGTGCTAGTCTGACAGCCTGCCTGCCAGACTCCTCTCAGTTTGATGAAGCACCACACTGTGCTGTTTAAATCATCCATAGCTAACGGAAGGTTACGGATACAGAGAGTCCAGCGAAACCCAAACCCAAACAACTGTAGCTGAAACTATGCCTTGTACTTTAATCCTGTACAGAAAGGAGAGTCTCTGAACGCCAGGCAGGGTGTAGCCACGACCACAGCTGTGCCATTACATTAAGGCTGACACGCACCACTGCCCTCTCTCCTAAAATTCACATTACTAAAATATAAAAAAGCTACAAGTGAGCAAACCATGAGGCAGAGTATCCTAAAAATCAAAAGGGAGTAGCTGTCCCTCCCTGCTCTGGCCTCAGGTTAGTGATTCTTAGTGCTTACATTCTGCGATAAAGCTAAAGGAGAAAGTGGATTCCCTCTCATTTATTTCATACAAAATATGAAATTACCAATACCCAATTACCACCACGTTAATACACTGCAAATTACTAAGAGTACAGACAAGCATCAACATGCAGGAAGGGTAATAACTTGCATTAAAGCAGTGCAGTGCCAAGCATTACTTTTATTTGCCAGATAGCCGTTTCAGAAGGCAGATAACATCCATTATGGACAAATCTGGATCTTATTCTTTCCAGAACTCTCCCGAATGTTTACTGTGACTCATCTGGCTTGGAGAACAAGGAGCAGAGAAAAACAAAGTCCCTCTTAAAACACTCTATTAAGACCTCACAGCAACAGCCCTGTCTCCCCACAGCATATCATAGAACACACCACACTGCTTATCCTGCCACTAAAGTATAGTAGTATCCTCCCTGATCTTACTGAAAAGAAATCCTCAGAAAACAACCAACTTTTGTTGGGCACTTCCAAGTTAATTTCAGAGGGGATACCCCATCCACCACTTAACAGTAACAGGATGCTTTTACAACCAGTAGCAAGAAGTAACAGGCATTAGGACATGACAAAGACCCAGCTACAGGCTTCTGCAGCAAATTGTCAGCAGTACAGCAGATTTCAGTATCCTGAGAGGGTGAGTCAGGAGCCACACATCCAAGTATGAGACTCTCTCCTAATCCAGAGGGTGATATTATGTTTTGGATGGAGAGAGACAGCGCTTTGCATTCTCTCTCTCCTGTCACCCTCCACCCCTGCCATATGCTGCTACTTCTTTTCTTTACTAGCTAGGGTTTCTCTTCCCACCCCCCAACTGCTTCATTCTCTCCCTGGCAGGCAGTCAACTCCCGGGGCTGTGTGTGTTAATACCCTGCAGCCCATAAAGTACTCACTCCGAGCGCTCGCTGCTGCCGCCAGTCGCAGAGCTGCTGTGCTGGTCGCCCTGGCCCAAAACCTGGACCCCCAAGGACCTGACAGCTCGCATCAGAATCATCTCCATTGCTTTAACTGAGAGCTTCTCCAGGACAATCACCCGGCACCGGCTCAGGAGAGCGGCGTTGACTTGGAAGGAAGGGTTTTCTGTGGTTGCTCCTATCAGGGTTATTGTCCCACACTCGACGTGAGGAAGGAAAGTGTCCTGAGGATGGGAGGGAAGCAGAAAAAGCTGATCTCGATCAATGACAACCTGAAACATCCCATGTGAGTAGGCTTTTTTTTGTGCGTGTCCTGTGAGTCTTTGGGTTCCCTGTTGATATGACAAATAACCTCACTGACAAGGCAGCTCATCTGCTCTGCTATCTAAATGATTTAATTTCACACACAGCATGTTATGGACTGTTCACCTTAACTCATGCTTGCACTGAGAATGCCCTTACCAGCTGAAAAGGAAGTGTCAAAAGCCTGCACATATTTAGTTTATTTATGCGAATTTGGTTTATTGCCTGGCAAACATAAGATACCGTGAAATTGCTTTATCAAACACAAGAAATAGTAAGGCTACTTCTAAATTTTGAATCAACTTTTAGGACAACAATTGCCTACATAATTCTATAGAATGGCTCAGAAAATTAGATTGCAGTATGGTTCAATATAAAAACTGTAACTTGCAGGACAGAATTCAAGCTTTCTATGGTATGACTAAAGAAAACTTATACCTAGGAAAGGAGAAATAACCACCCAAGTGATGGCTGCAGCAAGGTGTTATCCTGAAGCTATCATCTTAAGGCTAAGCTGGAAATTTCACAGAAGTGGTGACAAAGGCTTTTTTCAAAAAGGAGTATAGTAGAATACCTGCTGAGATTTATTGAAACGATGGATCTCATCAATAAAGAGAATGGTTTTTCTCTTGAAGAGTCTCTTTTCATTTTGGGCTTGGCTGATGACATCTCGAACATCATTTGTCTTGGCACTTGTGGCCGAGAGCGTCACGAACCTTGTGCCGTTCTTTTTGCTGCTGTTGGCTATGATGTGTGCCAGTGTTGTCTGAAAGAGCAACAGGAGAAAGCTTTGTAAAAATCCTTTTGGACACAAAGTACTCATTTGAAGGAAATACGTAGAGAACAAAGCTAGATGTTCTGGACATAGGGACAGCATTGACAGTTTGTCAAGTAAGGTACTTTAGTTCCTGCTGTTCTAGCACACAGAAGACTTAAAAACTTCCTGCTAGAGGTAGCTGTCAATTCCACAACTGCATTTCTAATACCTACACTGCTATGTACCAGACCTATTCAGTCCCAATACTGAAAAGGCCAGCAATGGCAGCTGTCTCCTTTACCATGGAATAAGAACTCTTTGCCAAATCCACGTCTGTCACAGAAGACAGGCTGACTGCAATTCACTGTGCAGTTATTCTCTAGAGTATGTCAATGGATAAAGAGCTGGACTTCCCCAAGACACCTGCAGAAGAGTCTACAGTGCAACCACATTTCAGAAATAAAAAGCTAAAATGCTGTTCGTTAAAGACTTTTCTATTTCCACTGCACAAAAACCCCTGAAATTAACCAGACAGCAGATTCTACAAAACTATGAGAAAGTTAGTAATGAAAAACTGTATGGATACTTAGGAAAATGTAACTTTTTAAATCAATATAGTCAGCAGTAACACAATGCTGGCCCAGGGAAGTAAAAGGCAACTGACTGAACAAACTTCTGGCTTGTTTTAGTGACCAGCTGTGTTGGTTTTCTTTCCCCATAGACAACCAGAATTTATATATCAAAGCAGAGAAGCAACCTCTTGTACTACCTCCTAGGCATATTTCTTACACCTCAAAACATCACAGGCATAATTTTCAGACTATTGCTTACAACTCTTAGTAGAGGCAGGTGTCTGCATGCCCGAAACAGCTTGTATCTCTACTTGAAAGTACTCCTTGAGAAAACCAGTGATTTTGCCACTGAGCTCACTCTTCTAGAAAGAAGGAGCCCAGGGAGACTGAAGACAGGAGATCCTCAGCAGATGAGGACTGGGACAGGTGCTGACAAAACCGCTTCAGAAGATATTCCAAGTACTGAGGTTAAAGCAGCTGGTGCTGCCAAACCTGATCCTCTTCCAGGGAGGCTGCAGAAGCAACCACTACCACACAGCTACCAGTGGTGCTGCAGCACTGCTCTGTCTCTTCAGTGCATCTCCTCATCCCTGCGATGGCAACCAGCCCAAGATGGGAAATGGGAGGCTAAGGGGGAGAATGTATCACTATTTATCCTTGCTTTAGCTTTAGTAAGGGCTTCCTGATTGTCTTCAGAGGAGGTGTCATTTCACATCCTGATACAAGACTTGTATATTGTGTCAGATCCTGTTTCACCCCGTGAGGCTCAAAGCACAGCCTCTCCCCTCCTTGTATCACCACTGGGAAGACAGGCTGGAAAGTGCCTGCAGCAAAGCCCACAGAAATCAGGAAGATCTGGGAAACAAAATGAAACAAAAAAGGTGAAGCTATCTTTGAAACTAAGCTAACAAAACCAAAGTTGGTATTTCCTTGCAAAAGGGCCTTGACTCAGAATGTACCTTCAGAGGATGTACACATGCCTTAAAAATCACTGAAAGCATGGAAACCCCCAATACATCAAATTTGAGGATGAAAAAGGAAAAAATATACCTCTTCCTTCTCTAAAAGTGGCAGTGGTGAGAGCGGAGGAAAAAAATTAACTGGCTATTCCTCTTGTTGCACCACTTGAACTAGTAACTCATGCTGCATCCTGGCTCTCATTTGCCAGGTCACAGAAAGTTCTGTTCTTTAAAATAAGCAGTGAGGAATCCTTTTTAAATACCTGTACAGGAGTCTGCATTTCTACCCCCAATTTAGAAAAAAACAAATATGCCTGTAGGGTTTAAACTACATTACCAGAGCTCTGAACTGCCAGACTCTTTCCTGCCGGCCTCTGACCATTACTTTCACTATATTTTTGCCTCTAATTCTGGCCAAGATTTCCATATCTTTGCTTACATAGTGTTGTCACCAACGGCCACATCAACAGCCTCTCCTCACCCTCAACCCTCCCTTTGAGGGCAGCAGGGCCATACTGTGGTTGACAGCAGTCAGGAAAGGCCATGTTCTGTTTCACTGCTTTGAGTGAGGCACCAACAGTCCCAGCATCCTTGGATGCCAGCCAGTGGAGCAGTTCCCTGGGATGCAGCTTAAAAAGCTGGGGTCTGTCCTACCCAGCACTGCTGAGCTGGTCCCAAGCTACCCCCCTGCGTCACAGGAGATGAGCCAGGCTGTGTCTAAAGGAAACTGGCAGGACAGCAGGTGAACATGGCCCAGGGACACTGTCTATAGAGATAAACACAATCAAAAGTGGCAGCAGCTGGCATTTACATAAGGGCAGATGCTATTCTTACCCATCTTGTTTGGTTCCTCACACCCCAAATAGCCCACTGTGAGACTACTGGAGGAGTAAGGTGTCACTGAACAACAGCCACAGCATGTGGTTCAGAGCACTTCCAGAACCCGAGTCCAACCAAGCACAAACAGATGCAAGGTCACTGCATGGTGTTTACTGAAGGGGAGCTATGCCTCCAGTTGCTGCATCCACATTTGACTCCTTATATTCCAGCCGCTTTCACAAATACAATTGTATTTTCTCTTCCAGTTGCCTCTTCCTAGGGAGCTATCCTAAATTATTCCCAATTTAGACTGGCATAAGCAAAATCAAGCACACTGTATTCAAAGACTTCTCCCGGGCAACTGCAAAGACAAACCCATTTTTCAGAGTTGTTCTGGACTTTCACTCTATGTTACTGTGAAATACATCATACATTTTCAGCTAAAAACCTCATGGTAATCAAAAGAACTCCTTCCTTCCAACAGTTCAAAACAAGCCCCACGCAGTATGAATAAGAGGATGAAATACACTCAAGTAATCAAACAGCCATGTAGGTAATCACTTGAATTAGCAAAACTGAAAACACTGGAGGGAAGGGTTGATAAACATGCAGGGAGCAAAATACATGAAATTGGACTTGCTATCTATGTTTCAGTGTGTCATACAGGAAAGTCCTGAATAAAAACAAAGAAATACAAGGGAGTCCTAGAAATAAAATATAAACTTACTGGAAATGTGATAAAAACCTCCAAGACTACTTACTGGGTTTTTTTAATGTTTTGCACTCACATCAACATGGCTTATTTTACCTTAGTACTAGATTGCAGATATAGAACCCAGAAAATCACATGTGAATGTTGTCTAAATCTTTTGTAGGGAGTGGGTTCCAGACACTTGCTGCCTACATTTTTTCTGTTAAACAAACCTAAGAGGAAATGTTTACCATATTTCAATTCAGGTTTATAAGGCTTAAACCGTATCTGTGGCAGCAAAATTGTTCAGTGCTCAAGTTACGCTGTGTCCCCTCACTAACTCTTTACTAAAATTGGTGCCTCATGGCAGACAAGCAAAAATCTAAATCCCAGCATTAAGGTGTCATAAATCACAGCACAGCTTACTCGGATTACACTGGGATTCATACAGGCTTTAAAAAATTTGCATCGTCAGGATAAACAAGCTAAGTGTTCCTAAGTTAATAACCATGGTATCCCTTCGAGCAGTGTTTCTTCTGGCTCGTGTCTGGTCAGATTCTTCAAAGCAGAAAATACATTTTTGTGTTCAACACTTAATGGTGACAAGTGAAAACAAAACCAAGGAGTTAAAGCCTTTTCACCTAGAGCACCTTGGCTCCCTATGAAATCAGAATGGCAAATTAAAAATGCAAAGATCGTGCTCCCTTAAAATAAGACTTAATACAGATGGAAACTCAAAAGACAAACTCACAACAGAAGTACCCTGATTTGTCTTTTCAATTTGGATTGTACTTCCTTGAGCATTCAAGTGCAGCTGTGGCTGAAATCAACATGTGCATGCAGAGCAGTACAATGACATGTGTCTTTCCTCAGGTACCCCACCAGCTTTCATACTCTTGGGCTACAATATCAAATACTGCACTTATAGCAGTTCAATAGCCAAGATAATTCTCTTCTTGTTTAGAAAAAAGTCTGTTGAACTACTACATCTCACAAAGGTCCAGATCAATAAATAACACAAATTAACTTGATATTTGGCCCAAAGGATTAATTCCATCTCCATTTTTTTTTAAACTTAGTCCTGCTCTATCCTTTTCAAAAGAAGTATAGGTTAGGTGGCATTTGGCTACAGAAATGGAGAAAGCAGAGATGGGCTGCAATAACCAGATTCCATGGGTAGCAGGAGTGTGAAGAGGTTTAAGTCATCTATGACCATCTTACACAGCACTTCTGAATTTAGACCAACATATCTAATTATACTCCTATTTTAGCACCTACCCTCTAATGTAAGGCTATTTACTTTGATGGGCAGAGCTTAGTATGTGGGCTTGTTACATTTGAGGCTATATAAAGTGCGATTATTCCTTAACATTTTTCCCACTGAAAAAACCTGTACTTAACAGGAAAACTTAACAGAAGATGATCAGTCCAATCAGGTCCCGAGGCTGTGAGAATACTCATTTCTCCTGCATAAGATCTTTCAAGTTTCAAGCATTAAGATATGTGATTCTTCACATAAAAAGAGAAACAGGTTTCCTTTTCACCTGTCCATCCTCCACCTGTTTCAGGTTACTTCCTCATGAACTGTGTTCTCAGGCATATTATACATGTACAACCCAAATAGCACGTGAATGAGGCAGGCAAACAAAGACTTCTTTTTCCATCTTTAGGGGGACTATTTCGCCTTGCATGTTATAAGGACAAGAATTTAATAAAAAATAACCAAGTAAAGGATAGAACTTTTCAGCCATTTAGCTGAGAGACAATATGATTTATGAGGAAGAAGGCCTGAGATGAAACTATACTCTAGCACTGTCCTGGAAATACTGATATGTATGAGTGAAGGGAAAAGTTCAGCTTTTTGCAGTAGGAATTTCAGCCAGTAATGAATGGTCTACCAAGAGCTAGCTGAAAGCATGTAGCCTCAAAACTGTTTTCTGAGTAACTTAGAAAGGAGATGAGCTACCCAACAGTTTAAGTACTTTAAGGGCTTCAAGATAGAGCAAGCAGACCCTGTTGACACAGGTAACAAGAAACCAAAGGCGGAAGAGTACAAATAAACATAGAAGCAGGCCCCTGAACATGTTACTCATACAATAAGTGGATTCTTATTTCTTAAAGAATTCAATTCCACTTTTCCTGCTGACCATCTTACTTCAGTCAATCCATCTCCTCTTTAACGAGGTTTAAGAAATAACCCTTCTTTACCACATCTCCTCTGATGTCTCTTTCTGCTATTAGCTTGTTACACCACCAGCTAGTTCTTT
This sequence comes from Brachypteracias leptosomus, assembly GCA_013401335.1. Classification (NCBI taxonomy): domain Eukaryota; kingdom Metazoa; phylum Chordata; class Aves; order Coraciiformes; family Brachypteraciidae; genus Brachypteracias; species Brachypteracias leptosomus. The sequence continues at coordinate 476,741 of VYZX01005007.1, read as the reverse complement.
TCAGGTGTATCCCATGTAGCCTAAACAACCTGTTGCATTATTGCTAACAGTATTCATCTATCAAATCTTCTTGTACCCGCTCCTTATTAACTGATTAACTGGCATTATAGTTCAAATACCAAACATATCAAGTTTCTTTTTAAGTATGCTGAGAAGAGCAAGCTGCTGCTGTCCTTGATTTCTCTACTAGCATCATTTTCCTTATTCCAGATTTCCTACACACGCTTACACATACAGCCATCTATATAGAACATGCAAAACTCTGCACTGTGCACATTAGACGACCCAGATAACAATAAGTCCTGCTTGTTTAGCTTTCTCCCTGACCACTGCCCCTCCACATCTAAAATACAGAGAAAAAAGACACAAGGAAGGCAAGATCTTTGTGTGCCCCCTCCTGAGCACACCTGAAGCAATTGTTAGGTCCCTCCCTCACCACAGCTGTGGATCCTTTCACTGCTGTGCTGTAATTACAGTGCCTTTTGGCATCCACCAGGGCCTGTTCCTGGTATCTTAGAAGAGGTGGAACAAGAACATGCAGCAGTCAGGTCCTGCAAACAACCACCAACTTCAACGGGTTTGTTTATAGGGGATGCGTGCCTGGCCTCCCTTCTACCTCTGAGCTGCCTTCTGTTAGCAGACAGAATTTGTGAGCCAAAGCAAACCCTACACTAGCAGTTTGCCAGTATTTCACCCCATTTCCCAGGTGATTTTAGAGATTCTACTGTTGCTGGTTTTTAAGCTTCTCAGGTTGTGAGATTTAGTCAACAGCTTTGGAGTTTACCAGATCTACACAGGTGACACCAACAAGGGTGAAAGAACCAAAGCAAAGGGTGCAGGGAGTGGGGCTGGGGAGACACTTCTATTTTATTCCAGGGCCAGGCTGTATTTTTTGTGATCACGTGAAAACTTGCGGCCATCAAACAACACAAAGAAAGCACCGAAGAGGCCAAGGAGACGGGAAAAAACCACCAAACAAAAACCCAACAGAAGAACAGGTCCCAACCTTGAAGCTCATCAGCCAGATTAACCTGAGGAGCCCGGACACGCGGAGCGAACCAGGGGCTGGTCGCGGCGGGGCCACTCACCTTGCCGCAGCCCGGTGGTCCCCAGAGGATGAGCGAGGGGACTTCGTGGGCCTCCAGCAAGGACCGCAGCAGGGTCTGCGCTCCCAGCACCCGCTCCTGCCCCACGTAGTCCCCCAGCGTGTCCGGCCGCAGCTGCTCGGCTAGGGGCTTCCCCTCCAGCTTCTGCGCCAGGCCTGCCGCCGCCGAACCTCCATCCTCCGGCTTCTCGGCGGCCTCTTCCCGCCCGGCCCCGCTCCTCCTACCGGGGGCTCCTGGGCTCTGCCCGCCGCCGCGGCCCTTGTGGAAGAGGGAGAAGACGGGAGGCGCGGGGGCCGGGAGAGCCTCCTCGGGCCTCCCCTCCACCGGGCTGCTCGGTGGGGCTGCGGCGAGGCGCTGCCGCTTGCAGTGGGGCGACGAGCCGGGCTCCGCCTCGCCCTCCCCGGCCTGCAAGCACCGGTCCAGGTGAGAGTTGATGTCCGCGCCCGGCAGCTCCCGCAGGCACACCGGGCACCGCACCAGCGCCTCCTCCTCCGCGCTCTCCATCGGCTCCCGCCGCGGCCGGCCCATCGGGCCATGCGCGGCCGGAAGCGGGGCCGGTACCCGCAGCCTGTCGGGAGCTGTAGTCGGCCCGGTCCGCCCCTCCCGGTTTTATACCTTGACCCGGTGGGGATGCGGTCCAGCGCAGCTGAGGGGCCTCTGAAATCTTAGTGGATTTAACAACGTGGTCCTCTCATGTCAACCTGCTGGAACTGCAGTAGAGAGAACACGTTGAGCAACAGGGAACCGCTGGAGCAGTTAAGAAGTGGGGAGTGATCCATCAGCAAAGTATGCAAGCAACAACAATAGGTATTGTTTTGATAAACAGCTTCTATGAGCAGATTAAATTGCATTAGTCTTGTAGCCTGCTTGAATGACCTGGTGGTGTAGTTGAGTGGGTAGAACAGCATCCTTGGACAGCTGGTGGTGCTAACTGTGTTGGTGTGTCGGTTCAGAAGTATAAGGAAAGAGAGTTGAAATATCAAGTACTGCAACTACTGCAGTTTTCTAAGCCAAAATGTGTAAATGGCACTGATGCCTCTTATTTTTCTTTCTTTTGTACAGCCAAGAAAGAGGAGAAATCAGAAGTTATGAGTGTTCACTGGTTTATGAATCTAAGGTGGAGAGGAAAACAGACAGTAAATTAACTGGGCATAGCATGAAGCTACTTAAGATTAATAGGCTGGAAGAGATCAACACACAATACAACCACAGCAGACTGGAAAAAACAGCCTTTTTTCAGAGTGTGGAAAAAGTCGAGAGGACTACAAGCTTTCAGGAAGGAAAAATCAGCAAATCAAATCCTGGAACAGAAGATGAAAAGGTAACTAACTAACTGCATAATTAATTTTGTCTTCCCAAGGTGCTGTGTCTTTCTTCTTTCAGTTGGTTAGACACTTTACTGACTGTGTTTCCCAGTAGAGTTGAATTTTTCATTATCATCTGTGAAAATGCATTGCAGCTGTGAGAGATGGATCAGCATCTTTTAATTTTTGGTTTCTTGGAAGCAAGCTGAAGTGCTGGGGCCTGGGCTGTGGGCCCCCAGGTGGAGTTGACCTATGGATGAGTCACAACCCAGCAACAGGTTTTGTTCCCCAGGTGGTTTCAGGCCCCACAGACAGAACCTGCCCCACCTGTGTAAGGCCCCAACTGCCCCCAGGTGGTCATGGTTGGGGAGGTGGGCGAGGCCAGAGTTATATTAACCAGGAACCAAACAGTTTGAGAGAAATAATAAGAAATGGATCAGTTTGAGGAGAGTTCCTGTTGGGGCAGCTTGCTGGGCTCTCAGTGGAGTGTTCCCCCTTGGCTGTTTTGAGATAGAGAGGAGCAAACAGATGGAAAAATAAAAGATTAAGTTGTGCTGAGGGGATGTTGCTGAGTTTGGTGTTGGCCTGAGGAAGAGGAGAGCTGGCAGCACAAGTGCCTGTGTTTTTATTCTGAGGTTTATTTACAGCTGAACTTAGATTCAGCAGTTGTGAGGGAGACGTGTGATTCTGCAGCTCCTCAAAATGAAAAGGTAAATGGGCATTTTGTTGGATTTGTGTTGTGAAAGCATTTCTCCTGTCTAATACCTCTGGAGTTGGTGGTGGCTGAATCCCATGGGAAGAGCAGGTTTCCCAGAGGAACTGAAGCAGGTTCCTTTGCTGCCCGTTAATGGGTTTGTGCTGCGTGCCATACTTACAGGGCTAAACATTGCTCTGTGTAGCTCTGTGCTGCACCTCTCTCCAGTAAGAGCCGTGCTGGGCACCACGGTTATGGGGTGTCTGGCAGGAAAAGGACTCTGTGGTCAGCCAAAGTGTGTTTAGAAATAGCAACACATCTCCTTATATTATGCTTTTTCTGTGGGGGACTCTAGAGGGCCAGTGTTTTTATTGACATGTAAGTTAGTCAAAACTCAGAAAATCTTGCAGTAGGACAATGAGAAATTAATTTGACAGACCAGCTGTGAAAAGACTTGGGAAATTTGTGCTGTGGCTCATTATATGCTGATTGTGTTGATATGATAGAGCAGTTTTTCAAATATTCTGAGTATTTTTGTGTTTGTATGATACCCTGGAGCATTGGTGTAAGTTTCATGATCTTTTAATTTTTATTCACACCTCAAGAAGCTTAGTTTTTGATATTTCTTAATCTGCTGGGTCACTTCTGTACAAAATTATTCCACTTTTCAGTAAGCTACTACAGTTTTACTTTGTAGAGAAAGAAAATTACCTGTATATTAGAACAAGCAAAGCATATCTTGTGTAAGTAGGATGGGTTTATTTTAGAGGTTTTCATTTAGTGTTAGAGTGAAAATGAGAATTTAAAAAAATCAATCTGGGTGGCTGTGGTTTGGAGGATGTTATTGGTTCTTTTAAATAGTTTTCTTCCAGTGTGAAAATCTCAACTTGCCCAGGTGAGAAAGTAAATGGCTGTTGCTGGTCTTCCTCTGAGTTTTGTCTCTATATGGTTGAGAAACAGGCTGTGAGAGCTGCTTTGCCTGTCTTGATCTATTTCAGTTTGAGTTGCAGATAGTAGCTGGGGTGGTGGGACTTCTCCCTTACCTTTTGCTGTGACATCTCTAACCCATTGCCTTGCTGTTTGCTGCTTCTGTGTAATGCTTGGAACTGGCTCTTTGCTGAGAGTGCTGTAAGGAAGGGCAAGGAGAGTCTGGAGGTGCAGTAGAGGAGAAAGGAATACATTTTGAAGTGCAACAGCTGGTAGCTAGCTGCAAGTTGGAGAAATAGCTCTGTATGCCCATTTTAGCTCATCAGTCTCCTGGGACTAGACTTTAAAGGTGAAAGGCAGTCCAACTGACTCTGGTAATATACCTCACTGGAGTGAGGCTTCCAGATACATAAACATGAGTTAAATTTATCCTAAGCTTTTAAAACTTAATTCGCACACCAGTTTTTTAAGAATTTCTCACTGGGATGCAAAATGGGGCCCTTAGCTGTGCTGTTAATTTGGAGGTACACAGGTGTCTGCATTTACATGTGTATTCTCGTGGACATACAGACATAACTCCTGTGAATAAAGTCCATCTCACTTTGCAGGCAGTGACAGAACATCTATTAACTTCCATGGGAGTGGGTTACAACTCAAGAGACCATCTAGAAGAGAGTGGTCATAGTGTGTACTTGCTGGAAGAGATAGTGCTGTTTGAAACTAACTGATTATAATTAAAGAAGAAAATGATCTCTTTCCTGAAAAAAAAATAGATTTTTAATAAAATAAACACAATTTTCTCCTTCAGTACAGTGTGTTCTTGTAAAACCAAAAACCTAATCTAAAAAGAAACCCCAGACTTTCAGAGCCATTAAAATACAACCATGGAAAACAAACCCAGCAGCTGTTGACCATCATTTTGAGCTGTGACTTTGCAGTGTGATGTCTGCCCTGGTGTGGTGTCCTGTAGATGGCACTCTTGGCCACACCAGCTCCACATGATGACCACGGTGCCCCTGGAGAAGATGACTCAAGGGACTGATGTCAAAACTGCTCTTAACCTATTTTAGCTGTGTTTTGCTCAGAATGTCCTGTTGTGTGGTTGACAGCACATGTCTTTATATCTCGGCAAAGTTCTGTCTTTAGGAATGCACAGAAAGCTTAGCCTCAGGTTATAAAAGTGAAAGATGTTTTGTTTTATAGCGACCGTTTTAATGTGTGAGAAAAGAATAAAAATCCAGATCTGTCCTTGATGCATTGCACTGAAGAGCAGGGGGTAGCACAGGGTAGGAACAAACAGTTGTAAGAAGGTGAAACAACCTCTTCTGACAACAGTCTCAGTTTATGCAAAGGTAAATTGATTGTGAAACTACCTGAAGTGCTGGCATCTGAGTTGGACTTGACCTCTGGATGAGTCACAACCTATCAGAATGTTTTGTTTCCCCCACTGGCTTCAGGTTCCAGAGACAGAACCTGGTCTACCTGTGACTCTGTGTCTCTGCCCTCACTCAGGTGGTCATGGTTGGGGTGGTGGGTGAGGCCATGACTATATCAATCAAGAGCTGATCAGTTGGAGAAGCTTCCTGTTGGATGTGTCTTCTGTTGGTGCTGGTTGCATCTTGCTGAGCTCTCTTGGTGGTGTCCATTCATGTGAAGAGCCACTGAGGAACCATCTCTGTCTGTTGTGTCCAGCAGGCGATGCTGGCATCACAGCAGGCAGTGGAGGAGCTGGGTCCACGGGAGCCTATGGCTGGATTGTTTGAGAAGACTTCTGAGGGATGTTGCTGAGTTCAGCACTGGCCTGTATGATCAGGCAACGCATAAAATGGTGTTGAGCTGGTTCAGCCATCGTTACCACACAGGTTGGCAGGTGAGCAGACCCTAGATGTGAGATGGGGAGACAGCCAGGACCTGCTTTCTGCATGGTGGTGGTTTGGGTATGGGAGTGAAGTAGATAGACTGCAAGCACAGGAGCAGAAGGGACTGCAGAGAGTGAAGCCATGGCATTTCAAACTGACCCTCCTGTGCGTGTGCACCATGACACATTTTAAGTCTCAAGAATTTAGGACACATTCAAGAATTCTGCTATTTGGGGGTTTTGGCTTTTTTCCCATTTCTTGCCTATTGAAAGGGAAAAAAGATGAGCAGTGGCCTGAGCTGGTAACTGCAAAGGGATTGTGATGCAGTTTACTTTCATTTGAGAAGTTCTGGGGTGTCAAAGTAATTGCCTCTCTAGTCCGTGCAATACACATCTCGTGTAGATCCTGCAGCTGTTCCAGGCTTGTCAGTAGCCATCACTTCTCTTCCTTATAGGTTCAGGGAATGTGCTGAAGTATGAGATGGGATCCTGCTGCGTGTCTGAGCCTTGTCTAGCTAGGTGGTACTTACAGAGCTGGGAAGGGTTTGAGGGTGCCTGCCAAATTGTATCTGCTACAGCAGGAGAACCAAGTTAATCAGTTGATTAAAAATAAAGGAATGAATCTACTCCTGCAAAGAAATGCTGCCTGGATTGCAGGTAGTTTCTGCCTTTTGGCTTCGTATCTCTGGCACACCTTGTGGACTGTGTTAAGCTGTGGAAGAAGGAAAAAGATCCCTGCATCTGGAAATGCACAGGTAGTAGATCTATTTTACTAAGTCAGCTCTATTTGATCAGTATTGATAGTGTTTGGATGTGTGCTGCTTGTGTTGGGATGTGGCCAGTTAAACTCAGCAGTGGAGCAGCACATTCTCCCGTCTTTTACGAGAGTCTGTCTGGCAGTAAATCCTAGATAGCTGCTGTGCTTTCCAGGGAGGTTCATCTCTCCCATCTCTCCCCTCTCTCCCCTTGCTGTTGGAGGGCTTTGTCTTGCCATTAAAACATGATGCATCCTCTAGTGACCTCTACTGGGTGCAGTACAAGGGACTGCCCCAAGGTTACCCTTTGGCCATGGTGGGAGCAAGGTTGCCAGCCATTCTTCTGGGACTCAGACATCCCCAGTGGGACTCATGCCTGTTATTTTCCTGTTGTTGTCAAGTGAACGTAGCGTTATCCCCCCAAAGAAGTAGCATCACTAGTTTTTACATCACTAGATGTTGCAGTCAAAGATAGTATGTACATTTGCTGTGACTTCCCAGAAAGCAATACAGTGTAGTGATGGCCCCTTGTATTTTAACTCAGGAGCTTTTATAAGAATTCTAATGAGGAAACATTGCTTAAACAAAAGAAATAGGTGAGTTTAGGAGGGCAGAAAGGAAGACACTTGTTCAAAGGTAGTTCCAAGGATCTAGGTTGCCAGAATGCTCAGGATTTTAATCAGTTTGCTGTAAATAAAAGTTTTCTTTCTCTGAAGAGATCCACCTGCACGATCTCAAAACTGATTTCATGTCAAAGGTTTGAGATCTGAAAAGTCTGCAACCTCACATTTGCATATTCTTCTGGGACTATTTGCCAAAAGAGCTATGAGCTAGTGTGAATATATAACGGAATTTTTCACACATTGTGTGAGGAGCTCACAGGACAGTGACAAGGAGAAATAATTTAAATATTACTACACATCTGCACTCAAGATTAGAAAATACATAAAGATATCAAAGAAAGAAAAAAATAGTGTGGAATACTTTGTATACTCTTCCATGGTGACCTAAGAAGCTCATTATATGAATGTCCTCTAATCCATTGGAAAAATTGTTCTTTCAGGAATCTGTACTGGTAATTTTCTCAGTAGACGCAAACCATCCAGATTTTATTAAGGTTTTGGATGCTGTTTCTGTTTATACTGATTCTGCTTCTACGACATATATGCATGGGTAAATAGAAAGGAAAAACAAAGGGGACAGTCAGATAAAGACATTTCTAACATGTTTTTACCTTCTATGTTGTTAATTTGGTAGTGTCAGTTATTAAATTTTTTTTTTTCTTAAATGTTCACTTTAAGTAATGATCTTCAGGTCCATTCTTTAGCTGACTTGATAGGAGATGAACTAGCTGTTCAGTACCTTTCTGTCAAGGAGAATGTTGTTGCTGATGGGCAGCTGTGTTGAATCTGAAGTTCAGTCACATTCAATTACTGGAACTGCTAACAGCCTAGAGTTGTGTGCGTTTCATGTAACACAGTCAAACAGGAGTGACAGAGAAGACAATAATAGATGTGTAAAAACATACTAGCATTCTGCTCCTTACAGAAGGTGGTTTCTGCAGAATCACTGGCAAATAAAAAAGGTTGTCTGTGGTTGGTGGTTTGCATTTTTGTCTCTGATGCAGTCTGAAGCTGTTACTGCACAGATAAGCTTGAAAAAACATCCACTTTTTTGTTTGTCTAGCTCACTAAGATTTTGCATTTTTTTTCTTGTGTGAATTATAAGGAAAAATAAGTTCATTTCATTCCACTGTCCTATTTTTATTGTGCTTCTACTGTTTTGCTACTGTCAATGTCCAGTTTTAAGACCCAAGGCCAGTGTATTGAATAGTGTTGGTTACCAAGAGAACTGTATCCATTGCGTTGTGAAGAAAGCAGATTTTAAAATACTGTGTTACCAGATTAAGATTGCTTTCTAATCCTTATCTGCACTGAAGTATTTTTTCCTGAGTTTTGCATAAGTCAGTGACTCTCAGGGCTCTTTGCCAGTTTTGTTGCATGCATCATGAGTGGTAACGTCTGTCAGACATTTGGTGTTTGATTGCTCTGCATTGAAGTTCTGTTTGTTCTTTTGAGTTAAAGGGTGTCTCATGAAGTACAAGTTTCTCAGGCTATCTCATAGGTCCTCATACATAGAAAGGTGGCATCGACTCAGAGTATTCCAAGAGCAGGGCGAGTGTCCTTGCCAGGAACTGGCAGTAGGGCTGTGCTTGTTCAGGGACTCCAGGACAATCCAAATCCTTAGCTTTGGAAGTGAGTCAACAGCAGCCTGTGACCAAGATTGCCCTGTCATCTGAGGACCCTGTGATGTGTCCATTCCAGACTCATCTTACCCCTCTCTTTCTAGAGAAACGTTGTTAACTGCAAGTAAACCCTTTCTAGAGCTCCCTTGTTCCTCTCATGCTGATATGTGGCCTGTGGCTCTCAGACCTGTGGAGGTTTGGGCACATTGCTGATGTGATCAGAAAGGCTGGTGACCTCTACCAGAGTTCATATTTGAGAATGGTACATCCTTGAAGTCCTAAAGTGAGGAAAGAAGCAGGCTGGGGTCTAAAGAGCTTTGAGTCTTGCTCACTTTTCTCTGGTTCTGGAGGAAGTGTGAGTTTGGCTTCCTAAGGGAGCGTGTTTTTTATTTGAATATCATAGTGGGAGGTTTATCAAAACCTTTGCAATATGTGACTGTTAAAACATCTGAATGTCATAAGATCAGTTTGGATACAGCAAAGACATAAGTATTTATTTCAGTGTAAAAAATGTTGAATCTTGTCTGTCTTCCCTTAACTCCTCTTTGACCTTAGATGCATGGCTTAGCAGGGAATTCTTTGGGCCATGGTAATTCAAAGGTGTCTTGTTACAGGTTGCCTACCCAGCCAATTTGTAATATACACGGAGGTGCAGGGAGATACCTCCAGACTGTCGCTGTGACCTTTCCCTTCTGGCACCCTCGTGCAATGTCTAGTGGACACGTTTAGCAGAAGTCACGGTGCAGTAAAAGTGACTTTTCCAGTGCTGAGTGCAGCGTGAGGATTCCAAACAAGGGCCCTTGCATAGAGGTCACATTTCTGCCACCTCAAACGGAAACCTCGCGTGTAATGAGCCTTTTGAGGAGCTGAGTGTCTTTGTTTTTCCCCTTATATAGACAATCCAATGTAATTCCTGGGGTTTGGTCCTTCTGTTTGCTGAAAATAGTTTATTTTTCACTCCCCAGTTAAACAAATCTCTTAATTGCTAATATGGAAAACATTAACTGTTTCTTAAACACACATTGTGTAGTATATAAGGGAGGATTTTTTGAGTACCATGTAGTCAAGTACCTTTAAGCACTTGATTGACACTTACAAATGAAATTCCTGAGAGAAATGAAAATTAAGCTCTATACTAGGACCTTATGCTCAAGAAAGCACACAGGGTGTTGTTATAATGGATATAAAGGAATTTATTGATATTAAAAAGAGAGTATTTTTCCATAGTTCCCTGTCTTCAAGGCTAACTAAGCAGATAAACACAGTGTCTCCCTAACTCCACGCCTGGAGTAAACAATGATGGAGCAGATGTGTGGGCAGACAGGTTTAATTTCAGCTATGATCTGGTTGTGAGACTGTCTAGTTGATCCCATATCTTGAATAGTGACTGTAGTTGAAGGCGATAGGAGAAAATTACAGCCTTTTATCTGAACTATTGGCACCAAGACAACAAGGTGTAGGATGATTTTCTGTTGACCTTTAAGGGTGCCACAGCCCTTGATGTCATCATTACATCTTAAAGGACATGTTCACCAAGAGAATTGTTGCTTTTCTCAAACCAGCACTTTCTGCTGTCTTTCTGAAATTGTGTTGGACCCGTGTCTGGTAGCTCTAAATCTGGAGAAATTCCCTAAAGCCTCTTGGTCCTGCATGTTTTAGACCATCCCAGACCATCCCATGTATATACATGTTTATACCTACCCTATGTATTTCTTCATTATGGCTTCATAGAAACCTATTCTATAAGGATAGAAACGTACAGTATGGAAATGTAGCTTGCTGCTGAGGGCATCTAAAGGGTTGGAGGGTCGAAACATAAATCCATATGGCACCACTAAAATGGAAGAGAACAGCATTCAGAAGGTTAGGACAAATGAATTGGACAAATGGACTGGAACTATTCACTTATGTTTCCATAAAGAGGTTGGGGTTTTTAGTCACTTCTGATCCTTTAAGCTGTCCTTATTTTAAGGTAATATTCTAGCTGCTAAAAGGCAGATCTGTCTCCCTGTTGCATCTTTCCAGCACCATGTCCAAGATCTGCATCTGTAAACTCTGCTGTGTATGCACTTCATTTTTAGTTGTAGAATAACTCACTGCTAAAATAGAGACATGTGCAAAGGTATGGATTTATCCAAACACTTAAATTGCCCAGGTTTTTGAAGGCATTTTCTCTTCGTTTTCCTGATTCCTCATAAAGCTACTCACTCTCCTGTCATGTTAGTTACCATGTTTTTTAAACAGTGTTTACAGAGCTTTCCTTCCTGTAAGGAGAGCATCTTGTACGTGTAATGCTGCAGAGTAAAATCTGCATTACAAATCTTGGCAATAAAGTTGTGCAACAAGTACGTTGTTAATTCAACTGTAAGTCACTTAGTAAAAATTTACACTTGTCAGATGGCTACTCTAGAAGAACAAGCATGAAAATCTTTAGCTAGGAATTCATGGTTGGGATTCCTAACAAGTCAAACAGGTTTTATTTAATGATCTTCTTAAAGATGAAATATTTTCTGGCTGCCACCAATTGCCAAGAGATGGATTCAGAACGTTTGAGGGCTAGTGTGGGACTCTAGGGAAAGCTGTGGTGCCTCTTTGCACTGTTCTCCTGGCTCACGCCTGTGCTGTTTGACCCCCTGCTTCATTAGCAGTGATTTCTTGCACAGTTAGATATTTTAGGAGGCCAGCTCAGGCAGTATATTGTCCTCAGGCAATACAAAGTTCCTCTGCATTAGGGATTACTTATGCACACTGCAAGTGGCAGCTGTCATGTCAGACACCTGACTGAAACTAAAACTAAAAATCACATTATCTTTCACTTACAATTGACTTTAGAAACTGCATTTTGTGGTCTACCTTGTTTATAGAGACCCATAAGTTCAAGGAAGGTCAAGAAGGGAAGTGTATGTCTGTAGTGTTAGACACAAGTTTTATCAGTGTGAATTTGGAATGGGAATTAGTGTCAAATGAAACACTTGAGGTTTATTTGGTACGTTTCCCCAAAACAGTTATGTTCTTTTGAGGGACTAAAAAGAGCAACTGCGGTTTACAGTGACCTCCAGTGGTGAAAAAGGCTTTTGGAAGAACACCACAGCTAATGTCCCTGTTTTGTGTGGAAGTCATCCCTCGGGGTTTAGGTGATGCAGCTTTCAGTCCTGTAAAGCATGTTACATTCAGATTCATCTATGGTTCGTGCCTTGCTTCTGTTGCTTTTAAAAAAAAATCTTGGATTTTTCTTCTTTCTGCTCTTCCTCCTCTCGGGATCTTCTCGATTTTTTGGTTGGCAGCAGTTGGCAATAATCATACTGGAGTGTTGTGTATGAGCTGTATTGTGTATGAGCTTTGCTGGTGATGTGTTTCCTGGTGTGAGACCAGTTCTGATCTTCCCTCAGAAATCTTATTTGCTGTAGTCTCCTCAATGCCTGCAATTTATTTCAGCTCCTTCCATGCCTGCCTTTCTGGCTTTCCCATATATTTACAAAGTCTCTCACATGTTGTCCATTGAGGACATTTTCCATTTCCCTTAAGCTGGCTTTGCAGGGTTCTACGCCTAGGCTGAATTCTGCAATGGTTCAGCCATCCAGCTACCCCACACCCTACACATAGTATGAAAGAGTCTGGTTGTTTTTTTTTTAATTACTGAAGGTGGAAAATGGCATTAGGGGTGGAGGGAAGATATTTCCACGTTCTATAAGGCAGGATATACCTTCATGCTTTAGAGTCCTTCACAGCAATTTTAACAGGAGAATACTTGTCTCTGCCTGCACTGATTTCTGTAGGGTGGGCAGCACAGATCAGCCTGACTGCTCTCAAGTGGATGGTGCTCTTTGCTTTCATTTCTTAGGGACCTGTCCCTGTAGAAAATAGAGAGCTGTCTTCAGGACTGGGAATGGAGCTGGGCTCTACAAAGAGCAGCCCAGATGCCAGGTTGTTCGTAGTTTTAGAGGAATGGGAAGGAAATTTTTTTTGGGGGGTAGTATGATACAGGAATCACTTGCCTTTTCCAGATGATTTTCATTCTTCTACACTTCATATACCAAGTAAATGTGCTTTGTGGTAGACATTCAGGGATCAGAAATCATCAGGCTCCAGCCAGCTGCTGTGAATGTAAAGTCATATGTGTGTGACTTGAGTGGACGTATTCTGAGTTGCCAATGAGCTTAGAATGGGAGTTGTCTTTTCCTGGGAATATCCAGATAGTGAAACAGAAAAAACAGGTATGAGGATCAGGTTTCAGAATGTGCAAAAGAAGTCTGGTTTGACTTGCTGAACGAAGCATTGGGGGTGGTCAGAAGAGAGTACCTTGATGGGCTAAAATCTGGAAAACAAACCAAGCAATTAAAACCACAGCAGTTAAAAATACATGTATAAAAATAAACTTGTATAAGAATAGACCATTCATTTGTTTTTCCTGGTCAATAAAAAATCAGGGCTCACATTGAAGTGAGGAGCTGGTGAGAGATGTATCCATGCTTGGTTCTGCCCTGACCACTGTGTGGTTTCACCAGTAATCTTCAAGCAGGTTTCATACCTCTCTGAGAGGCTGTGGACATCTGAAGAGATGCTGATGGTATCAGAGCAGCTGGAAAAATTAGAAGGCTGTAGTTGTCAGCAGCACAGCACATTTGTTGGATAAAGGTTGGACTTGATGATCCTAGAGGTCTTTTCCAACCTAAATGATTCTATGACAAAGGTGTAGATAGTGACACAATGTCATTTATATCAAAGCTAGGTGGGACCTGAAGTACCTGGAGATGGTGATGAGTCTTGTGTTAGACTTTCTGAACATGGTGTTCAGTGATATGAATGTTAACTACAACAAGTCCACCTCTCTCCAATTGTTTCTGCTCCTTAAATAGCTCCAGGCATATTCCCTTATCCCTGCTAATAATAGGTGGGGTTTGCAGATGGCTCATATACTAAGGACTTAATGCCAAGCACTATCAAAATGTGTCATAGCTTCAAATCATAGTTTTGGATGTTCTCAGTGAACTTAACTGTGTCAGTACTTTCCAGGAGTGCTTCTTGAGGATGAATTTTTTTTTGTCCTGCAGTGGTAGGCATCTTGGCAGCAAGCTGTTTTCTGAGGAGCTCTTGAGAACACCAGATAATCTTTAGGAACTAGAGCAAGCTGATCAGAATACATGATTATACACTGCTCATCCTATCCCATCTTTGCAAAGAGGCATTGGCTCCCCTAAAAGAGCAGCCATCTAACCACCTCTGCCTTTGCTGCGTTAATCCTTGAGGCCAGTGGTGAAGCTATGGGGACACGGGCCCCACCACTGAGGTCCCCACTGCCACAGCATGGCACCTCATTCCTTGCAGTTATGGTCCTGATCCATGACACTTGATTCGGGATGGTGGCAGTGCAGACATGTGATCCTTCGTGCTCGATCTCTGACACTGGATCTCCATTAGGAAAATTACTGGTACCTGATCTGTCTGGTCACAGCTACTTGATATATGGTGATGTTCCCCATTGTGGCATGTTTACCACTCCAAGTAAATTTGAAACAGCTAGTACAGCAGAACTGAAGAATTGAAGGATTTGGCTGAAACAGGACATCAAGAAACCATATCTTTTAAGGAAAATGGCAAGAGATAGTGCAGGGGTAAAAGAAGAAAAGAAAAACTAAATATTAAAAAAAAAATAAATGCAGATCCCAATAGTTACTTGTTGTTAGAGCTTCATTTTCTGCTTTACCTCTCTATGCTGTATTCAATGCAGACTAACATTTGAAACCAAACAAAAAATAGTTACGCTCAGCTTCATGTAAAATTGTCTTTTTATGCCAAATCTAGTCGGTTCTGTTTCACAATAAGTGTATTCAGCTCAGTCAGTAGGTTTCCAGAAGCGAACAAAACCTTTGACTAAGCAAGCTGGTTGAAATTAGTTTGCAAATAGATTTATCGGTCTCATTTCATAAGGTTTTCAGTTTCATTGGAATCAGTTTTTGCCCCTGAAGAGAGGGCTGTAATAAGCAAAACTGCACTGAAATGAAACATAGACATGCTTCATTCCATGAGGGTTGCAAGCATTGCTTTGCCTTCTTCCCCGGATAATTTTATTTGGAAATAGGACATCCTCATGTGTCCATCAGTGTCTTCTGTTTTCATGAGCCATCATTTTCCAACACATTCCAGTGTTTTGTTTCAAATCTCTTTGGTTGGCTCCAGTGACAACTATTTTTAATTCTCACACTGGATCATATGAATTGGTTAGGGAATAGAGCCTTGTGCTCCTGGTAATCACAATTCATTTTCCATAGCGTCAGATGAATAATTCAGGTGAAAAAAAAAGTAATGCAGCAGTCATGAAACTGGATCCCACAGGCAGAAAGGTGAGTGAGGTCACAGCAAGGCTCCCAAATGTTCCCAGGGAAAAGCAGAGTGAGAGAGAAGCCAAAGAGCCCCAAATCTTCCACACTCTTAGGCAGGACAGACCTAGAAGCAATCAGTATCTCCACTGTGTTCTAGAGGCAGAAGGAAAGGATTACAAGCAATTAAGCTGGGTTTTTATATCAATATTCTGGACTTAGAGGTCAGCCAGCATCCCAGCTGCAGGTGGCTAGTAGCAGTGTGTAAAATCAGGGAACAGCGAGTAATTAGTGTGAGAATCTGCTGTGTCTCATTTGAGACTGATGTGCAGTGCTTGTGCTGGGTGTCTCCATGCTCCTGCCCTGGGGGCAATGGCACAGTCCCAGCAATCATGATTTTCTAGAGCCATGGTACTACTTACAGGTGTATACCTCACTTTTCAGTGAGTACTGAGATTAAAGCAAAAGCATTAGTTAGAAACAGCATATTTCTTTAAAACATAGAAAAGGAAAAAATAGAGCAAGTGTGAGAGGGAGGAATGGACTGTTTTATGAGACCATAAAACCAGCTGAGCAGAATAACAAGAACCCGAGCAGTATGGCCTCATTGCAAAGTGGGATTGCTGTGTGAAGTTGCCCTTCCTTTCCAAAGAGCCTGGGTTTTTTCCAGCTTGTGCAAATTGCCTTTCCAAAGAGTGAAAGTCAGATATTTTGAGAGGAACAATCCCTCTTCTGGTGCTCATCTAGTGTTGTGTAGGTGGAATGAGGAAATAATTTGTTTCTCACCAGTCTTCATGTATTTCATACCCTTAGGACAAGGTCTAATTCATGATTCCTCCTGATAGCATTTCTCCAAGCAACTTTGAGAGATGCATTGATAGGAGTCATGACAAAAAAGCCATTTGCCATGTCTTCTCACAAAATCAAAGACCCACTAGTTAATGTTTGAGAGGAGAACAGGCTGGTTTATTGTCCTTTTTCATTGGAGCCTACCCTGAAAGTGCAAAAGGAACAGGGTTAGAGGACTGGCTCTTGCCCAGGACAAGGGCAGGCACAATTTAAATGATGCTGGAAGCCATAATTCAGGTCTCTGTGATGATGATGGACTGTTTTCTAAGCGTAGTTGTGACCATTTTCAAAATGAGGGCAGGAGGTGTGATTAGTCTGCTCTGGCCATAGACCTTGAAAAATTAGGTGTCTGATGGGAGCTGGTCTCCTTTATCAGGAGGGGGAGCAGTACCACTGGGGACACCTCTTCGTATTTGTCCCCTACTGTAATTTGGGGTTGAACTGTCCTGTAGACATCACTAACTTTTTCTCTCCCTTGCATACAGAGGATGTCTACCTTTGGCTAAGCATCTTTAGATGACTACAGTTAGGCTTTAGAGCTTCCTTAATTGTCTTTGCATTTATCTCCAGCTTTAACCAGTGTAATAGTACTAGGTTTTGGCTATCCTGCTGAGGAGGAAATGAAAGCCAGACAGGAGTATCAGTAGGGCTTTATCTGTCCATGCTTTTCCTTCAAATATGAAAAAGGATGTGACTTGTAGCTGTTGTCTCAAAATATTAGAGTTCAAAAGAAAAAAAGGCCTGTAACGTAAGCTTCCACCAGCTGTGGAGCAAGAAGGGTCCGTTCTGATCCTTGGCTCTGCCTTTCCCTGGGGCAGAGGCCATGGAAATCAGACAGATGGTTTCTGTATGGAGCCCAAAATCTTGTGATCAAATTAGAGTAACGCTAATGGAGTTCTGTAAATAGAAGTGATCAGATGGGGATAGGTCAGGGGAAGAGAGGAGAGGGCTTTTGAGGTAATAAGAGAGTTTGTTTCATAACAAGACTGCTCTTCTCGTGTTTCTCTGTCCCAAAATCAGTCACTAGACACTGAGGAATCCAGATCTGATCTTTCATTAACATAAATACAACAACCTTATTCTAAGCCATGCTATGTTTGCTTTTGTTACATACAAAAGTTGGGTAACAATTTAACCTGGAAACACAACAAGAAACGCAGAAGATCTGGCTCCTATGAAATGTCAGTTTTCTTATGTTACATAGCTATGATGTTTCTTGATCCTGCTTTTTTTCAAGCCAGAGTTTCCTGTTTAGGAGGTTTCATTAGATGTTGCAGTGCTGGCTAACATGGGATTTTCTCTGTGTTCAGCAGGAGTCCTGACATTTCTGTGCCCATGTCCCAGTGTGTTACCAGGGCCATGTTGGGTATCCTGTAGCCTCCCCTCTGCAGCAGCTCAGGGGGGTTACAGGTGCCAGCAGACCATGCTGGCTAAACATCATCACCCCTTTCCTCAGGCAGGATAAGAAATCCAGTTAATGATTGGGCCAGCTACATGGGGCAAGTAGGAAAGGTAAGGGTACAACCTTTCACCCGTCTTCCTTTTGGCTGGACCGGTTTCTAAGAGGGCACTGAGGGTCTCCTGAGGGCAGGGCTCACTCACCATCTGCTTCACTCACTAAGAAACTAGGCCTGTTCACCAGTGGTGTCCTCAGCACATGGTAAACCAGTGCTTACCTTGCAGCTGGTGTCCTGCATGAGCTGTTCAGAGGGTGACTGCTCTTCTCTTCAGCCTTGGAAGGGTTCCAGCTCCTGTAACAGCAGTGTGGTTGCTTTCACCTCAGTGTTCAAGCAGGCACTTCAGGAGTTCACAAGTAGGTATGAACAGCAGGCAAAACTTATCCTGCAAGACTTTTCAAAGAGTGGTCAGAAACACTTCTGGATGTACATAATGATACCAGATGGTGAAGCACACAAAACATGGCTTCTCTCAGCAAAGGTTGCTGTGCACCTGTTCTGGCCTTCTGTATGAAAGCTCCTTCCTCAGTGGATCCTACTTCAGTTCTGCTGTCTTTGGCTTAAAATCCTCCTCGTAACATAACACCAAATCCTGCAGCATGGACTTAGCAAAGGCTTAAAGCCCCTGCTTCGGTAGCCTGCAGGTGTGCACTGTATCTGAGCTGTAACTGGGAGCAGGAGACACCAGCAAAGCACAATGTGTGCATTTTGGCCACGAAGTGATGCTACTGCTGAGCCCAGGCAGGCAGATCAAGTCCACTGGGTTGGTTCTTCTGTACTTCTGGGAAACCCGTGGCTTTTGACACTTGTGAGCTGGTTTAAGCTATTCTTAAGCCATTCAGTTAACACAAGGCTTTAATTCTGGACTCCAGTTGTTAATGCTGACTACTGGAGTTCTTAATCTAGTGAAAGATTGCCTCACACTTCCTGGAAGAAAAAAATACGAGACAACTCTGATAGCTGCATGAAATCAGGGATTGAAGAGGTAGGACTGCAATGGTGTAAGTGATAGTGTGGTAGGGAGGTGAGGCTTCTCTGCAGGCGGTGTAGCACTAATAAAATCTTTTTTCGTAAAAGGGGAAGAAAAGAAATTCCTCGGCGTTTACGGGCTGAAACAGTTTCAGCAGTGGAATATTAATGAATCAGTAATGCCAGACTGTTTTATTTAGCCAACTTCTGTAATACTGGTGTACTTTATTGTTTGTTCAAGCTGCAGACTTGTCCAGCATTACATGTTGATAAAATTTCTATGAAAAGAGACTTCTGTCTGGGAGAAGCTACAGCTGGGCAAAGGAACTGCTCTTTTTGCTTAGCCAGTTGGCCTAAAGGCCAAGCACTTTAAATCTTATGTGATTTTACTTAGCCTGCACATTAAGGTAGGGAAATAGTGTTTCAGTTCTAGGTGCTGTAATCCAGCTGTGTCTTCTGGGTCACTGCGCTCATCAGATGCCCAAACTGACCTATGAAAGAGGTTTCCCTGCAGCATTTCTATTAAATAAAAGCCTAGCTCATCTTCTTTACTGAAGGATGCAGCTGTTGTTTTACTCTTGGCCTGCCTTGAGGAAAACTGCTTCCCAAGAAAAGCACTGAAAAGTTGAGAGGTGGCAAATGTGCACCCTCAGTTTCTTCCCCGGTTATTATGGATTGTCCTGATGTCTGGTCACATACAACTTTTCTTGGGACCCTCCTGGATGGTAAACAGGAGCCTATCTCACCTAATCTCTGGTGTAACAGCCTTAGAAGTTGGTGAGGTCTGAGAATTTTTTTACTCAGTTAGCAAAGGCAGGTAGTTGTCAGCAAGAATCCTCTCCTCAGCTTTGTGTAAGTGGTGATAACAGTATATTTAGCATGCACAAAATGTCTTCTTAAGTTTTGGGGTTTTTTCTTGGAAATAATTTAATTTTGAAACCTCTCACAACATCAAGGCCAAGGCTGATGTTCATTTTTGGAAGCTTTGAGTTGAATAATTAAAGCTTGACAAAGTAAAACACAAAGGCTTTATTCTAGAAGATAGTTGGTGAATCTCAGCTTGTTTAATATATTAGTGTCCTGCCAGCTACCACAGCACCTTCTAGATCCCATCAGGTAATTGAATGGTGAAGGAGTGTGCACAGGGTCTTTGCAAGGGCTGTTGACACTGTTCATTTCCCCAGTGTCTGCAGTTGGGCACTGAATGTGGCTGATCTCTACAGCCAGGTGGCTGGGCATCTGGAATGATCATTTGGTTGTGATACGTGGGGGCTAAAGGAGACAAAAATAGGTGGCAATTGTGATGGCTTTCAAAGCTATAAGGCTGAGAACTTGCCATGTTTCATTTTGGAATGAATGCTCTAGAGGGAAGAAAATAGCTACAAAAGGAGATGTGTAGCAGAAAGGCATTTCAATCACCTCTTGTCCATTCATTCCCTCTAATGAAATTGAACAGAATGGGCTATTTGTATTGGTATGAAACAAACAGATCAAAGGGAAGAAAAGCTTTCTGGATTTTAGGGCTTTTAAATAGAACTCAGAAGTTAAATTTTATGCAGCACCCTTCCTTTGACTTCCTCATCCCTAAAGCATAAAGGTATGCTATGGAAACTTGCCAGGTGCAAGTTACAATCTATATAAAATATCAAAAAATATTCACCAGAGTTAGCCATCTCTACAAATCAGCTCCAATTACCCATTGCCTAAAGACACTGGTCTCCAGCACATGCATCTCATGGTGCTTTTCCTTCTACACACTCCTGGATTCTGACATTCATGCTGAACATGAATGTGCTGATTGTTTCACTCTTCCGACACTAGACTTTCAAGAAGAAGAGGAGATGGGTCAAGGTATTTTCTGCATGCAGCTCTTTGTACTGATTCACTCAAAGTCTGTTTAATTGCAGCTCTGGTTGCAGTCATACTGGTAAAAGTTTGCTTCAGCAGAGCCTGCCTGGATAAATGACCAATGCTCTGGCTCACCTACAGAATGAGTGGATTCCTGGTTTTGGTGCAGTGCCCTAGTGGTGGAGCAGGATAAAATAATTTTAGTAAGTATGTGATGCAGAAGTAGTCTAATAGTAGTTGTGGATAGTGTTTACTGGTGTTCTAAAAAAACCAAACAAGCAGAAATCCCCAAACCCTCCTTCCACCTTCTGCATCCCCATAGCCAGTGTCACGGTAAAGGGAGCAAGGACCACACCACCAAGTGGAAATGGACCACTAGTCATTCAGCAGAAGAGCACTACATTCCCCTCGTGCCAGGCTGGGACCTCCACTAGCCTGGGTGTTCTCTGCAGTGTTCTTACAGCAGAGAAAATAGGCTAGCTCATGATGAATCCTGAGATAATTGCCTCTGCTTTTTAAAGGTTAGTTTCATAAAGCTGGCTGATCAGACTGACAGCCTGTGACACACATGGGTCTCAACTGCTCTTTCCATTGATACTGCCTGCTGAGTGATGCAGCCACCACAGAGGATGTCCACTGCTGCTGACCATGGGCTGGACAGCAGGTAAGTTTTGCAGCTTGAAGGAAGCTGAGCTATCATTATGCTGCTTCTGGAGAAGACAATACAGCCTTTGTAAAACTTGTACCTCCCAGCAGGCCAGGCAGCTTTGGGGCTCTTCTCCATACCTCTTTAAAGATATCTTAATCAATACAGTTTCCCTTTCCACTGAAATTACATTTGCTGTATTTTTAGTATGTTCTGATGGAGCAAAAGGTGTTACTTACATCCAATTTTCCATATAACCACTTCAGATGACTGTCCTTTTCAAGTCTTTTCAGCCTATCCATCCTGAATTAACTTTTTTTTGTAAGGAAAGGCCTTTAGTGGTTTATAAATTTTAATACAGGATGCTAGCTGCCAGAAGGTTTTGGATTTCAACCCAAGATTTTAAGCAGTCTACCCAGCAGATGAAATGAAGTACAGCTCCCGCTGCACCTGGAGACAGTACTTCTTTCATTGCTCCGTTTCAGAGTTATGACACCTCTGCTTTAGCCTCAAAGTCAGGAATTTTCCTTTAAACAGGCTTCCTGGAAATAGAGTTTGGGGCTATTAATGGGTAATTTATCACACAGTGTTTTTCAGCCTTAAGAAACTCTGGGGTTTGAGGTTTGTTTTGGTTTTAGTATGGTAAATTGGGGACAGCTAGGCAGAGGTGAGGCTCTTGATGGGATACCTCGACAGCAGGAGATGATGATAGCAGAGACCAACCCTCAGTGAAAGAACATTGTGCACTTTGACAGTGAAGTGCTTTGAACTTGAGCTTCACCTGTGAAGCAGACAGATGCAGATCCTGGTGGCTTTTGTACATGCTGTGCAGTTCTTATTCACCCAGGGAAACCTACCAAGAGTGGGACACAGTGTGTGTGTGAGTCGTGCTTGACCTGGATAAACGCTGCTCTGTGTAACCTGCAGTGGATTACCCTTCCTGTGCAGATTTTCCACATGTAAGATCTGCAGAGCTCCAGAGTACCAGGAGTGTCACTTCCAGGACATGGATGGTGTCTTCCATTGCCATTTTCATTGTCAAAGATCTAGATACTTTCTACAGAGAGATATACAGCTCATTTAGCTTTGCTGCTGCTTTTTCCCCTGCAATAGAGTGTTCATATGAACACCTTGAGAAGCTCGAAATGTGAAGGTGGCAGTACATCTAAAAAGCCAGTGCATGGCACCTGCAGATTGATCACTGAACTGTAACTGGGATCTCTCTAGTTTGTACCATTTATCACTAGGGTATCTCCAGGACACTTAGTTACCAGGGTCATTATAGTAAAGGAAGTCAGGATTCATAATTAACAGGTCATGGAGTAGTTGTATGCAGAGAGCCCTGTGGAGCAGTAAATTCCCCAGTCCTACCTCATGAAGCTCAGGGCCAGACTTTTCTTGCTGTGTGCTCCTGCCCACTATAAAGTGCTTTCCTTTCCTGACCTTAAGCAGAGTTCCAGGCTAGTGTTCTGGGCAGGCCCTGGGGGAGCCATAGAGGTGTATCACTTATTACACAGTATGTCACTTAATCTTAGGCATAGAGTTATTTCAGCCCCCACGGTGAGAATCCAACCTGACTGCTGATGGTAGAAAGGGATCATTTTGGATAAACCCCCTGATCCATGTATCTTTCTTTGTTTGGGAAGGGTGGGAGGGAGGAGGGGAGGAGGAAGAGAATGGTTTTTCTGTTCTGTCAGGAACATCTGTGAACTTTCAGTAAACTGCATGGCTTTCTGAACTGGTTCATAGCTTTCATGCTTGCTTTCAGATCTGTTTCAGAGCACAGCAGCTGTAAGCTGCTATTGTTTCCCCAGGAGCTGCTGTTGTGTGCTCGGGGAAGAGCAGGCATGCTGCAGCTCTCGTGGGTGCTTCCTGACTAGTGTAAGCAGTCCTTGAATATTTTACATTGTGGCTCTCCTGTGCCCCAAAGTCTCAAGTTGTTCCTTCTTTGAGGCTTTTTGAGATTTGAATTATACCGAGATTTCTACAGAAATACTCTGTAAATGATATAAAGGTCTTCTTCAAAACACCTTAATTGCAAATGATCTAAGGAGGCAGCCTTCTTTGCTAGGGATGACCATTCTTTGCTAGTTTATGACCACTATCACAAAGAGGAAAAATACAAAGATGGATTAATCCGTAAAACACAATTGATTATTCAGATATAAAAGATATTATTGGAACTTCTCTGCTAGGTCCTATGGCTGGTCCAGCCACAAAATGTATATCTCTATGGCTAGAGGACAAAATCTGCATCTCTTTTGATCAGGGTTTCAGTTTTTATTTGTAAAAGATACAGCATTAGAATGAAGAATTTGAACTAGAACTTTGTAAAAATTAAGTCTTTTTCCTGAAGGTATAGGTCGCAGTGGCCCAGTCTGCATTAGCACTTGTAAGTCAGAGGTAAATGTTCACTGTTCCCCCCCACTGCCCTTAATGTATGCCCAGCACAAACCTGATCCCTGCCAGGACGTAGGTACAGAAATGTCAGGAGAACACGTGCTGCTTCCACACGAGTGAGCGATGGCTGGAACGTGGGGCGTGCGTCACACGCGTGCTGCAGGCTCACCCATGGCAGGCACCCCCGTGTTATTCCTGGGGGAGAACACCCCGAGCCTCTGCAGCAGTGAAATATCAAACTGGGCATGGGGGTTTGGAGAGAACTTGGGGAATGGCTGAGATTGAACATGGTACCATGTTCTCCAGGTTTTCTTTGCACTGCTAAATTGTCACGTGGAATTAAAACATGCAAGTATTCCCTCTTCTTACTGATTAGAGACTGACTGGATATTTGGGGCAGGGATTACAGATTCCCAGCTCTGAAGAAGTTACTGGTAAGGGCTTTCTGAGCCCAGAAGGCAAGCTGATGTTAGCTTGCTTTCATTTATTCCTCTTTTCTAGCCACTACACAGCAGTTCTCTCCAGCTTCAGACAGAACTAACACATACTGATGAGTTTTTAATGAAGCATTTTTTATAGCTTGCTTTCTCCATTTTAAAAGTGTCTGGCATTTTTGTATGTTGTGGCGTAGTGTTAAATCAATAGGACTTTACAGATGATATTTGATAATAGGATCTTGCCTCACAGAGCTTAAAATTTTTATTAGTGTTTATAGTATTGGTTTGAGGTATTTCACATAACGTTTCCCTGGGCAACTGTTAGGAGAGATTTAAATGTTAAACATGTGTGGCTATGCACACTAATAGAACACATGATTTTAGCATTACTATCTGTATGTCTTTTCTTTTAATAATTTCCTTGCTTTTGCAAAATAATGTTCCTTTTTGGAGAGGATCCTTTGGCTGGCAGGCTTTGTCTATGAGTCTGACTGGCTCTGCCCAGGACAGAGCAGGAGTCCTAGCTGGATGGGTGGCAATGTCTAATAAACCTTTCACTTTTTTGTGTGTGCAGAGGGTGTGGGGGACAGGACAGAAGCTCCCTGTGAACTCCTGCAGGGGTGTTTCATCCAAGATAAATGGCTTTTCAGACCTGGCTGTTTTACAGACATGCAAACGCCTCTCCTGGAGGTTTGTGTCTAACAAAGGCTTCTGCAGTTGTGGAACTGCCAGGAGGGGTAGTTTCTAATGGATGAACAGAAGGTGGCAAAGGGGTTCAAACAATGCTCTTTGCTTATGTGATGTTCTTTGCTTTGGTATTTTTTCCCTTTTTTGAACTGCTGTCCTGTGTAGTTTTCCCTCCGTGAAAGAGGGATCCCTAAACTCCCCATCTCTTTTTTATCCTTCTTTCCTTTTCCCTGTTTTAAAAACACTGAAGCTTCTCAGCCTGCTCAGTGACTATGCTATACACAATAACATGTGGTGGGCACCTCTTGGTAATGTCTGCATAAGAACCTCCTTGTTTGTGGCAAATTAGTACAGCCTTGAGAAATACAGAAGTAAATTAAGACACTGGCTGTGAAGAGAATTGCTTGTGTATATAGAGAGCTTGCTCTGATAGCTGAAAGAGGGCAGAGAAAGGGGTCTGGTTTTTTCAAATACCTGCATTTCAGTGTCTCCTCCTTCTTTTACTTTCTTTAATGTATTGGTTTTAAGCAACTCTTTTGACTTCCTATCTTGCATAACAGGCTTTTCAAGCAATAGATGTTTTAATCTGAAAAGCTCACCTTAAGACATAGTAATTTCAAGCAGCCATGTTTAAGGTCCCTGTAAGGACCCTTATTCTTTTCGAAGCAGGGGTCACATTACAAACTAGGGTTTTGAAAAGTAGCAACACCAGTGCCAAAGTGCCTCTGTCCTCAGAGACCTCTCACGTATCACATAGCCCTTGTGCTGTCAAATTCCGTTGGAGTGCAAATAGTTCACTCCCTGCTAGGGCTGATGTCACTGACCCGAGTGCATTTAGGATGCACGTCTCTATATTCACTTCATTTGCAAACAGATATATGTATATATGTAAAAACAGAATGGATCAAAGACAGCTTTCTTCCTAAACAATTTGGGTCTCTTTCCTCTGTTTTAGTCAAATATATGGGAGTAGTTTATAAATTAGTTGAGCTGGAGCTGCCAAACTTGGCTGTATATCTGAGCAGTCTGGATGGGAAGCCCTTGCAACTGATATTGGCCTCAAGCAGCTGATCATCAGAGTGTTTCCTTCCCCTACCCAAACCAGCACAATGACCACATCCAGCAGGCAGAGCTCTTCTACGTCTATGGTCAACAACTTGGCCAAAATATTTGATCCAAATGCTTTGCAAAACCAAGGGCCTGACAATGGAACGGAACCGCCCCAAGTTCTTCATGTTGCAAGCAGTGATGTCAGCACATCGGAAAGTTTTATCATCATGGATATGAAGTTTGCCTCCCTTGAGCAGAAAATAGATAAGCTGCTGACCCTGCAAGACAATGTCCTCACGAAGCTTAATAGCGTTTCCCAGGAAATCTGTTGCATTGAAAAAGACATTGAGACAGTAAAGGCAGAAACATCTGAACCTGGATCTAGGATGGGGAGAAACAAAAATCTGAGAAGTAATGAAATGAAGAGGCTTTGCTTTAAAATGGAAAAATCTCTTTCTAACATAAACAGGAATGCGGAGCGGCAGGTTAAAAGACTAGATGGACTGGAACAAAGTGTTTCTGGACTACAGAAGCTTGTATGGCCTCTGGTTGAGAAGGTTAAAACACTAGTAATTCATAACTCAAGTGTAAAACGCCATGTTAAAAAACGTAAAGTTTGCAAGGCAGCTGATTTTAGGATGCACATTTTCTCGGAGGCAACAGCTGCTGCCCTGCTCAAGAAGAGAAGTGAAAAGGTGAGCCCAGGTTTGTGTTTCATCTTGTCAGGAGTCATTGCAAGCTACAGATATGTCCTGTTAGCTTTTTCATTTCGTTAACATTTCAGAGAGAACAACCAATATGCTCTAGAAATGAAAAGTATTAGAACAAACTGAGCAAGTTTCAGGGGAAAAGATATAGAAAAACTACTGAGTCATAAATACCTTCATTTTTTTCCTGATTATTTCTTTACAGTTGTAAAACATAACTAGGGGTCACAGACACGGGTGGCAAAGATAGACACAGACTTCAGGAGGCTTGGGTGGGTCCTGGCCATGCATTTTACTACGATCTTCTCTGGATCTCTAATTATCTGGGAGACTCAGGCTGCAGCATTCGTGTTACATGCAATGGGATCTAGAGCTTAGTGAAACTGGTAAAAATCTTTCTTGGGTCAGGGCACATACATGTCTATGTCCTTTATTTCAAAGAACATCTTAAGTGTGCTGTTCTGATCTGGTATTTCTGCTGACACTGGTGGGGTGGGGAGACTTCTAAACTGGCATCTGAGGTAGGGTTACTGTAACTGGAGCTGTGGCTTGTGTAAACTTCCTCGGGGGAGAAAAATGCCTGTGTCACTATAATAGGAGTTTCATCGTGTTCTTTACAGGTCAGATTAAAAGACCACAAAAATCTCTTGAAAGGCTCCGTGGACTATAATAGGCTCTTGTAAGGTAGCTTGGGGGCTGGACTAGGTGATCTTTTGAGGTTCCTTCCAAACATCAACATTCTGTGTGACTATTCTTTCTTTAGTAGCATTAGATGGTAGCATTAGAAAATTAAGGAATTTCTTCTGACAAAGTATGATGATATTTAATTAACCTACAGTGAAACAAAAAGGTTGCCTTTAATATTTTTTTTTCTGCTTTTGTTTACTTTCTTTTTGTATTTCACACACAGACTTTACTCACTGAGCCATTTAAGGAATGGTTCTCTGCCAGCTGGACTGGCTGATCTGCCACTACATAAGGATGTAAAATGTGCCCTTGGGTCAGGCAGTGGAGTGTAGAGGGCTTCTACATGGTGGAAACAGACAGTCTAGTGACAAGGACCCAAAGGGGAGAGAGGGGCAAGCAGAGTCTGTCTTTTTCCAACAGCAGCTCCATTTGTTAATCACCTTACTGATGAATTTTTGTCTAGGCAGACTCTCAGCAATGTTGAGGAGACTTGATAGGAGCTTGTCTAGCATGTGGGCTTAAGAAAAGCAGCACAAGCACGTCTGGAATCATGCTGCTGATATTATTATGTTGTTACTATTTAGTTTGTTTTATGAGATAGCATACATATGTTAGCTTGTCATTGCCTTCCTCTCTGTGCATTTGATTTATTAGCAAAGGACCATCATAAAATTATCAAGCTATCCTGTGAACAACAGCTGGCTTTAGTAAACACTTAGTCTTCTTGGGTTTAAGTAAAAACAGACTTGAATCCAGCCTTGCAATTAAGATGAATAGAACATGGTATGATACCCTGCCACCAAGCAGTGAGATCAACATCTCCTTTATCTCTATTTTTATTTACCTATAGATATAAATGGGGAGAAAAAGGAGTGTGTAGTGAAGAACACAAAAGGGGAACAGGGGATGGACTCCAGCTTTGGGGAACAGCACAGGAGGCATCACCACATGTGCTGTTGCCCCAGGGTCTCTGCCATATGTGGCATGTTCTCCTTGTGCTGGGAGCATCCACAGCACCATGCTCTGGTGGCAAAGCCCATGGCAGAAATCCATTAATAGCAAAGCTTAAGTAACTTAAACACATTGATAAATGGTAATCAGGTCTTGCACAAAACCGGGATATCTTGCCATAATAAAGCTCTGCAAAGTATCCGAAGAACACAAGGAAAAAACACTGAGTAAGAAATGTGGTTTAGGCATATGCAAAGTTTTGTGTCTTGGTATCAGCTGATTGAAGTTGAGAGTAATGTCTTGACATCAAATGAAACATGATGGGGTGATAAAGGACCTCTGACTAAAAAGTTGAGGCTGCTTCATGAGGCCATTTGTTACAAGAATTTTTGCAGTCAGGGAAAAAAAAATTCAAAGAGTTTTATTGGGTGAATAAAAAAAATTGTAAGTTAGCTAGGAAAACATTCCAAAGGTAGGACTGCTACAGTATAAAGAAGGAATTTAACTAAGTACAGCTTATTAAAAAGGAGTCAGATGTCTATAAAAAACATTAAATTCTTGCTGTTTGAGATTTCTGTTAAAATACGCTATACTTATGCATATAATTTCTTACTGCTTAATTTCTGCAGGTTTCTAAAGTCAATGTAAGTAGTTTCTCAAAGTGGGGTATTTTTCCTGTTGGTCTGTACTGAAGTTTCAGCCCCTGGAGTATCTCACATTATTCTGTTATCATGTGGGCTTTTATTCTGTCTTTATTACTTAGGGTCTAGCAATACTGTGTATGACAGAATATGTTGAAGTCTGGAAAATGTACTTTTGAAGACAATATGAACCTGTGTAGGTACAGACACGTTTTTGCTTTGGTACGTTTTGCAGGGTCACAATGGAACCTTTCATATTTAACCATTTGTGGAATTGAAAACTGTGCTGAAAGTTTTTGGCTTGTATGAATAGGGAAAATTATTGTTGTGCCATTAATCTTGTGCATATTCAAATCATTAAAGAAAGGGAGGGGGGGAAGGTAGAGGCATACTGTCTGCTAAGAAATATTGATTCCTATCACTTTAGAAATTGCAGACTGGAAAAAGTCACATCACCAAAGTTCAGGAAGAATAATACACAAATAACTAAAATCCCGTTAGGGAACAGTTAAAAAGCCCCCCAAAGCACTGCTGCCAGACTGAAGGGAGAGAAGTGTGATGGAGAGCAGTCGGGTGGGATGGATGCTACTGACAAAGCACCATCCTTGCAGATGAGGTTTTCAGAAGGGTGGTGGCCTTGAGTGCTCGTGACTGGCTGGCCCAAGTGCCTGGGGTTGGGCATCACAGGGACCCTGACAAGTGACAGGGAGGTCTCAGCCCAGCCATGGGAGGTGCTGGGAGGGATGTGCTGCCTCCTGCCAGCTCCAGAGGACCTGGCACAACCCGGCCCTTTGCAGGCAACAAATAAAGAGCCAGAGTTCATGGTTTTATTGCCAGGTCTAGATTTGACAAGTTGATGTCACATGTCACTACAGATAGCAAAACATGGAGAAAACTGGGATGCTTGTGTGGGCTGTGTCTACAAACACCCCAATATCTGATCCTTATATCTGTATCTCTTATGCTAGTGCACTATTGTCCCTGTATTTATTGCAAATAGCTGTGTTTGATTCTACAGGATACCAATAAGTGTTTCATATGTGTTCTCTTTTTTCCTCTTTTAAATGACTGCGAGCTCCTCATCTGCTGTTAAAATGTAAGAGATTAGAGATGATGTTTGAGCAAATACAGTAATAATTTATGTAATGCCCTGGCAGGTTCAGATATTCATCATTGTCCAGCGTTCCTTGCACTAGACAGGTTTTCAAGAGCTGGCTCCTGTATCTCACACCTGCAAACAGCAGCAGTATTTAGTAGGAAGCTCTGTGTGCCTGCAGTTAATTCTGAATGCAGATGTGAAGTCTGGCCCCGTGCACCAAAGAGCTGGGAAGCTGTTTCTCTGGCTATTTGCTCAGCTGACTGACCAGAGCTGATGTCCTCCGTGGTACAGTGAGGTGGACACGTGTACAGGAATCCCAGTGCATTAATAATTGTGGTCTCATTGCAGAATGAATAAGTCTGAGGCTTTTCCTTACTACTTTTAGTGCTTTTCACCATTAAGAAAACAATGAGCGTTGCTTGATTCCCTGTGAT
The DNA here is from genome assembly GCA_013401335.1 of Brachypteracias leptosomus. NCBI lineage: Eukaryota > Metazoa > Chordata > Aves > Coraciiformes > Brachypteraciidae > Brachypteracias > Brachypteracias leptosomus. The sequence goes on along the minus strand of VYZX01005007.1, from coordinate 446,673 downwards.
CCATCTGGAATCGTGACATTTATATTTAAGTTCCCTGGGAACAAGTCTCCAATTTATATTTTAGGGGTACTTACCTAGTTGTATTTAGGCCTTTTTCATTTTGTGTCTTGCCACATCCCAGATTACTGCCAGTCTCAGTTCTTATGCTCATGTTGCAGTTTCTGTCCCTTTCAGACCAAGGTTTTCTGAACAAGTCCTGCTGGAATCCTTTCATGGAGTTTCATCCAGATTTTCTCAACTCTCTTGCTTCTCATGGAGTTTCCTTTCCCTTGAACTCAGGGTTTATAGAGGATACATATTGCTTCAATTTCATGCCTATTTTCTATATAGCCTGATGAAATGAAAACAAGCCAACAAAAAGCATAAAAAATGCAGAGGGCTAACCAGAACAAGTGTTTAGTGGTGGGACTGGTTCATGCCCAGAGTACAGTAAGAATAAGCAGTGGGACTGCTTACATGGTCAAGACACTCAAAATTAAGGGCCTGACCCTGCATATTTTGTTGAAATACTTATTACATTGCTTCAACTGGCAGCTCAAAGACTGAGAGTAGTGTCTCTGGGAAATATTGGGAGGTATCTGTATTTTTCACACCCTGATGATCTCCTGCAAATAATGATAGTGGCGGTTTCGTAAGACTGAGGAAGAAGACAGGTGGGAAAGGAGTGAGAGCAGCAGCAGGCGCTGGGTTTGCTGTGGTCACCGTCCTGCTGTGGGGCTGGTGAAAACACACGCTGAGCAAACAGCACAGGAGTATGAGTGAATAGCCACAAAGGCTGCAGTAAGAGCAGTTTTTATGAAGCACTGGCTTTGTATAAAGCACCTCTAGATGTCACTGTAGCATCATGAAATGTGGGGAAGAGAAAGCCAGGACCCTGACGTTATGGGCTATACCCTCTGATTCCTGGTGACTATTTTGGTCAGCCTGTAATAAATCATTGGATCGTTAAAAATGCCATTACCAAATGTTGATTAATAGTAAATAACTTTTTGAAATCTGTCAGTAAGACTGTTACCGAAAACTTTACTAGAATATAATTATTCCCAGCTTTGGTTTAAGTAACCTAGTTATTAGCAGCAAAAGCTCCTGCAGGGCAACAGCTCATTTCCTGATGTCTTTTTCTTTTTAGTCCCTGAGGCTCAATCCTGATCTTTGCTGCGTTTATGCCAACACTGATGTTGATTACAACTGAGATAATTTCTCTTGCTTTATACTGGTACCCATCTGATCAGCTTGGTAGTGATTAAAATAAAGACCATTTAGAGGAAAAGCATGAGTTTAAAGCCAAGTACTCTTTGTTTTAACAAAACATCAGGCTGCGTGGGGAGCAATGCAACACTGTATGCATTGACTAATGTATTGGCTACCTTCTCCACAGGTCATCAAAGAAAAGTCACATTTGAATGAGACAGGAGCAAAAGAGAAGAAGCCACCAGATTCAACAGGTTAGAATTTTATTTTTTTCCTGACCAGTTTCTAATTCCTAAAGGTACAGCTGCACAGAAATAGCCATTAGTCTCCTGAGCAGCTCCAGTGAAGTTGCTTGGGTTCCATGTGTGTGCTCATCAGCATGAGTGAGAATTGTTTGTTTCATGTGCTTGTGCACATTATGGCAAACTGTTCAAAAAAGTGCTTTGCTGGAGGAGTTTATTAACCTTGACTTGGCTGGGAGTAACTTTGAGTGAGAAAAGTTTTCCAGTGCTGTGTCTGAAAGGAAGAGTTTGTGACCCATGATATCCCTGTTTGAAAGAAGTAATCTACTCATGCTTAGGAGACATTTACACTGACCCTGAAAGTGGGAGAGGAAAACAAGTGCCTGGTTCAAAATGCAACAAAAATTATGCTAAGTGTGCAACCCTACTTTAAAATTGTTACTGACTATCGATTCCTTGGTAATCTGCTCACTTCCAGAGGGGCCCACCCAGAAGAGCCAGTCCTGCTCTCAGGAAGAAGTTGATAAACTCAACAAGGAAAATGCTGAGAGGGAAAGTTCTGTTCTGCTTCAAATGGATCCTCCCAAGTTTCACACTCAAGTGTCAGAAGAGAAAGGGGAAAGTTTGGCTTTTGAAAGCTACAACAAAGACAGGAGAAGCTCCGTTCAGGAATCTTTCACTACAGAAGAGCAGCAAGAAGATGCTGTTGATGATGCTTATCAAAGGATAACTGGGCAGGAGATAGAGAGTGAGTCCCCAGCAGATGAGGAGAGGAAGGAGGAACATCAGGTCTCTGGACATGGAAGACAAGAGAAGAGGGAGAATGAAGGGGAAAGAGACACTGATAAAAATGAAAAAGATGTTGAGGAACTACCAGCTCCTTCCCAGAATGAAGATGAGGCAGGACAAAGCCATGATCAAGAGGAACCAGAGGGAATGTAAGGTCATTCTTGAGACCCATGCTTTAGAAAAATGTCTAGTTCTTTTCAAGTCAAAGTGACTGGTTAATATAAGTATTGATGAAAATTCAGCACAATACAGAAGTGTAAAATGAGTTTCTCTCTCATCTGAGCACCAAGCTGAAAGTATACCTCTAAAAAAGACAGGCAGACCATCTAGCATACAGTTTTAGCAGTCTGCTTTGGTTGTTTGCTTGGGAAATAGGTTAGGACCATGGGAATTACATTAGCCTATTTTTCCTCTGAGGAGAATTCTTCCATTGTTATGTTTATATACTGCAGCATCATATAACCCAGGAGCAAGCTTAGGTTAAGCCGTGTACCAATGAGGAATTAAATTACTGCAAAATGTAGTAACTTAGGCAATAACATAAAACTGTGAAACAGTTAATTGCCCAGGCAATTAAACTGATAAATTTATTTGTAATTCTTTCTGCTGCATTGATCTATAGCCCTTCAGGCACAAACCAGTTTAAGCTGCTAGGAATCTATATGGACAGAGTAAAACCCAATGCTCTCCCATTGCTTTAAAGCTGGGACTGAGAGCCAAATGCTAAACTGAGAAGATCTCAGGTGAGGATTTCACTAACAGAGAAACATTTTGCTGTCATGATTAACTTAGGGATCATTTTTATTTCTCAAAGTGAATATTGAAACAGTTTATTTTGCACCATGAAGCAAAATAATCTAATGTTGTTTGGATGCAGTATATGTGTAGGCATTTTTCACCTGTGTTTTTGGAAATTTGCTGTGCTTTAAGTGTACCCTGCTCTAATGCCATGTTTTGTCCTTGCAGGTGTAAAGGCTGCGAAAAAGGTACAGAAATTATAGTTCAGTTGCTGAGCAGACCTGCCAGTTTGATCATAGTGGTAGCAGTAAGCATTGAGTGGATGATGGACTGATCAAAGATGACGACAAAAAGAGCAGGCTAGATGCAGAAAGCTGGTGTCCTGGAAAATGGACATTCACTGTAATAAGGACAATCTACTGCTACATTAATGACCAGAGTGCTCCTGCCAGCTCCATGCTGCCACGGGGGTTTTTGTTTTTCTAATCATTTTCACTGTAGTAATGAACGGTTTCTAAATTGCTCAACAATCCTAATGCAAAAGGAAGCTGGCATTCCAAACCACAGTTCATGCTGAAACATTGGAGCTCTAGTCCTCCCAATCAGTTGAAGTATTTGTCACCTTGGTCAGCCAAAGGTCACTCCTAGGAATATCAATCAAATGGAAAACAACGTGGGTATGAAATTGGAGTCACAACACCCTGCAAAAAATCCAAAGAGAAACTAGGCATGCAGGGCTGGTCTCCAGCAGGGATTTTGACATCAGGATGACAGAATGGTCCAGCACGTGGAGGTCTGTACAGTGTAATACTGAGGACCTGCATGTGTGCTGAATTTCCCTGGCTGCTGCAGTGTGATGTTGGGAACCTGTTCTCTTTTAGCTGGGCCTAGAGGAGAGCTCAGTCTCTCTTCCTACTCTACTGGAAAGTTACAGTATATACTCACCTATTAACAGTCCCTGAGGGGGAAAAAAACCCATTAAAAATCAGAGGAAAAGCCGAATTCTTTCCACACAAATTTCTGAGGCCCTTTGTGGGCACAAAGCTGCATTGGTTTAGTCTAGAGGTCTTCACTTTGCCTATTGCTGCTGTAGTGTGGAAGATGCTAACTTAATAAAGATGAGTCTTCATCTTGGCAGTGTAGCTCCCCAAGAACACCCTGTTTTCTGTGCTTAAATAACAGAGAAGGACCTATCTAAAAAACCTTACAGTAGGTGTATTCAGTTCTTAAATGAGCTTACCTGGGGAAAACAGGGACTCAAATACGAGCTAGACAAGCACTGCATGTGACCACTCACATGCCATCTCTGTTTTCTCTTGCAGACAGTAGTCCCACTCCACCAGCACCATTTGATCACCGGATTGTCTCCACCAAAAGGGTGGGGATCAGCAGTTACTATAACGTCAGCGAAAACGAAATCCTGGGAGGGTAAGTTGGGTGAAGCCAGTCAATGTGGAGAGCAAGGCACAAATTTACAGCCACATGCCCTGGGAGGTGAATGGAAGCAACATGCCTCACTTAGAGCCAAAGTCATGGAAGCCTTAAGTTCTTAACAGTGTTTGAGAGAGGGATGGAAACAGGAGGCTGATTTTACCACATAAGTGAATTTTGGCTTAGGATTTGGCACCAGCTGACTTGGCTTGTATTTAGTATTGTTCTAGGTCAGCCAGCTCCCCTCAGGCTTTATGATGGGACTCCCAGGGTGCTGTGATACTTCACATTGCAGCCAGCAGGTCCTAAAGACATGTTGTAACCTTCTTGCCCTCTGTGGGTCCCATCCCTGAAAACTCTTGCACGTGTTCGGATAAATCAGCAGGCTAATTTGACAGGCCGTGTAGTTGCTTGATCTCTCATGATGACATTGTTTAGGAGAGAGTGATGTTGTCATGAAATCACAACCTTCCCTTGGGGAATGATGAGATGGAGGGGGCAGAGTCTGCACATGTGTGAGTTATCCTTAGGGTATGTGGGCTCTCCCAGGGTTAGTAGTTGTGTGTGATGAGGTGGCTACAGTGAATCATACAAGTGGGACAATATCATCTGGAACAGTGTGTGATTTTGATGTGCATAAATGAGTAGTAGCAAGTCTAATTTACACAACAGAATAGCAGCAATAAATGAAATGGAACCCAGTAGGGGGAGAATTGTTTCTCTGTTTATAACCTAGTTTACATTCAAGGCTGACACCAGTACCTCTGGATGATTTTGTTGTTGTTCTTTTTTTCCCTAGAGGGCGATTTGGTCAAGTGTACAAATGTGAAGAGAGAGCAACAGGTCTCAGGCTAGCAGCCAAAATTATAAAAGCAAAAGGTCCTAAACAGAAGGTTGGTCAAGTGTCGTATTAGTCTTTGGTTGCCCTGTGGATCCCATATTTCTTCAGTTATACAACAGGCCGTGGCCAAGTGGCTCACAAGCCATCACACAAAATAGATCACTATGTCTAAAGTAGTTGGCCTGAATGGAGGTACCAGTCTCTCTCCCCTGATTGCAAGGGAGGTTTTGAGGACTGTCCTGGACTTTTTTTGAACACAGCTTGATTTGTATACCTACAGCTGGTTGAACCAGGTCCTATTCTGCTCCTCTGTTTACATCCTTGTGAACCCACCACTTGTCCATGTGGGTTCTGCCCTTCATTTTCTCCCCAAATAGCTTGTTACTGAAGCAGTCCCCCATTGAGCTCTGAGTTCAGTCTAATAGCTCCTATAGCCTTGACATCTTACCACTACAGGAGCAACCAAAGGAAAACCCTGAGTTTGGTTGCCACAAATGAAAACGTAAAGATAATGTAGATGTCTGGTTCAAACTGTGTCCTGTTTCATGTAGCTTTCTTAAAGGGAAAGGCTTCTGTAACAATCCTCCTGACTCTTTACAGGATGAAGTAAAGAACGAAATCAACGTCATGAACCAGCTGAATCACGTGAACCTCATCCAGCTCTATGATGCCTTTGAATCAAGAAATGACATAGTGCTAGTCATGGAATAGTAAGTGTGTTCTGTTCTTTCCCTTTCTGTGTTTACTGCTTTTTCTAGAATTGTCCATTTCCTTCTTTCTCCTGAAGTTAGAAATAGAGCTTCTTACAGATGGAAAGAACATATGAAAGATATTCTTAGGAACAACAACAAAAAAGGGATTAAGAGAAGAGTTTTCCCGTGCAGCTCTTTATGCATTTTTTTCCAGTGATGTGCCACATTCCTAGTGCTGTAAAGCTGCTGCTCAACTTGAAGTTAGAGCTGTGTTATGCATCTTCTCTTTAATTTCAAGTTTTAATTTGTTAGCTAACAGACCTCTCAGAGTGTCTCCAGCTCTGTAAGGCAAATGAGAAGGCATCTTACACCGAAGAGGAGCCAGCCGTAGGTGTTGTTCCTAGTCCTTGTACTAGGTGCCTGAAAGGATAAACCTGTTTTTTATGCTGGGTTATCAGGCTAATCAGGCATGAAATAGCTGCCTTAAAGTCAAGTTAAGCAGATGTTATTTTATAAGGAAGCTAAAAAGGGCATGACTAAAATATTGAAAAGCATGGCAGAAGGTTCAGAGTTACATGAGTCTGGCTCTTCTGAACATTCTGAGGTAGTCCTCTGAATTTGGTCTACTTGATTAGCATATCACAAAAGGTAAACATCTATGTAGCTATCAATGGGTAAGCTGGAGGCATTCTGAAATGTCAAGAGAAATTGTTGAGTTTAAATAGTTTCAAATTGAAGTTTTGGACCATATCCCTCTTAAATTCTGGCAAAGCAGACCTTGGGTTTAAGTGCAGATTCTCCAGCATGATGTCATGGCTTTTCTTGTGACTTATTTCACTAATACAAAATGATGACTCAAGACAGCATAAGGTTCAAATTTCAGGACTTTTGTGCTTTCAAGGGATAGGAGACTGGACTCAGACCTTGAAGAGGTTCAGGCCAATATGCATCAGAACCCACTTCTTGGAAAGTTCAGATCCAAGTACAAGCTCCTGTTGTAGACCCACCTTACTGAACTTGGCTGTGAATGATTAAAACAACCAACAGTGTAAATTCTGCACTATTGTAACTGCATTTGGACTGGGTCACCACTTTACTGTCTTTCTCTCCACAGCGTGGAAGGAGGAGAGTTATTTGACCGAATTATTGATGAGAACTACAACTTGACAGAGATGGATACCATCTTGTTCATAAAGCACATCTGCGAGGGGATTCAGTACATGCACCAAATGTACATTCTTCATTTGGATCTCAAGGTAGAGGATTGAGATGTATGTTTTGTGCCGTGCCAACTGTGGAAACTTTATTCTTAATGGTAGGACATAGAGCTTAGCAGATTCCTGTGGCAGAAACAACAAAGGGCCTTATTCTGCTTTCATTAGTCCAATGTGTATTTACTTTAACCACATTGAGATCTGTTAAATTGCTGTGGGAGTAAGTAAATTAAATGAGAATTGTGGTCATATGTCACCAAGCCTCATAGCATTTGAATTTTCCACAGACTGATTTTACAGAAAACCAGCAGCTGACTACAAATATCTTGCTATTTTCAATTTTGATATTTGGATCTGAAGATACTGAGATCCAGCTTTGCAGCAAAGCAAAAAGAAACAAAGTGCTTAAGACAGCTTTCTATTTGGTGAGATTTTTATTACAGCTGCTGTTTTTGGCTTGTAATAACTAAGCTAATATAGTACATCTTTAATGGTGTTAGCATATATATTATTGCAGTGGTTAAGCAAATGAGCAGATGCTTGTTGGGACCTGTTTCAGTTGCACATCAATGACCAAACTCACTCTTCTCTTTCTTTATAAACATCCAGTTACCTAGAAACCTGTCAAGCAGAAGTTCTTTGGGACACATTAATTATATTCTTGGTGTGAGTTTACCTCTGAACTGCTGACATAAAGATACACAGAGAATCCAATAAATAATTCCCAGAGACTTCTTTTCATGCACTTGCCAGCTATGGCTTCTCCCTTCTGTTTTGCTTGTTCATAAATTGCTGTCAGTAACAAATGAGTTTGGGGAAGAAAGCTTGAAATTGAAAGAAAATCATCCTGACAATAATCATCCAGGATCTCAAACTATGGACGTGTGGTGTTTAAAAGTCCTACATGTAAAATGAATTAGTAATGGTGACAAAGGTTAACTAATGTTTTAAGTGTTGAGGGCTGTTTTGTTTCAAAGAGGTCTCAATAAGCAACAAGATCGAGTAGCTGTAAAACTGCTGGCAGGGAACAAGAGACTGTATTTTAGGTATTTACATTTCAAAGACCAAATTCTGTTCTCAGTCCCTTCTGTAGGAATTTGGATTCTTGCCAGGGAAGAAACAGCATTTGGCCCCAAGAAAATCCAGAGGGATTTAACCTGTGAATCCTACCTTTTGCTAAAATATCTGAGAAAAACAAAGTTGATGTGACTAGCTTAATGTATGAGTGCTCAGTCAGTTACTGCCAGAACTCAAACTTAAAGCTGCAAGATAAACTCCAAAGCCCAACGAATTCATGGGAGCTTGGGGGGTTTGGTTTTTTGTTTGTTTTTTTTAAATTGGTGTCAGCTTATTAAGGTCTGTAAAATCACAGTGCCAGCATCCTGAAACCTGTATTTGGAAGTCTGCATTTTCTGTCCCTCTGCCCCTATGAGTTCTTTATCTCAGCTGCTGCCTTACGTTAAATTGAAAAGCCAAGGAGAAGAAAAGGCAGTTGCAAGGCACAGGACACAGGCCCCCCCAGCTGTCCTGTGCTGGCAGGGCTGGGGTACCCACACGGAGAAATCCGAACAGGGAGGGGAGCACAAGGGGCTCATGAGACGTTTGCTGTGTGTTTAGTGGTTTTCTCCCTAGAGTTTGCTAAAAGCCCAGTTTGTCATACTTGTTTCTCATGTTTCTTTTGGCAGCCAGAGAATATCCTGTGTGTGAACCGAGCAGCAAATCAAATAAAGATTATTGATTTTGGATTGGCAAGAAGGTGCGTGCATGTGTTCTTGCTAATTGTAAATGAAGGGGGAACAATGAAAAGGATTACATCTCTACCATGACATATTTGATACGTAACGGTCTCTACTGTTCTGAGAACAAGTTTAATGTGTCTCTTTTAACCAGGGATATCATTTAATAAGGAGTGTTTAGAGCTGAGGGGAAAAAAGATTTGTTCTAAAGCCTTTTTTCAGGTAGAAGGTTGAGAGGGGGCTGATTCTGACTAAGCATGCACAGAAGTATCTTGGAACAGCAAAAAATGGACAAAACCACTGGTACATCTTGTCTGGTCTCTTGTCTCTGTTACAAGATTCTTCAAAAGAGTGTAAGAGAGCATCAGGGGCTGTAACGAGATATCCCATGTATGCCACTTTCTAGTTTAAGAAGGTACCGTAACCTCAGTGAAGGATTTACTGGTTAAAAATTCCATACCTATGATCTGGAGAAGTCTCAAAAGGATAACAACAGCTCAACAGCTGCTCTGAGGAGTCCTTGAAATCCGAATATTCTCCTTTGTATAGCAGTTGGGTTTTGCCCTAAAGTACAATATAAAGCTTGCAAATATTTTTCGTTCTATTTTTTTTTTTTTACTTTGTGTATTTGTCCTTGTTTTCCTACTGAATTTCCTATATGCTTCTGAAATGCCTCTTAAGTGCTAGACAACTTACAATGCAACTTTAATTAGAACTGCAGCTGATGGTGTCTTAATGTTTCCATTTCCTAGATATAAACCCAGGGAAAAACTTCGAGTTAACTTTGGGACTCCAGAATTTCTTGCTCCTGAAGTTGTGAATTATGAATGTGTCTCCTTTCCTACAGACATGTGGAGTATAGGAGTCATCGCTTATATGCTGTAAGTAGGATTCAGTATCTGATTTTGAAGCATCATAGGTGGCACAGTGGAGGTCCTGCACAGGAAGGGGAAAAGATAGGAGGAGCGAACATATTTCTTTTTACTTTAGCCTCAGTGGACTGTCTCCTTTTCTGGGTGATGATGACAATGAGACCCTCAACAATATCCTGTCCTGTAGCTGGGATTTTGAAGATGAGGAGTTTCGAGGTATTTCTGATCAGGCCAAAGATTTCATCTCAAAGCTTCTCATCAAGGAAAAATGGTATATAATCCCTATCTCTTTGAAATGTGTTCCATGCCATCATGTCAGTTGTCACTGGTGCTGCTCCATTGCAGAGCTATGATGACTTAACCAAGTTTTCTATGTCCACGTAGAATAACTCCATTTCGTTGATGTTGTTCATCGTGTCCATAAAATGTGCTGAAATTACCTGAATGTGTTTGCTGTGAAGCAAAACTTCCTTCCTTCATGCTTTAACTGCCACCTGGTGTAGTGTCCTGAAATGACAGCGTTGCATGATGTAGAACACACGACCTGTCAGAGAGAATTGTTGAAATATAAGATTCTGGGAAAAACACTTAATAGCTTTCTGATTTTTCTTTAGCTGGAGAATAAGTGCAACTGCTGCCCTAAAACACCCGTGGTTGTCAGACCACAAGCTCCACTGCAGAATCCAGGTCCCTACATTTAAACACCCGTGTGCAGGGTGGATCTGTTGTTGCCTTTGTGTGTTGCCACATCACTATTTGCACTGACATTTTTCTGAACTGTTTGGGTCTTTCTTGATGCTGCATTTCTCACTGCTATGAGCCACACGTGTCCTCTTGCTGTTCTTTAGCTGTTAAAATTTGCACGCTCACACTTGCTCATCAGTTCTTGCATGTCTGGGAAGAAATAGAAGGTCATGCAATTGCTGCGTGTTGCTGAGTGGATCAATTTCATCGTGAAATGAGACTATTTACTAAAAGAGCACTGAATTGCTGTGTGAAAAGAGCTTTTCAGCTGGGGATGATTCTGTTTCCTGCTTTGAGAACCCTTTGAGGCACTCCTGAAGTCCCCCAAGTCCCCATGAGTGCTGTTAGATCTCATCCTGTCGTTCTTTAGTTCTGGTGAAGCTCTGGTTCCTGCAGCCTGGGGAACAGGCTTTTTCCCAAATGCTGCAAGAACCCAGGCTGCTTACCTGCTGTGCTGCTTCCTGCCACTGATTTTCTTCAATTAGGGTAGGAAACCCTACCCTAATAAACCTTACAACTCCTGTCATCATTTGTAGCTCCTCCCTTGGTAATTTTTGTTCATACTTCTTGTGCTTTGCAAAATAGCTTCACTAAACATCCTGATGTGCATGGTTCTGCCATTACCTTAACTAGAGGTAAGATGTGACTGATCTTCAGTTGCTGTTCCAATGATGGCATCTTTCTTGTTTGTTTTTTCTTTTCCCATAGAAGAATGTTAAAGGTGACTCTGTGTCCCAAGCACCCCCGGCTCAATAACCTCTCTGAAAGAGCTGCCAAACAGAAGGTTTGTTTCAGGTCCCAAGTGTTTCTTCAGGTGTCAATACTGTAGCCCCTGCAGAAGGGGTTGGTGGGTGGCTGAAAACCTTGCACAGGCCAAGATGCATTCAGCACCACCATCCCTGCAGTTGTCTGGAAAGCATTCAAAATGTAAACTGGCCCTATCACTTGTACCAAGTCACAGTAATGTGAAAAAAAATTTATATATATGAAGCCATATGTGCTGCAAACCCTGGTCATTTTAGAGGGAATGGTTATGCTCCCGCTGGCTCTCACGGGGCAGGATTTCACCCAATAATTTCTCAGTGTTGAAAGCTTTCAGGTTTTCATGCTGTGGTTAAGAGTCTGGGTAAAAAGGGTAGAAATGAAAAGTAATTACTTCTTAGCAGAAGTACAGACCAGACCCTCAGGGTAGCTCCACCAACTGTAGCAAAATGAAAACAAGGCATCCCCTAAAAGAAGCTGCTCCACTCTTTTGAGGACCTCGTTCTGACAGGGCACGTCTCTGCCCCTTGGGCCTGTAGCAACACAAAACAATTTTGACAGAGCATCTCTCTGGCCTTTTTTCTTCTGGCTCCCTGTCTTTGCCCTTTGATTATCAAACACTTCATTAGTGGTTCTCAGGATGGCTTGGTTGCCTCCTCAGGGGATGAGCTCTCATCATACCCTACTTGCTCTCTGAAGCCACAAAGCTGCAGTGATTCCATGCTTCTAGAACTGGTAATGTCTGAGTGTCAGCTGCTGTAGTGGGAGTCAGGTGGGAACAAACACCTCTTGGTGGTCCTCAGCATTCATCCCCACTTTGCCGGTGCTGGGACAGGTTATGGGGAGCTTTGGTCCACTGACTTGTGTGCTTCTATGTAGTAGTTTTCTAAACAGATTTTCCTAGGCTGTGTTTTTATCTGTATTTCTCGTTTCAAGCCACAGGAACCAACTGGTGAAAATCCTCCCTCCCTAATGCAGGAAGCACTGTATTACACAACTTTCTATTACAACCAAAATCAGCTTTGAGATAAATTACCTGTCCAACAGCAGTCAATTATTTTTAAATAAAGCTTTTACAGCTTTGTAATGTAGTACCCTACCCATGATCTAACTTGCAGGAAAACCTGGTTCTGGGGTTTGCCGTGTTATTTCCTCTGTGCATGTTTTTCTTCTTGGAGTTTATTTGAGTTTAGTTAATGAGTGGATCTAAAGTCATAGCAGAGCTCTGTTTTTAAAGAATCCCTTTAGCTATTTTTATCAGGCAAGTAGTATGGTTACCACATTTAACCCAAAATAATACACCCAAGTGCCAGTTGATTTAGACCTGGCATTCTAAATGCTTGCAGTGGTAACACAAATACACGGGGAGGTTTGCAGCGTGCCTCTTCGTGCTGTGACCTGTGTGACGAGAGGCAGAGAAGCAGAGTAGCTGCATTTCAAGAGAGACCTCCAGGACCACTGCTCCACCTAACAAAGAGGCCCTGTCCTCTTAATATTGTATCAGTCGTCACGAATAAGGTGACTGCAAGAACCCTTTGTAAGCAAGAAGCTTCAGCACTGCTGTATTTTTCCTCATGCACAAAGAAACCACCGTGTGGTTGTCCTAGAACGCTTAACCAAACAAAAAAGCAAACTGCTGAATTAACTGGATTCCTGCTTTGTTTATTTTGCAGGAAAGCTGCTGTGTGGTTACTGCTGCTAAGAGATTTGAAAATATCAGCAGTCTTGGTGCTTTAACCTCCTGCCGCGATCGAGACTTCTACTAGATGGACCAACAGCACTAGCTGCAAGACAAGTCCTAGCATTGCTGAGCTGCTGCTTCTCTATTTAGCTGTTGAAAGAAGGAAAGGTTGTTTTTTTTTTTCTCCAGGAAGGTGTTTCTTCTGGAACATCATGTTCTCTGTGTCTGGGAGTGTTACGTTAGCTTGGATTTGTAGCAGATTTCTCTCTATCTTGTCTTGCTTTCTCATTTACTTATCAAAGGCTCCTTAAAGTTCAGATTATCAGATTAAACTGACTGTTTCTCATCTCAGCCTAGAAAATAGTCTGTCACTGCAAATATCTGTAGCCAAGGTTGATTTGACACTGGAGTCAAATACTGTTAAAAAAAATGCAGCCAATTTAAAGCTGCCTTATGTAGAAGATTTGAAGTTTGTTTTTCCTGTCACACTAAAATGAGCTAAGGATTAGCTCAGCCAAAGTTAAAGCTGTGTTAATGTAACACCAGTGGAACTGAGAAATGAGCTTTCCTTGCACGTAGGTGAATTTGCTGCAACTGCGATACGATGCATTTTAAGATTTTTAGCCTGATGAATTACTGTTCGCTTTAAATACACTTGGATTAATTAAGAAAGAGAACAAGGCACTATTCACTTATACCCATGCAGACTGTTCTCCAGTACGCAAGTGTAATTCCAAGTTATTTTAAGAGAGGGTGATTTTATACCAGCTAAAGTTGTTTAATGCTAGTAGGACTGATTAAGACCATTGGCAAAGGGAGAGTCTATAACCTCTGGGTAGAGGCCCCAGTGAAAATCCTCTGTTTTTCTAAAGTTTTCTTCGCTCATCTTGCTCCCAAGCCTTTCTGATTCTTAACTAGATAAAAAATTGTGAATCGGAACAGCTGAATTCTTTACCTGAGATTGCTTGTGTATGGCTCATCATTAAGCGAACCTGAATCTTAGTTGCCTAGGCTGTGAGGTTAAAATAATGAGATTTACTCCCTGCTGTATATGGCTTTCTGGCTGCTTGGTTTCAGAACGACATAAATGCAAAGTGTAGTGAGTATAGTATTCAATGATGCTGAAATATTGTAGTGCCTTTAGATTTTATTTGATTAATCCAGTTCTGATCAAACTACATATTAACATAGCTTTCTCTAAATACTTATCTATACATTTCATATGTGTTTATATTTAAATTATGTCTTTTTTTTAAAGGGGATCAACATAAAGACTAAACAGTATTATTCATCACCACCCAATGAATTGTTTTTCATACCTTTGTCCTTTCTGGATAGCATTCATATTGAAATAAAAGGGTCCCACTACTGGGGCCTCCTGGCCATGGCATTCTCTACAGCCAGGGTGATCCATTATTTTAAAGCCATTGTAGTAGATCTCTTAAGACTTTTCCTGTAAATGGACAGGGGATCTTAAGCTGTGAGTGTGAGAATACTGATGTGTTGTACTAGTTGTTGCAAATACCTGAGACCCGTTGCTACTCTCAGGCAGTGGCTCAGCATGTAACTGTGATGCCACGTGGAGCACTGCCACCTTCAAATCCTTACCTGTGGTCTTCATGAAAGCAAACTTTGACTAGCAGAAATGGCAGATTCTTTGGAAGAAGACTAACTGGTCTCAAAGCAGGGAAACGAGCATATGGCTTTTAGACAAACTGAGCTGCTTATTTTTAGTCACCGTTTATTTGCCCCTGTGAAATAAATAAAAAAGCTGCCTTTCTGTTAGGGCTGGAGCTCCCACTCCTGTTCTGATTGCCTTCAAGATATTGTAGCTTTTTGTACAGTAAACAGTTCCACAATCAGGCTAAAATGCAGCAGACCACTTTGAAATAAAGAGATCTCTTTATACACTTTAGTGCCAGTATCATAGGGCTGGGTTGTGGGTTTTGTTTTTCCTGTGGTAGATTTTACATGGGTATGAATAAATTGCATGTCACTTTGAATCTTATTAACCATACTAAAATAACAGTGTGACTACAGTCTTATCTGCTTTGTTGCTCAGTTGAATTAAAAGGATTTATTATTTGTGGATCTATACATCTGAGTAGTAATTAAGAGCTTAGTGCCATAAAGGTCAGCCCTGTGTTGGTGAGTGTTGTGAGGAGTCAGGCACAAGTCCTCCAGAAGCTGTAGGAGAACGTGGTCTGTTAGGCACATCCACAGAGTTCTCCTGTACAGCAGGTCAGAATTGTGTGTATTTCTGTCAGAAATATGCATGTGTGGGTTACTAGGGAGGGTGGAAGAGCTTGATGTATTTCACACGCTTTGGGAGGCCTCAGAAGGCATGAGCTGAGGAGGGGACACCTCACGAGCCCCTTGCTTGTGCAGTGTGCTGATATACTCAAGGGATTTCACTTTCATTCTTGCCAATATGGATAATGATGATCATACTTGGAGTCTTACCTGCAAACTGCTCCACTGTCTCATCCCTGGAACAGCTCCTGTAGTGGGGGATGAGGTGGTGGCAGGGACAGCTGGAGGCACATTACTGAGATCGTTGTCACTATCAAGGGTGAAAACATTACACTGCTGTGTCACTATCACATGTGCAGCGATGTGCCTGGGAAAAAGGTCTCCAGAGGTGTGTGGTAGTATCTCTTCTGGCTGTTGTAATTTTAGTTAACGACACAGCTTCTTTTTGGTGACTTTCTGTCTCACTGCACTTTGAGCAGCATGCTGTTTTGTGTATGTGTGTGTACAAGTTTGATTTTGGTTCTGGTTTCCTTAAATGCATTCTGTAATGACTAATAGCTACAGACTGCTACATTAAGTTATTTTTTTGACACATCATTATTTATTTTCTGCTAGGTAATAATAATAAGTTGACTAGGTTCTGGTGAGTCAACTGCCTCTATGTGAGTTCGCTTTATCATCATTTTTGATTGGGAAACGTGAGTTGCTGTGCTTGAGAGCAGGTTTGGGTGTGAAAGGCACTGTGCTAGGGCTTGTTACTGCACTGAGCTCTGCACCCACAGACAGCCAGAGGTGGCTGCAGCTACTGTGAGGGTGATAACAGAAACATCAGTTGTGGTGGAAGGGATAAAGTGCCAAGGTGCAGTATCTGGTCTGTGTACACCGTTGTATTCTTCCTGGTATGTAAAAACTTAAAGTCCATGTCATAACGTTCAGGGACGTTAGGCTGTTTCACCTTCCATGAAGGCTTGGTAGCTGAACAATACCTACCTGTTCAAATCTCAGGTGAGGTCTGGTAGAGACAAGGCTTTGTAAATACACTGTCTAGCTATGTCTGTAGAGTTACTAATCAGTTTGGTGCAGCAGAACTGATGGTTGTGTACCCCACAATAACTTCTCCTGAATTCAGACGACAGGCCTGTGACAGCTGAAGCACAACACGTGGGTTCTCCTGTACCGTGTCACTTTGGCTCGCCTCTCGGGTTAGTAGATTATATCTCTGGCATGTGCTTTTTTGTGAAAAACATGAAGCAACCTTGTAAAAAGATGACTGAGGAATAAATGCTGATTTTGTTTATTCCAGGGTTTTTGTCTGCTGTATTTAATGCGCCTGTCATTGTACTAATAGTAACACAGAGGACCTTACACCTTAGCATCTGTGCCTCATCGTGGTGGGGAAGCCTTGGCCATAGAACCTCAGTCCCCAAAACAGCCCCTGCTGAACGCCTGCCACTGGCAAAAATAAAATAAATGGGGTAAAATAATACTCAGCTCCCTCTGTGTGTCTGTAAAGCAGCTCCACACTTTTAAAATGTGTTCGCTAAGTTCATGTGGTTAAAAATATGTTGACTACAGGAAAAAATCCAACAAGGGACATTCATAATTTTTCATTAATTAATGGTCAACCCTTTTTCTCCCCCAATTATTTCAAACACCTGCTCACAGTAAATTTCCTTTGCAATTTTTTAATGCTACTTTAATATTACCCAGAACTTGGAAACATACACTAAGCTTCTCTTACTTTTAATTATTTTCAAATTAATTTTGATTTTCTGAATATTTTCAGTGCTGCCCATTTGTTCAATAAAACTGAATTTTAATTTTAATTTTTTTTTTTTCTTAAAGGCCTCCTAAAGTTTCCAGAGACTGCTTTTATGGGCTGTTTTAATGAAAGCTTTTGGAAAGGGACTGGAGATTTCCAAATTCCTCTCTTGAAGCCTCCTCATCAAAAAATGGGGGAGGGAAAAGCCCCCAGACTTCATCAGGAGTGGCTTCCATCCCTTGCATACAGCAGGAGCTGATCATCTCGTACTGGGAGTGCTGGCTGGAGATTTATATGGGGGTGAGAGGCCAGAACCCCTCATTTCTGGGTGATGGCAGCGAGAAGTGAGGGTGCCTGGCCAGGACAGGACCAAGCTCTCACAGCTCCAGGCTGGGACACCCGAGGGCCTGCTCCAAAGCTCGTAGGAAGCCAGGAGCACCTTTACCTGCTCTGGGCCAGGTCCTGACTCAATGGAAGCCTTGGCAGGGAGTGGTGCGGGGGGCTCTGTCTCCACCTCTGCAGAGGGGACCATGCTGGAGGGTTTTCTCCACCAGCCACTGCTTTCAGGCTCCTTGGGTGCAGCAGTAGGACCAGCCCCCAGGGAGATGGTCCCTGGCTGGAATAGTCCCTGGTTCGGATGGTCCCCGGCTGCAGATGGCCGGTGTGGCCACCAGAGGGCAGCATCGTCGTTTCTCGCCCAAGGAAGTGCCCATCTCCACCCCGCTGGGGGCTGCTTCGGGGGGCACCAGAAATCACGGCCCTGGCACTGGATGTTCTCGCCTTCTCCCTGCATCCCAGCTGAAGACTCCATGTGACAAGTGTCTCAGGTCAGTACAAAGGTTTTCATCCCAGCCACCAATGGTTGGAGCTGTGTATTTTTCACTCAAAGTTTAAATTCCAGAGAAACCCGTAGGGCCAACAGAGGAGTTATGGGAAATTTGGCATAAATCAGGGAAGGTCCTGTTCGTGAGGGTCAAGAAGATACCCACAGGTAATAATGGAGCAAGGTTGAAATAATCCAGCCTTAAGAAAAGTCAGAAATCTGCTTCACTGTAGGCACATGATGGTGATGGGAGTAGGAGTGAGGAGCTCCAGCAGTATCATTATTTGCCAGGAAGGGAAAAAATACTCTTGAAGGTTTAGCAGTATTTTTTACAGTGAGACCAATTTCACCTCAACGTACTCAACATGGCAGCAGACTCAACATAAAGGCAGCATTGTCAATTCTGAGCATCAAAGCATCACGCCTTCCAAAATCCTGAGAGTGGCTCAAAGGTCCTGAGACTTCTTAAAAACAACAAATGTCAATTTCCTTTTATTTTCCTTTGGGTTTTGGAGCCTTTTGGGGAGAATTTGCTTCCTCTTTGTTGCAAAAGTAGAGGTTTACCTTTTGCTCTGAATGAATCCAAAGGGCCTTATGGACTCCCTTGGTTCCAGCTTCTGGGTCTTTAAGGGAAACTCCAAAAGTCATTAAGATGTGCAATTAAATCACAACCGTGGCTAACACAGCAAATATAAATGCAAACCCTGCCCTAGAGAACAAAGACCCATTCATTCTGCTTAAATTGGTCTTGAGGCTTGATTGCTGCTGCTTTTTTTTTTTTTTTTTCCTCTCCCCCCCCGTCCTTATTTCTTCAGAAGGAGGGGGAAATTTCTTGGCTTGTGCCACATCCTGGATAGTCAGAAAAGCCCATGCTTGGCTGCCTGAGTCCGTCTTACCTCCTGCCTGCCAGCCCTCCAGAAAAATGGGGTTACAGGCAAACATCAGCAACGAGCGAGCAGCAATAAAGAGCCTTGATAACTGAGGTGAGGTGGCAACTACCAATGATAGAGGTAGAAAAATAGGAGCTGGAAATGTTGAGAGGCAGCTGAGGTTACATTCCTCATTGGAAGTAAGAGGTGAAAGAAGATCGGTCAGCAGCAAGAGCTCTTGCTCCATGCATTGAGAGGGATTTGCCAGTAAAGGATATTAATGATCTGAGAGTGAACTGCATGTCCACAAGGGAAATCTGACCTGAAAATGGAAAAGACAGAAATCTGGGCAGGGGGATTTGTATTGGGTTAAAGTATCAACGTTTAGAGATGGATGGATCACTGAAGCTCAGACTAGAAGAACAAAAAACCCACCCTCTCAGCAGAGAAACCAAAGAAAACAGCAAATTACATCATCAGCGTCTCCCTTTGTCCCAGAGCGAGGGCTCTGCCATCCTGGTCTCTTTTGGTTGGTCATGTTTGTGCAGCAGGATTGGCTCAGAGGTGATCGGCTGAAGGTGGCAGATTGCCTCTGCCAAAACCTGGGTTTGTCCCTTTTCCCCCAGCACCCCCTTTTCTGCCTATCAAAGGGTACGTCTGTCTCAGGGAGGTTTACCTGACCCAATCTCTGGTACCAGATGAAGGACCTTCAGGAGCTCATCCATCTGAAGGGATTGTTGGTCAGGAAAGAGGAAAGGCCCATGGTGCAGTATTCGGGGATTTGGTTTTTTGAGACCACAGTTTGTACTCTTGTTTTATAATCCTACCTCTGTTCCTGTCAAGAATATGTTACAAGATGTAATCTGTGACTAACATCTCCTGTATCTCTCACTCAGCAGAAGACCTCTTTTAAACACAAGGACCACACGTGGGCGGGCTGGAGCTGATTTCTTATTTTTATTTTTTTCCTTCGTAGGAGTCAATTGAATTCCAGGCATTTCCAGGGCTATTTATGCCTGTTAATCCCCAGAAACTGGCTGAGAGCCTTGGATTTGTCTTCCTCTTTCTGACATGAGGCATGGTCCACTCAAGCCCTGTAGCTCGTTAATGAAAACAGTGGTGGGTGTGAGCCAGGTGAGGGGCCAGGGGGCTGTGCTCCCCCCTCTGCTCTGCCCTGGCATGAAGCAGGTCACAGAAGACTCTCTCCTGAACAGACAATTAAGTGGTGATCCGAAGAACAACATAAAACTGGCACAACAGTCCTTTCTCTTTCAAACCACAGGATTTTTCAATCAAATATGGATTTTAGCAGCAAGATGTGATTTTTGGCTGCTTCTTAGGCTTAATTTATTAACAGTTTAATCCAGATTTTCAGGCAATTAGCCAAACTTGTTACTTTCCATGGCCAAGCTAGAAATTGGTCCTTGTTTCATTGGAGAAAGAGATTTCTTACAAATTCCCCGGGATGTCTTGATTTCAGATATGTGAGAAATGCAGGTCCACCAGAACCTATCCACTACTCCTTGGTTTCATTCTCTTTTCTTCCACTTCTAGATGTAAGACATGCTGAAGTGTGCGAAAAATGTTTACATGCATTTCCCACACTTTGCCAGAGCCCAGCCAGTATTCCAGGGGAACATGTGAGCTAACTTCTTCCCAAAACCCCCACTGAAGAACATGAATGGAGTCAGGCTACTTCAGAATCTCACAATGTGACGTTTTGATTCTTGATTTTCAGATTAACTGGAAACTGATCAAAACTTCCTTCGTGTTACCTTTCTGGTGAGACTTTCCCTTAAACCCTTGCTTGTCTCCCAAAAGCATCACCCCACTCTTTTTTTCCTGACAGCTTTTGCAAGGTTGTTAATTGCCTCGTGGAGCTGGTCAGAAATGTTCCACAGCATCAGCATTTGCAGGCTGTGTAAAATAAAACTAAAAAGTGAACACAAGTAGTAAAAGTGTTCTGAAATCCTCCCATGTATTTTTGTCACGTTTAAACAAACCCTAGCACCTAGACCAGCTGGGATTGAACATGCCCATTCCCTGGGTCTGACAAGAAAGGCTTCAGGCATTAAGAAGTGACATCTAATGAGGAAGGCTCACAACCTTCATCACTTAGCTCAGTGAATTGTCAGTTAAATCTCAATGGACTGAAAAGACTGCCCTGCTATTTTATGGCATGACATTAGCAGCCATGTGTTTTCCAGGACAACCAGCAAGCGTAGGTCATCTCTGGAGCTTTTCATCCATCAGGACATGAGAAAGAGCAGAATATTTGTGAAAGGTGAGAAGCAAGAAAAGGGGGATATATTTATCAGCTGGCAACCATAGCAGAAGGCCAGAGGAGCAAGCAGGGAAGGAGGTGGGTGGATGGTCTGAAGAAATTCCTCTCTCCAGTATTGTGGTGTATACCTCTGATGCTGCTTTTTCTTTTCTTTTCTTTTTTGTTTTTTTTCTGGCCAGAGGGAGACCAGGTGGGTAAGGACTGGAAAACTGTGTCCCTGCGCCTGGAGGGAGAAGTAGAAAGGCAGGAGTTCTCCCAAAGCACCTGGTGTGGAAGGTGTCACATCCAGCTGGGGTGGGCTCTGGGCTTTTGGTGATGCTGGCTGCTGAGTCACTGCTGGCAAGTGGTGTCCCAAGGAAGTCACCGAGACTGCCTCGTGTGAGTAACGGCGCTGGCGAGACCTCCCAGCCTGTCTCTCCTGGCTCTTGGCAGTGGTGCTTACAGCAAAAACAAACAAAGAAAGCCGAAGAGCCTCCCTCAGCCCCCCAGCTAGTGTTTTCCAATGCGTTCGAAGCCTTTAACAAAATATTTGGAACCTATTTTCAGAAAAAGTTCCAAAGGTTTCCCAAAGCCCAGATTTGTCTAGACTCTCCCATCCTCAGCACAGGGAAACAGAGTGAATGGATAGGGTGTGATATGGATTTTTTTGAAAGTTTGTTTGGATTTCAGGAAGTGAACAAGATAAGCCAAATGGCCCTTTCCTGCTTTTGCTCTTTTAATATTTTTTTTTTCCTCAGTAAGTCCTGACAAGAAATGCTTGAACTAAAGAAAACTCTGATGATTTTGTGGAGTCCCCTCCACCTCACCTCTCCACTAAAACCCACCTACACCTGTGACTGGGAGATAGCACCGAATCAGACTTCGCAACCTGAGTTTTCTGTGAGCATCCTCTTCTAGAATAGCACGTTTGTAAGAAAGGTAAAACCAGATGTCCCCATATCAATTAATTTTCTTTCCCCACTACCCAACTCCAGCGCTATCCTGTCACTTGTCCTTTCTCCCAGATCTCTGGCCTTGCTCCTGTGCAGAACACAAACATTTGCCAGCCCTGCTTTGTAGAAAGCAGAGTTTTAATATTTGATCAGAAAAATTTCCGGAACCCTGAATATTTTTGTAACTTTGAGGCTGGGGAAATAAATTCTGCTCCTCTGCTGGAACATGCTGACCTTCCTCTCCTCTTGTTTATTTGTATGATCTGAACTAATTTCTTATTTGAAATCTACACCACCTAAAAGCATTTCCTAGATCTGTTTTTTTAAAGCAGCTTGCTAAACTGACTCTAGAAGTTGCTCGGTGGTTGTTGGGTGTTTGAGGGTCGTTTACTGTCGCAGAGACTTTTCCACCAGCAGATGTTACCACAGCATAACAGGAGGATGGAGGAGAACCACAGTCAGCAGGGTGGTAAGTAATGTGAAGGCTTAATGCACCAGATAGCCTTTGAAAAGGGAAGCAATAAATGCTCAGAACATTTAAAATCTGTAGCAGCCAAGAGAGCAGCATGGCATACAGGGTCTGTCATGACAAGACATGGATTTGAAGCACTGTTTCTCTTTGCAGTACCAGAAAACCTGAACCATTCCTGACAGCGTGTCTGAAATACATTTTTGTCTGCACAGGCCACCGAGTCATTTGCAGACAGGTGGTGGTCCTTCCTTTGAAGATATACCCCTGTTGTGATAAACCTAAGTATGGAAAAAATCTTAATAAAGCACACATAGCAGTATGAACATCTGCCCTTCCCCAGGCCAAGAAGTGGTGCTGTGAAATCATTCCTGCAGGGGAAGGGCAGGACAGCCACAGTGTGCCCACAGTGAGCACGGGTGGTGCTGGGGGCTCTTCACCAGCAGGTCTCCCATGGCAGAGCTGCTGGCAGGCTGCAAAGCTGTGACCTCCCCAGCAGCCCGGGCCTTGGCAGACACAACTGCATTGCTGTAGAGCCCTTTCTGACCAGGTATGTGTAAAAAGCAGCATGAATGTTTCAGTGCTCATTCTGCTGCTTTTACCTTTTCCCTTGTTCTGTTTCTCTCAACTGCTGGTCTCCCTGGTGGGAAGAGAGATGAGACAGTAACGTACAGAAACTGTGACTGCCTTGGTTTTGGGGTATCTGGCACAAAGAGAGACACGCTGTCATTTGGACAGGCTGGGGTGGCCTAAGGAAGAGAGTCCTGAAGAAATTTTCACCTAAGAGTGAAAGGAAGGAAATGTTATTACTCCAACTAGCTTATTATCATCTATTTTGGGCTGCCCAGTTGCTGGTAACAGGCTTGGGCCAAAGTTTCAGAAAATAAGTGCATAAAGTGCATGCACAGGACACCACAAAAACATCTTCTGTGTACGTTTACATATCTCATTGTAAGTGCCCAGAACTGACCAGTACTTCTTAAAGACTTGAGGACTCTGACTGTCACCTCAGGTCCCTCAGTGTGGGTGGCTACACCAGCCCCTCTGGCCAGCAGTTAGACTGCGAGCCTCAATCTGCCATGCCTATTTTCACCATTTGTGGCTGCAATACATTATGTTTGGAGAGGGAGTATCAGCAGCATGCCACGCATTA
Source organism: Brachypteracias leptosomus (assembly GCA_013401335.1). Classification (NCBI taxonomy): domain Eukaryota; kingdom Metazoa; phylum Chordata; class Aves; order Coraciiformes; family Brachypteraciidae; genus Brachypteracias; species Brachypteracias leptosomus. The sequence goes on along the minus strand of VYZX01005007.1, from coordinate 423,195 downwards.
ATCCGAAGGCTGAATTCCTTAATAGATTAAATAGCCCTCATCCCTGATAAGTGGTTGCATTTCTGGTACATGAGTGGTGCAGCAAGCACAGAACACTGTTAGTGGCTGGGAAAGCAAACAGCACGAGAAAGCCCCTTCCCAGACTCACTTCCTCAGGATGTCGTTTGGATTTAGAAATATCTGTGGGCTGCAAAACTTCCACCCACGCTTCTAACTTCAATCTTTCCTGGATGCTTGAGTTCCCTTAGGACCAACATATCATGGTATAGCAAAAAGCATTACACATGGCTTTGCCCTCTAGGTCGGCAGTGCCCTCTGGAAGAACCCTTTGCTTTACTGGCAGCACCAGATACACACGTTATCCAAAGTTGCAAGATCAGCAGAAATGAGGAGCTTTTCTCCTTGACAGCAGCTCTAGTTGTCTGGTCTAGAATACCTCAGATTATAATGACAGTTTACCACAAAAAATCCCCATGCTGCCAAAGGAGCTTGCCCAAAACATGCCCTTTCTCCCCTTACCTTCCCATCTTGGCAGTGTGTAAAGGCTGATTTTCCCAGACTATCACATGAGAAGCTCTTAAGAAATGTTCCTTCGATCATTTCTGCTAACTCTGTAACTAAAATGCAAGGGGGCAAAGCTACAGAAAGCAGAGAACAGGGCAAACCATGTCTCTGCAATGCAGAAGCAATAGGGAGAGGTCCTTGTGGCACAGATGGGATCACTGAAAGGTACTCTGGGGTGTGTGAGATCTCAGCTCAATTCTTGCTCCTGTTTGAGGGGATCTGAATGCACATCTTCTGCTTCCAGTGGAGGTGCACATAAGCCATGACCAGGCTGTATATGGCACTCCAGGCCTGGCTGTTCCCACCACTGGTGCTGTTTCACTTTGTCAGTAATAACTCTTCACCAGACTGGAGAAGGTGAGGTCCAGTGGTCAGGGTGTTTATGTGGGAATAGGGAGCCACTTTGTGTGTGGCCTGTGACATTATGGCTCATGTTCTCTCTGGTACACTGGCTATTTATGCAGGTTCAAATTACTGTGGACAGAGGAAGGATCTGAACCAGGGTCTCCCAGATCCTCAGAGAGTGCTTTAACCTTTCAGCCCTTGGGAAAAGTCAGTGAGGGGGGACCACCTTCCCTGGCTGTGTTTTCTGTAGGCACCAATCTAGCTGGAGCGTCCAAGATCAACTTCACAAGTGAAAGGGCAAGGGACGGATTGTGACAAACCCCAAGGTGTGGAGGGCTTGCTTTGCAAACCAGAATGGTAAATGAGAGAGGTAAAGAATGCTGAGACTATCTAAAAGCCTGAGCTTCAGGTGGCTAGAAGATGACAGTGTTGTAAATATGTGACAAGGGACTTCATGCATCTCTGAGACTGGGGGGTAGCTGAGCAAGGGGTTTAGGCGTTCTCAGATTATTTAAACCTCTGGAGCCCTTTGAAATTAAGACCAGAGTGTTTTCCTCAGGCAGAGCCTTCAGAGATTTAAGTCCCAGGACTTCACCAGGGGCCTTATCATGCAAAGCTAAATCCTCAGTGCCAGCTACAGTTGCAGTGATATCCAAAGCGAGCCCAACTTCGTCTCAGGTCCCTGCCTTGGTGCTTGGTGTGCGTTTGGAGAAATGGTGTTACTGGCTGCACTGCCCACCTTTACTGGGGTGCCATCCCTAGTGCAAGTGGAAGGAGAGGCTCCACACAATCCCATACCATAATGAACCCAACTCCCTGGGTTAGCTTCCTCTGTCCCTGGCTTCAGTGGAGCTGTTAGTGAGTATGATAGCTGTACAACACACAGGGCAGACAAAGAGCTCATAAGACAGCATAGCAGGGAGCAGAGCTGGAAATGGTATAAAGTACGTTTTCCCCTCTTGCTGGAAAATGAGAGGCACGTTGGCTGAGGTCTGTCAGAAACAAATGTAGGTATTGAGAGCTCTGCTCTCCTGCAGAGTTTGGTGCTGTCTCAGTCGTCTCCACCGGAGCCTGGCAAGGAGCAGTGCAAGTGAAGAGGCTGAAAGGGAGGGACTATTCAGCAGCAGCAGGTTTGTGGGTCTCTGCAGCAGAGGGTTAACGTTGCTGTGCCAGCAAGTCATGGCATAGCGCTGACTCTGCCACCTCGGAGGCAGTGGTTCTCAGTTGTAGGGGTTATGCAAGCACAGCTATAATCAGAGTTCTGCTGTTACTATCTATAGAGGGCCGAATGTGACAGGGAAGCCCTGAGTGTCCCCAGCATGGACATGTTGTTCTTTCTGAGTCAAACATCTTCATGGGTTTTACTCAGAAGCAGACTGTGCAACCTACAGCAAGATAGGTGAGCAGTTACTCACCAGGTCCATCCCAGTGTGGCCAAGCACATGGGTAAGTGCTCACAAGTATGTAAGAGGTCACGAAAAGGAGCATGTGGCATTTGCTCTGTTCTCAGGTATGGAAATTCTCATTGAAGGCAACGCGAGATTTTTGCCAAGAAAAGACCGAGTTAAACCCAAAAGTGTGGTCATTACAGCCTGTTGCTTATTTACACTAATGGTGTAAATGGTTATGGTATCTCAAAAGAGCCAGGGACCCAACTCACTCAGCATATGGTCCATCTAAACTGGCAGCATAAGAAAATAGTCACAGCTTAAGTGGAGATCTGTCCCTTTGCAGCTTCCCTCGATAGATTTAGTTAAGGAGACTGGAAAAAGCATACTCCTCAGGAAAAACAAACAAACAAATAATTAAGGGCACTGAAGCTTTCTCACAACATCTAAATATTAGCTCAGAAACTCAAGGTTCTACTTGAAAGAGAGAGAGCAAAATTCAAAAGCAGGGATGCAGGAGGCATTATGCATAAGGGTAAATCCTGCAGGCACGTAACTGGGTCCTGCCTGGAGATCTGTGGTGGTGCAGGAGCAGATGAGCCCCTCTCAGCCACCAGCACCACATTAAAGGCTCTCTGGGGAAACTGGAGAGGACGTAGGCACAGGATTTAGACAGAGAGGATTTAGGGCAGGCTCTGCGAGGCAAAGGCTGGAGCTCAGGGGCAAGGCGGGGGTGACGTGGATGAGGAACGGCGGACGAGAGGGGTGGGCTCTGCAGAGCCACCTCCAGCCCGTGCTCTGGGGCCCATCTGGATATTGTTAGGCCCCCTGCCCACCCACCCACCATGCCTGGAACGTGGAAGTGCCTTATCTTGCATTTCTTGTAATGCAGAACACCAACTTCTTTTTATGCTTCTTGGCACAGTTTATGACCTTTTTACAACTCCTTCTCTGTCAGGATATGGGCCATAAAGATATTTTAAATGGCTTCTCTTGGTGGTGATCTATTAGTTGGAATAATGTCTCCATATGCAAAATATGAAGCCATAACCACCGTAAGCTAGCCCTGTACCTTCACGTCGTTCAAATCCTGCTCTGAGAGCCACTTGTGCTTTGAAGCTACAAGAAAATAGCCAGCAAATAATTAAGTAGAGGGACCGTGGAGCATAATTTATGTAACCTTTCCCATTTTCAAACTGCAATTACCTATGGAGGGCCTGGATGAATAGTGGGTTTTCAGTCCAGTTGCTGAGCAGAAGTATCAGAGGAAAAAACATTTCTTTAAACCAAAGCAGAATTTTTTAGATTTTCTTGAAACTCAGAAGACGGGAGTTATTTATTTTTTGTTTCAAATTACTTAATCCTTTTAAAATGCTTTAGAAGCTGTAGATTGCCTGTGAAGTGAAAAATGTCATTTCAGAGTGAAAAGTCATGGTGTCACTTCAGCCTCCAAAGAGAGATTTATGCTCCTAACTGCTTGTGCTATTCATTCAACAGCTACACAAAACAAACTGCTACATGTTGAGGAACAGATGACTGCAAACTTGTATGTATATTTATATACACGTGTAAGTGTATGTATATATATTTATATTTATATGTTTACAAATCCATACAGGAGCAATGCTCTGTGTTGTCTGCCTCAAAGTTCAATAAGAAATGCCAGTTACAAAGTGCCAGACACTGATACTACTGGAGAAACACTTCTCAAAAGCCCACGAGAAACACCAAGATGATAAGACATCTTGCTGATGATGCCTGTCCGTCAAGTGTGGTCCATGCAGTAGAGGAGCTGCAGCATGATACGTGTGTCTGTGCAGGGAGCTGGTGGGTGGGAGGGTGGGAGTGCCAGCAACACACCGAGCACCCACAGCAGCCTCGCAGTGCCCATGGACCACTGTGCACCAAGCAATGTGGGTGTGCAGCGGGTTTGAGCAGGGCACAGAGATAAATGCCAAGGTCACACGTGGCACAGCTCTTACAGCTGAAAACTTGGATGATAACTATGAATGTCTTCTGTAAGCTGGTGAAATGACTTTTATTGCTTCGTTTTCAAGCCCACAAATGCAACTCCCATTGCAGGAGTCCAGCCCATGTTAACGGTGGTCACACGCCTTGAACATCCCTGCACAGCACCTTGAAGGTTCAGTTGGCAGTTTGTTGGACTTCCCCTGGATTTCTTCACCTGCTTACCTGGGAGATAAGGAGGAGCTGACCAGAAGGGCAGGAGTTTAAAAACAAAGGCAGTCTATTATAGCACATCAGCTCTCCATCACCTGCTTGACCTCCCCATCCAGCCTGCAGGACCCCGTGGGGGTCTCCTGTCGCCCCAGCTGGTCTCTCCCGTGAGCCCCCTCCCCTCAGGGAAGTGGTTGTGAGGTTAGAATTTAGAAAGTGGTCCTCTGCAGCTAAAAAACGTGCGGTTTTACCCTGACCGTAAAATATCTCGAGTCGTTGGGATTAGCCCTGTTCTGCTTTCCCGTGTGCCTTCAATTAGCCGCATGAAAGCGAACCCGCGGCTTTAGGACCGAAAATAGCTGGAGCGAAGTGACGCAGGCTTCACCCGAGATGAAAGAGCGGCTTCCAGAAGCCTAATTAAAAGCAACTGAGAAACCAGTACTTGATACAGCCTCTGCTCACCTGAAAAAATAAACGGAGAGCTGCAGCCAGGCCCCGGCGCGGTGTTGTGGGAAAGCGGCTGGAGGGTTTCGCCCGGGTCACGGGAAGGCCCAGCTCCGCCGCAGCACAACATCTTTCTGTTTCTGCCTGCCCCGAGTCAGGGGGAGGTCAGCCAGCCAGCCGGGGCCACCACTGCACCCATGGTCCTTCAGCCTGCCCTGGTGAAAGGACAGTGACACCCGCCGCTGGGGCAGCCCCATCGCCCCGCTCCCTGCTCCGCGTCCCGGACACGGGTTCAGGGAGAAAAGGAGCTTCAGGCACCTTCTCCACGTTTTCCTGTGGGCTTCTGTTTGTGAGCAACCCCATCCCTGCTGTAAAACCACCTGTGGACACAGCCATCACTTAGAAAACAGCCAGGCAAGCTGACAAGTTACTGGAAAGCCTCTTTTTCCCTTAAACTCCACTGTCATCAGTGAAGCTCTGCTCTGTCCTTGTCAGATGCCACAGGTTTTGTCAATTTTGTTCTTGAGTTCAACACATTATTTTCTATCAAATACCCTTCCTTTAGCTCACCTGCACTAAAAATTGTAGGTGTGAGAGTAGTGTGAAAAATCTTGCAGGAAGGTTTAACCACAGCTTAAAAGTACTTGCTGTGGCCATGGTCCACGTCCTTGGTGTTTGGTCTCATTCCTGCTTTTGGTGAAGGATCTCGGCTAGGAAAAAAAAGCCTCTCCACAGAACGTGAGGGAGCTTTGCAATACTGATTTGACACTCTCAAAACCAGCTCAATTTTTCTTCTGAAAATAAAATATTTCAAGATATAATTTACTGAACTGAAATTCTAATTGGCAGGAAATGAAATGCCTTGAATAAAATATTTGGTTCACAATGAAATTTTTATCTCAACAGAGTGGAAAAATATTGTTTGCAGGATAAGGTGAAAATGATGAAAGAAATACTGTGGTTTTACTGATGATGTGAAAAATCAAATAGCTTTATGGTTACATGTTAATTAGGATTGCTATAGGTAATTTATACCTTAATGTAAAGAGCTGGGTATTTGCCTGTAATATGCAGTTATCATGCACGGAAATGGGACAACACATTTTGAATAGATTTTAAATTCCAGGATGTAAAACTGGAAGCAGCAGGAGAGAAGGGAGCAAGACAAAGCAACATGTTGTCACATTTATTTGTCATGGACTTCTCTCATTCTTAGAGGAAACATTTGGTTTCGGTCAGAAATATTCAGGGGTTTTGCTAATTTTTGTCCTAGGGGAAAAAGGCAGCCAGTTGATCCCTGCAGCACACTTGTGTGTGTTTCACAGATAGCCTGAATTAGGAGCTGAGAAGCTGTCAAGAAACCCCACCAGAAGCAGCAGCATGCAGCAAAGCAAAGCACAGTGCTCATAACTTCAACCTGATTTAGAAGCTGATAAAGGGGGTGGAAGTCTCTCAGAAGCTGTGGCTCAGACCCCTGAGCAGAGACTCACTGAAAGAGATCGGCACGGAGGTTTCTTAAATGGTACAGCGAGCTGAGACATCAAACCTTCCTCTCTCGTAGCAGGACAGATCAAATTGCTTGGACAAAATTAAAACCTAAGCAGGCAATCAGCAGCTTTTGCAGTAGGGATTTTCTGTGGTAAGCTGATGAGCAGGGACCTTTTTGATCGGTCTGTTCCCATTCACGCCCAGTGGAACAGGCACGTGTGTGAGCTGGGACCACGATGTGTGTTCTGCTCTTCTGATGGAGCTGCCAATTCAAAATTGGGAGAAACAGGAAATGTTTTAAAAAACACAAAAAACCAACAAAAACCCAAACCATGCAAAAACCAGAAAGGAAGTGTTAAGGGTTTTGAGAAACACTTTGGGAGGGGGGTGAGGGTGGAACCAGCAGACACTGAAAACTCAGTAGTAAGATCATCGGTATATATGTGAGCAGAGTGACTAGACAGACAGAAGAATACAGGTAATTAATTCACACTGAAGGAGACACAGTCACATGGAGGCCAAGCTTTTCTGTGTTTTATGAGGCTCTGCAAGGAACCGTTTTCCTTAGAAATCGTTGGAGTAACATATTCTCCTTTCTCGAGCTAGCTGAAGTGTGAAACATTATCCCGAAAGCTGTTTATTTATGAGCCCTCTGCAAGGCACATGGAATTCTCAAGGACAAAATCTCTCCATCTCTTGTAAAAATATTTGAAAAGCATTTCAGAGGCCTCGCTGAACCTCTGGATCCACCAGCACTGACTCAGCACCCGTTCTTACAGGGCAGAATGATCTCGGGGGCTGCTCTGAAGACTCATACAGGAGATTAATTTTTTGCCCGCTCTTTTCTGTGCAGCACTCAACATGAAATGGGCTCAGCCTATGCAGTGAACTCTGAAATTACCAGAGAGCATGAGACTTTCAATTTTAAAGTCTAACTTTTATGTTTATGGGTATCATTTCTAGAAGCATGCCTAGAACTAGAGTACTACTGGTCCTGAGTAGGATCAGGCAAGACTGACAAACAGAATTATGAAGGAATGGCCTTACAGATTTTTCTAGAGGCAATTACTTTAATTTCTTCATTAAAAAAATTAACTACTGAAAGGTTTCATTGTGGATTATCCAACTTGTGAGGAAAGGTTCTCTAGAAAACATTAATAATTTCAGTTATGGCTCAAATGTGAAATAAGGTTTGAGTTTAAATGTGAGTAATTTAAATGCCTTTATTTCTAAAATATTGAGTCATTTAAATTATCAAATTTATTACATTCCTTAGTGACAATTTTAAAAATACTTTTTACTCTTACCATCAAGAAAAAGCCTGCTTTGCATTTCTCTGTTGCTCTTTACATTGATGTGTGAGGTACAAGTGAGGGGTTGTGTATGGGAGAGGTGAGGGGTGAAAAGGGACTTTTGTGTACTACAGGGAGAGGGAAATAAATGGATATGTGATGAGGCACATGTTTAAAAGGTAAAGTTTCTTTGGAAGACAAAATTGCTCATATTTCTGTAAGGCAAGCGTTAGCAGCAGTCTTAATGTTTTAAAAATACGTGTAAAGATTGCAGTAAGGAAGAAAGTGTATCTCTACTTTCTGAATTGCATTTAAAAAAATTAATTATCATTGCCCAGCAAATGTAAATCTTCTAGTTTCCAAATCTGGAGGTCATTATACATGCTTTATAATATAGCTACTGAATGTTTCACAGTCTTTTGAAAGTAGTGCTGGTAGAAACACATCATTTCAGCTCTCGGGTTCTAGTTTTCTTAATGTAATTGCCGTTCTTTAGCAGATTTTAAGAGATTCTTTGGCACATTAGTCCTTCATCAGCTTTTCCTAAAGCTGTATTGTTATTTGCTTATGAAACGACACTGTATGTTTTGAAAAATAAAATTGAATATGGGAACAAAAGGCCCTATTCAATGTTCCTAACATCCTTGTGAGACAAAGTCCGCACTGACCTCAGCTGCAGACAACAGATTTGTCTGTGCAAAGCAGAAGAAAAAGGATCTGAATAGGATCCAGAAAAGCAACTTATAATAGTATAAATCCCCCTAAAACACCAGTTCTTCTGTGAAGAGGCAATGGATGGATGGCTCTGCTGCTCTCTGTGCTCGGTCCTCCAGACCTGTGCCCCACCTCCCCCAGACCCTGATTTTCAGAAGCATTAAAACCCGTCCATCCCAGCAGAGGTTGGCACAAGGCCTGTCTGGAGGAGCAGAATTGATGCAGCTCTGCACTGGTGTGGATGTGGAGGCCAGAACCTTTGCTGGCTGCTGTGTGGAGGCTTGCTGGGGAGCTGGCAGCACTGGGGACAGTGGAGAGGGATGGAGGAGGGGTTCAGCGTGGAGGGAACCGGAGACAGGACCTAAAGAGGGGAGAGGTAAAACTAAATAGACAGGAAAGAGGGAAACGTGCTGCCCATGCCTTGGTCTGCCCAGTTTAACACTAGAAGGGGGCACAGGGTGCTGTGTTTGAAAACAGATAAAAGATTCCTTCACCATTTATTTTATCCCTCACAACTCGATCTGGGTAGAGGAAGCCTGGTGGCAGCTGGAAGATCTTGCTCTTGACTATATGTTGGGGTGCCAAGATTAACCTGTATTTTTCTTAGCCTACTCTTAATTCTCTGAATTAGGATCCAAACATGAAAAGATTAATTTTATTCATCTCACCTCTTACTTTCTTGCTCCCCAGTGTCTTCTCCACTAAGGAAAAACAGGAGAGAACTTTACCCCTCCCAGGAGGCAACTTATTCATTACACGCCTCAGCATGGGGGGGAAAACTGAAGTTAAAATTTAATTTTAATGTCACTAAATTAAGCCACTAAATTATCTTCTTAAAATGAGCTTAGTAATCCAAGGAGGAAAATCTCTCTCTCTAGGCTTAATTGAGAAAACAATTAGATCTAGATAAAGCCAGCTCTTGCCAGATGACACAGTCCAGAGCACACTGAAAGAAACCAAATCCTCAAAAGCAGAAAGGAGAGGAGGCCGTTATAAAAGGTGTCTTTTCCAGGCTTTCCTGGCATTTCTTGGGGAGCTCTCGTGTGGAGCTTCATGGAGGATGGAGCAAACTGGTGGTGCCTGTATTGCAGGCTGGGAGCTGCTGCTCGGGACAGAGCCCTGGGACTCTGGAGGTGTGTGTGCTCTGTGGGCACTGCTCATGCTGTTGTGGTGTCACGAATAAAGCAGCTCCACTGGGCGAGGAGTGGGGCAGAGCAGGGAGATGTTCCTATGGGGTAGGAACTCCTTGAAATTGATCTCAGCCCCCCGCTCTTCTGCTGGGGTCAGAGCCGGGCTTTGGTCCCAGGGCGTGGATGTCTTCCAGGGCTACCCAAAAGCTGGAAGCATCAAGTGAAAGCTGGAGTGGAAAAATAGTTGTGAGGCTTTTTTTTTTTTTTTTTTTTGCAACCCCCTTCAGTTATTGACGCTTCCTGCAGGTTTGCCTGGTGCTACCCGTGGAGGAGCTCCCCAGGCCAGTCTGGGAGCGAGCAGTGTTGTTCCAGCTGGGCCCACTGCTCCAGGCAGCCGGTCCCTGCAACAAGCCACCGATTGTTTGGTGGCTCTGGGGCCCCAGGGAGCCCCCATGCCCCCCAGGCAGGGGGTCTGTGGGGCAGGGCAGGGAGCTCCTGCACCTTCAGTCCCACAGAATTTGGAGAGGACAGGGAGAGAATGAAATGCAATACATGCCTACAGCACAGGAGACTTCATCTTAATGCACAGTCAAGATCTTTGGAGAATATGTCACTTAAATTTCAACAACAGAGCAAATCTGTTTCCTTGCAAAGCAGATCACAAGTAGCACACTCAAGGCTCCTTATGTTTATCCTTTATGTCCACGGGTTAGGAAGTTCTTCTTTCTTCTCAAGCTGGAGGAAGTGTTCTGCAGGGAAAAAAAGGCATCTCTTTCACAGCCTATGCAAAGTCTAGTACATTTTGCACAGAAAAGTAGTTCTTCCAAAAACCACCTCATACTCCCTCATTGCTGCCTGCTGGAATGACTATCACACAGGCCAACTGGCAACTATTCATCTGCATTCTTAATTCAGTGGGGAGTGAAACAAGGAAAACATTTTTATAAGACTATTTAAAAGTTATATGTGAGGGAAACAATTAAAAATATGTGCGGCCATTTTCTTGATGGTGTAGAAATGCCATATCCAATGTCCAATTCAAATGGGCCAATTTTCTCCAGCTAGATTTATGCAGCAATACTTGCCAGAAAGACAGAAAGCTAAATAGTGAAGTGTTTCATTTTAATATAACTTTAATTCAACAATAATGCCAGAAATACCCAGACAGGTTGTACTATTCCACTACTTCTCTTCCGGCTGCCCCCAGATGATGGTCAGCTTCTTATACAGCTCTTGAAAAAATGCTTTGTGGGTATGTGGTTGGATTTAAAACCTGAAGTTCCTTAGGACCCAAGTTTTCAACCTAAATCCCTCAAATCTCTGTCTTTGGGCATACTCAGGTGGCAGCAGCACTAACTTAAGGGACTCTTTATTACTTCAAGTTATAGACCTCAGATTATTTTAACTATAGATATATGCTTGATTTTTGTAGCATTTTGAAAATGCGAAAATGACAGTGGAAGGAGCTCAGTGCCATAAAAAAGCGTCAGCAAATGTTTTTTCTTTGAATACAGGAATGATAAGAACCTCCTGTGTCTATAAGGTGCTCCACTTGGTCTTTCAGTGCCTCTCTAGAGATTGCAGCACACCAGGGGTCTGCTCATGTGAAGATGAACCGTCCCCACGCACAGGGTGGGCAATACACGCAGGGACAGCCCTTCAGGAATCAGAGCCCAGGGCTAACAATTAAACTAGTAACTTATAGGGTAAATACAGAGGTGCTCCTTGGCAATTCCTCTGAACACACACCCCTGAGCATGGAAAAAGTCCCAGCAGTGGGTAACTCCAGGCACTCACAGAGGAAGCCCGAGATTGTGGCTGGTGCTTTCATGTACAACTTTAGCACAGGCAGAAGAGAGGGGATGCAAAGGACAGGGTAAGGAAAAAAAACCCCAAACATATATGTGTATTTTTGAGGTTAAAGCAACAAGAAGAATGGACTGAAGCATGGCAAAGGGTTAGGACCTGAATAAAATTTTTGCATCCATTGCACATCTTTTCCATGCCTTTCACAAAGAAGGTGGGTGAGGTTGGGATGCCCTGGTCCCAGTCCCACCTGTGCACCTCGGGTGGTTGTAGGTGGGGCTGTTTCCCTTCCTGCAAAATAGAGATGAGGAGCTCAGTAGCTCATCCAAACATAGTCTGATTCAGTTTGTTCACGTGGATAAATCAGTTAATTCCTGGATAGTCAGCACAGTTGTTTCACAGAGCTTCACAGCAAAACAGCTGTTTCTGAGCAGGTTCCTGCATAACCAGGAGGCCAAGGCTGATGTCTGGTTGTGTGGCTGACCCAAGCCAATGGCAAAACTCAAACATTTGTGAAGAGCAGCTGGGTTTGAGGAAAGAGGGACCTGCACTACAGTAAGTGTCCTAGAGGTGACAGAGTGATAAATTCTACTGCAGTCAGTAAACAAAATACACACTGAATCACAGTCTGTGTATGGGTTATTTGTGGGCTGAGAAAAGGGTATAGAAAGTGAAATGAACTGAAAGATAGATCCTGAAATTCCTAAGATCATAAGGAATATCTATCCCTAAAGAAACAAAATGCATTTTGAAACCCATTTCTTTCTACCTTTTCCTCTCTTCCATAACTTGAAATGTGTTGACTTTGCAATAGAGTACTTTCTATTGTAATATTGCTCCCTAACTTAGAAATATTAAATTGTCCCTTTTGCTGCAGAAAGAGATGTATAGTAAGCAAAAGTTAATTCTATTCTGACTTTCCGGATACCTAGTATTGTATAAATGGGTCATTTCTTCCCAGAACTCATTTCTGATTTATTTCACACTTTTTAAATATTATAAATCACTTGACCACTAATCCTATTTCAAAAAGTAATGATGCTTGTGGTTTACTTTAAAGGTCTATTTTTAAAAATTGAGAAAAGTAAAACTTCTGTGGACTTGGGTGTGTGGGGGGGTTTAAAGTAAATTTTCTAGGTACTTTCTGGAATTAAAACTATTCAAAAACCATCAGTATAATATTGCTGCTTGCATGTAACCCTTCGTATCCCTAAGTAGATATGTTTGTCTTTCTTTCTGCTCTTACCCTGTATCCTGACATTTCCAGCATCTTTCTGACATATCGAATGAAAAGAGATCTTTTTCTTTAACTATTTTTTGTTTGATTAAACAAAAGAAAAATACAGAACATAAATTATGTATTTATAGTTCTGACTTTACAGAACTTCACACAATAATTGTATGATGTATAAAGAACAAAAGACAAACAGCACAAGATTTTGCAGAGAGAAAACCTAGAAACCAGGACCTCTGAAAAAAAGTTTTCCTTATTCCAACCCATTTTGTTCAACTGCTTCATTTTTAAAGTATGTTTCCTCTGAAGCTTTGACATTCTTGCTGTTCTACGTGCTTTCTGTGGCTGTGATCTATTCCAACGAGTTTAAATCAGTATTTTTTCTTCTTAGTACTCTAAACACTTTGCTTTTATTGTTAGACTGTGGCTATTGGAAAATATTTGGTGGAAAGAAAGATGAGAAAGGTGAAGAGGAAAAGCATACATCATTGTAAAATAGCTTACTGAAGAAACAACCAAGTACAGAGATATTTTTTTTTTAAATGAATTCTGCCTTCTTATGTTTTAGCTGAGAGAACAGAAAGGAGTTAGGAGAAGTTGCTCTGAGCCGCTGTGAGGGTGGGTTTGGGAGTGGGCAGGTGACAAAGGGTGGCTGGTGGGGTTGTGGTTGGTGGGGTTGTGACTGGTGGGGTTGTGCCAGCTGCAGCACAGAGCCCACCTGAGCCACCCCACGGGACTCTGCTGCCCTCATCCCCGGTTCCTGCAGGGACAGGACATCTCCTCTCTTCCAGGGCTTTGCCCTCTCCTGGTCTCCTCAACCTGCCCATGGTGAACGATGCTCTGATGCTCCCACTGCTGCTCTTCAGCCAGTGGCATTTTGTCCCCGTGACTGAGAAGGTAAAACTCCCTGAACTTGATGGCTTTCCCTCTGACCTGTCTCTTCCCTAAAGATCACACGGAGGGGCCAAGAAATACTTGGAGACATTAATTTGGTGGTGACCTTGTGCTGAGCTGGCTTCGCTGCTCTTGTGTGAACTTTGTGAGCTTAGCAAGGACCGTGCTATGGGCACAGCCACCAAATCAAGGCTGGTGTGGCTGGAGAGAAGCATCCCACTGGTAGAAATTTAGTGTGTTTTCTTTTTTGATTGTTCCCATTCTCTTCTGTGATTTGCAGCCTAGAGAAACACTGCAAGAACGAGGAGAATTTGGGTAGGTCAGGTGCAAAGGGGCAAGGCAGGATGTCAGAAGTGGACAAAAGATAAGAAGTTGCATTTGCTTTGAATTTGGGAAGATGGGAATGCAGTTTGAGGAACAACCAAGCAGAAGGATTCATTGCACAGCACTTCAAATAAAAGGGACCAGGATAAATTATGAGGACACTTTCAAAAGTGAATTCTTCTCAGACCTTAGGTACACAGACAGAGCACGCAAATGGGGTACCTTTTTTGGCAATCCCAAAGAGTACTTGAATTAGCATTTTAGATATTGGTGATTAAATACTGAAGAGAATGGGTACTGCACGGTCCTTTGCACTTTCTTGTTATTTCATACCAGAAAACAACCAGTTCTCTTGCACTGTATGCTTAGGAGACAAACTGGTACAGCCTGTCACCTTTTTTTTAAAAGATGTTACCATATAAAATATTCTAAGGGAAATTCAGTAATTTTTTCCTCAGGAATGACACCTTCCTCTGCAAGAAACTATACAGATGTTTTATATTTTTATAGCATTTTGGTTTGGGAAAATATGGAGAAATACCTATGAAAAATGCCAACAGTATCACTCTTTATTCCTTCAGTCAGATTTAGGTTAGGGAGTTGCTTTGATGCAATTTTAAAATACCTCTGTGAGGGTTATTATTTTATACATGGTATCTTCTGTCCAGCAGGTTCCCAGAGTGTTTCAGAGAGCATCTCACACAAGCAGGAGACAGCACTGGAATGGAATGCCACAAATTTGTGGGTAATAAAATGTGTTGCGGGAGTGGAGTTAATTGGAGATGTCACTGGTCTTTGTTTGGGGGGCAGAAGTCTCAAATTCTTTCATTTCTAAGTTTGCCCAAGAGTCTTTCCCACAAGCCATGACAGACACAGGCTGGGAGGGGATGATGACACGTGCACTGGGAGATGCTGTCAGAAGTGTGTGTAGTTTCAAGCTTTACAGCATGCCAAGAGCAGGTCACCCAGACCCTGTCCTGTATCTGGGGCAGGCAGGAGGACCTGGGCTGCTCAGCTGTCCTTGCTGGAGAGCCAGGTGGGGCTTCACAGCCTAGAAGTGGGGGCAAGTCTGGTGTTGGTACAAAGAGAGCTGGAAAGGATGGGAAGGTGAACAAAAATAGTCCCTTCACGTCAGACAGTGACTTAAATGGCTTTTCTAAGGAGGGCGAGGGAGACAAACAGCTCCTTGTGGCCAGGTCTCCTTGCCAGCCCACTATGCCCAGTTCTGTCTGTGTGGAGAGCTGGCAGCAGCCTCTCTGCTGGTGATTCACAGGGACACGGGAAGATACGTGACAGGCAGGGTTGAGAAGAGTTCACCTCCCTGCTTTCTTTCTCTCTTTTATTTTTTTCTTTTTACATCAGAACACATGTGGAGAAATATCTGATTGCACTAATAGCTTTATTACTTTTAGCATGTACTCACTTAGCCAAACAGGTGATTCTGATTTGTGCCAGGTTTTTATGAGCCCAAGGGCCGAGCGAGCAGAACGGGAGTTTTGTGTGACAGGGCCCAGCTTCTTCTGGTTCTCATCCCAGTTTGAAATTTGTGAGAAAATTCAATTTGAGCAAAGCACCCTTTTCAACTCTGAGACAAGCTCGCGGCCACCTGAATCAAAACCAGATGTACTTATCAGGCCTAAAGATAACAAATAGCGGCTTGAGATCCTGTCAGCAGAGGACCACCAGAGCAAGGGCTACAGAACTCGCTTGCCTCATGAAATTCTAGCACGATGCATATTAATGCTCACCAGATCTGGAGTCAGGTCTCCTCAGCCCCTTTCCCTCCACCCCCCTCTCCCTGCCTTTAATAAATTCTGAAGAACATCGCTGCATTGTAAACTGGTTATTTGAGACTGTTTAAGTAAAACCAAAAGCCCCCACATCCCTCTAATTCCAGTCCCCTCGCCCCCTCCCTTTCCCTCTTCCTCCAGGCTGACAAAAGCAGGTCTTTTCAAGTATGCCCATAGCAGGAGATGGTTTGTTTTGGCAAGGGAGCAGGTGCCTTCCCCAGCTCGGAGATCTGGAGTGTCAGCAGTGACCCTGAGGTCTTGGGTGGCCAGCTTCACGCTTACACTTCCCCGTGTCAGCCGATACACCTACCACCCACACGCTGAAAGCTTCCAGCAAGCTCAGAAACACTTAAAAAGGGAGCTGACCTTTCCCTCCTCTCCTCTCTTCCCTCCTCCTCCTCCTCCCTCCCCATCCCTCTCCTCCTGTCCCCTCGGAGCAGCCTGGGAACATTATGAGTGTCAGGCCCCACTTCTTATAAACAGCAAGGTAGGGATCGTTTGAATGCTGGGGTTATGTAACCCCCTGTAAACAAATGATGCCTTAAATCCCTGGAATATTCTGCCCCACTCTTATCTAAAGAGAAAGAGAAGATGGCAGGATCATGTGGATGTTTTTCAGTGTAATTTTATTTGGTGCTCCTAAGCCGAGCGTGTCCGTTTCAGCACTAAGTGGATGGGTCTTCTGTTACCTTTTAATTATTTTCTATTTGCATCTTCCAAACAAAATCATCTTCCCACATGGTGTTCTCATAAGCTTCAGTAGTCTCTACTGCACAAAGCAGGGCATGAAAATTACTGCAAGCTTTCTTTGTTTTAACCTGTTCTGCTCATTGAAACTTGTCAGGTTGCTACCTTGGGCTGCTCTGTGCTGACATGTAAGCAGGGTCTGGAAAAGCTCTATCTGCCCACATTGAAGGATGTCCAGGCTGTGCTGAGATGAATACCTATTAATTGTTAAGGACATTGACTTAAGCTGTTAATTTAACAGAACTAAGGAAAAATCTCTCTTTGCCTTTCCAGCATTTAATAATACAACCATAAAATATGTCAGTTATGAAAATATTCTGTCAGAATTGCTTCTGGTCTGCATGACCCTGAACTGAAATTAATGTCTGTGTCACTGCAAATTTTTGTTTTAAACACACACGTGAAAACCCTCACCTATAAAAGGCTCTCAAGACATAATTCTCAAGTCCAGCATATTTAATGACGATAGAGTGGTAGCTACAGCACATCCTTGGCCCAGATTTTAGGCACCCCTGTTGAAACCTTAACACTGCCCAAGCAGCCACCCAGGGGAAAGAGAGGCAGATTTTTGACACAATAAGGAGCTGTGAAATGGCTTTTTTTGGAGAAAGCCACCAAGGGCCCAATGTTATGGTTCCTTGCACGTCTGTTCAAGGAAAACTATGCAAGCAGTAGGACACTAAGCTTAATTCAGCAGTTTCTTTACCAGTTACTTGGCTTTCCAGTTAATGCCACCAATGTGGTCACTGGGGAAGAGGGAGCAGAGTTCCCATGATTATAATCAGGCCAAATAAGCCACTTCCTCTGCTAAGTGCTAATCAACATTTTCCTTTTGCTTCCTAAGCAGTTGTGAGGGGAATATTGACTCCTCCATGGAGGCCAAAGGAATCAGGCAACCAAAACACAACCTTCCTAGAACTGCCCGTCCCTCACCCTGGACATAGAGGGCTGGACACGGCACCCACGGCAGCTTTCTGAGATGGGCCACGACCCCCACAGTCCCACCCAGCTCCTGCTTGCTGCCTCCTGTCACTCACTCTAACCAAATCATGCCCTCCTTTTGACTGTCTCTTGGTAGAGGGGTCAATTGTTGAGAGGTTTTTGGGTCACCTGTCACATTGAGGCTTTTCCTTTTTGCTGACACTCCCCAGTTTGGTTTTTGATCCTTGATGCTCTACGTGAGGCTCATGTCAGTGGTGGCCATTACTGTTTTTGCTGAAGATCTCAAAGCCTGGTGTTCACTTTCCCTCTCCCTTAATCTCTTTTTCTCCTTACTTCCATCTCAATATTATTCAGATATTTTTCAACAGTCTGCTGAATCATAAATTCAGCTGCACCTTTGTCCTGGTTTTGCTGGGATAGGTTCCCAGCCCAGCCATGGTCTGCAGGTCATTAGCAGCTTGGAGTCAGCTGGGACAGTTGCCCTGTGTTGGCTACAGGTGTGTCCCATCCCATGAATGTCATGGTCAGTATAAAGGGGAAAGTTCAGGGAGTGTGGGGTTCCTCCTGCTTGGTCTGTTTTGTGACCCTGGTCCTTCTCCTCATGTCCCATCCCTGGAGAGAATTCCTTGCTGACCTTTTCCCAAGGATACTTTCCAGTTTATTGTGAGCACCATACATCTGCTGGAGTGAGTAACCGTTATACACTTTATATTGGGGTTGGTTTGGCTTTTTATTAAATCTGTTCCCACGTCAATCTGTGGGTCTTCCCTGCTTTTCCTGATCCTCCTCCTCTGCTGGGAGGTGTCCTCAGGTGATAAAGCAGCTGCTGTAGCTTAGCCCTGGATACAGGTCAAACATAGGCAGCTTTTAACTGCAGAGGTTCCACAATGTGGTTGGACTTGCATTTTCTAGCTCAAGCCCTAGCTCTATTTGGCTCCAAAGCCCTATTTTGCTGGTTCCTTGCTTCTCTGGAAAGAGCCACGCTCAGTTCAGAGAAGTCCCTTTTGCACCCTCTGGACAGTGGGTTGTGCTGGCAGAAGGTGTCCACAGGATGGCGGTGGCTGCATGGAGCCAGGAGAGGAGCTGCTGTCCTGCTCCGGGGGGTGGGATGGATGAGGCTGGAGCTGAGGCCACAGTTTTTCTGTGCTCTGCTGGGTTTCATAGTTGTTGTCTGGGTGAAATACGTTGTTTGCTGGAAAGTACCTCTCTCCAAGAAATAGACCAGTATTTAGCTAATTATCCCACACCAAGCTCTATGTAATTACAGCTTCTGTTTTCAAAGGCATTTGTCAGCTTGGGCCAGTTGCCATTTTGTGAATAATTCTTGTGTGCCAAGCTCTTGGCAGGCTGATGTGAGTAGCTGCTGTGCATTAAATTAGAGCTCTGTGATCAGTCGTGTATTCTATAGCAGGATGAAACTCTCATTCAGTGACTGTAACTCTTAAAAAGAACCTGCTGGGGACAGTGATTAATGCATCAATATGGGCTAGAGGAGACCAGAGGTTTGAGACCTTGGACTGCTGCAGCCTTCCTATGCAATCTTTGGCAAACTTTGTAAAGATAGGTCAAAAAAACCCTACCAACATGTCTGAGAGTCAGGTGCTGAGAAGTTCAGCTCTTTGCAGAAGTGATGTGGTGCTCTGCCCTGCGTGCGGTTCCTTGGCTGCTGGGGGCTCAGGAGAGAGGCATGAGCATGTTTTCTTGTGGTCATTGCAACGGGGCACTGGGCAGAAGCTGTTGAGCTCCTTGTGCGAAGCTGAGCGAAGGTTAATTTAGCTTTAAGTATTTGACACTCTGACTTGAAGTGGCTGGTGTGGGCGTGTCCTTGTTGCTTGCAAATATGACTGCTTCATATTCACCAAGAAGAAGGGCTTGGTGTCTGGGGGCTTTCTCACCTTGGCTGCTCTGTAAGACTTGATGATCAGTCATCTTCCACTGTTGAAATAGCTTCCTTTTTTCTGAAGCTACCCTTATGTTGCCACATGTCACTACGGTGGGCACAAGCTTTCAGCTGTGCCACCTGCTGTGTGATAGAATTGTGAGCCTCTGGTGAACACCAGGATCCCTGAAGGCACAGTTGAGGGTAGCATATGACCCCTATTGGGCTGGAAAACCTCAGGGGAAAGAGCAAAGGCTGTTGATATGAAGTTAAAGACTCCACTGGCTTCAGTTGTCTTTGGAAATGAAAGATGAATGTAATTTATTTGACTGCTTATATGTCCTGCAGGGTAAATAAAACTTGCTTTTGAATTCATTCAGAACCTGGACCCCTTCCCAAAAGGGAATTGTGTGTATCTAGGTGGACTGAAAACTCTTTCTTGGCTGAAGAGGAAATATAGCAACTCCACTAAAACATGAGTACAATAAAGACGACTAACTTTCCCCTACCATATTTGCAGCCATAAAATCTCTGTTCCCCACAGAATGAGACCCCGACACATTTTTTGCAATGTTTCTAGGCATTGAGATCTATTGGTTGTAAGCTCCATTTGTATAAATAGCATTAGTATTGTCTCTGTGCCATTTGATATGCCCTGTATGCTGGTGTGGTAAATTCTGGAGACGCTCTGAAGCTAAAGTGCCTATTTCTTGCTTTAAAGAACTTGTCGGTAGTATAATCTTTAGGGGTGATAGAAACCCTTGCTGGAAATTAACAGGCAAGTAATCGGTTCATTTCAGCTGCCTTGTATTACCAGACTGTTGAACATAGTAATAGGTTTAGTAGAATCTGACTTTTGGTTGAGCACTGCAGTGCCACATTCTAGGATCTGGTTTTATGTGTTGAGGAGAAAGAGAGTTGGGGGGGAGGCTGAACCATCTCAGTTGAACTGTGCTCATGTGCTGCAAGTTTGAAATGTTGTAAGGCCTCTCCTAATAGCCAGCTTCTATGACTCAGGATTGAACAATGTTGATGTTAAAAGGTCTGCTAGGTCTGTCCTTCCAAATGAGATCTGGGTAGTCAGGCAGACAACAGTTCATTCTGAGTGTATAACACAGTGACACAAAGACAAATAACTTGGTGAAAGAGCCCTGAGAGTGACTGTGAAATTACCTAATTGTGGATAAATAAGAGTAGAGGTCATCAGCATCCCAGCTTTTACTAAATTTAGGTTGACTGCTTAAAGGAAATAGCTTTCAAGAAAATGTGGAATGCTTGCCAGGATGTTAGGTGGTGGAAAAATCAAGGATCATAAAGGGACTTTACATTCTACAGTGTGAAACTGAAGGGTAACTGGAAACTTTTCTGATAGTGCGACCACAAACTGTAAGAGACAGTCCTGATCGTGCCATCGGAATATAGCAAGTTTAAAGGGCAAACAAAGAAATTTCCTGAAAATCCAAGTGTGAAAATGCAAATTGCCAGTTTGGAAGTGTCAGCCTCACCAAACTATGAGTCCAGATCAGGGTTTCAAGATGTTACGCAGATCTGGAGTCATGAAACTCCTGCAGTGATATCTGCAGAGCTGAGGAGTGAGGACTAATCTGTGCAGATTTGGGTCCAGAGAGAGCTGACAAGACATGTACAAGATTGGCTTGAGAAGCACAGCAAAGCTTTGATTTAAATCCTGGTGAGAGGCAGTGAGAGAGAACCCGTGGATATTAAAGAGCTTTGGACCAGGCTTCAGGTACATACTGTAAATAAAGTTAGTCTCATGTCGTCCTAGCTAGAGAGTAACATGCCCAGGCAATCAGTGTGCCTCCTTATGTGCTTGGGAGCTGGAGGGTTTGCATTTTGAGATCTGGGTTTTCTGGGGAGTCTTTGGGGTGTGGAACCTTTCTCTGTTGTTGTTGCCGCACGAGGAACATGAACCTTTACGTTGCTGCACGAGGAGAAGCCAGGTGGGCAGGCTCTGTAAACAGGAGTGAGAGAAAAAGAAAGACCATCTCTCTTGCTGCAGTCAAGGTACAGAGCCAAATATTCCATCTTCAGCAGCCAATATCATTGTGTGAACTAGTGAGAGTGTGTGTGCATGTGTTTGGGGGAATCTGAGTCAGAAGAGAGAAGGTAAAGAGCAGTAAAAACTAAGAGGAATTAAACTGCCAGTCAGACTTGAGATGCTTTTAGCCACTAGCTTCTTGTTGATCTATTAAATAGCAATGTAAATAGTAACATACAAGTATTTCGCAGTCTGCTTTTCAACAAACTTTTAAAACCAGTGAGACAGTGCTGATGTGATTATGGCAATAAATTATTATGGGCTAAAAAAAAGAATTACATTGCATTTTGAATGCTGTAAAACTTACAGTAAGTCTGTGGTTTCAATACCAGTAAATAGCTCTTATTATATTACAGAATAACCATTCTTTGTTTGGAGACTGAGAGCAGAAATTAAAAAATATGTTCATATATGAAAACATTTTTTTTTAAATGTCTCATAAGGTCATATTATTGCAGTGAAACAGCTGAAACCCAAAAAAAGCTGAACAAGGACCCTGTTTCAGAGTATGATGAGTGGTGTGATGGAGCTAGATGGCTGTACCAAAAGCAATGAAATCTGAACCAGGTGATTTCAGATCCATTGCTCCACGAGGACCACATCACTGCTGTGACAGCAGGCGCTCGCTCACGGGCCTCAGAAGGATCAGTCCCTTAAGCTGTTACACATTGATGCTTAGATCTGCTAAGACTCAGCATGGCCATCTTTTTTTTTTTCCCTTGGCATCTTGATGCTACTTATTATGCAGTCCAAGCTCTTGTCTCCAGACTGGTGACCTGTTTCTCACTTAAAGTCCTGGTCTCCTGAAATACCTTGTGCTTGGACACGGCGATGATGGGTGACTCTGGGAGGATCTAGCTCGTGTGTCACAAAGAACGGGCTTTGCACAGCGATCAGGTGTTGAGATCACTGTGGAAAAAGGTGGTACCATATTTACTGAGCACTAGATCATTTTAAGGGTCTATTGAAACAATCCGCAGTGTCTCAGAGATTGCTCAAGTGTTTGCAGGAGGGAGGTACACCTGGCTTGCAGCCAGGCTGCTGGGTGCAATTATCCTTACCTTTGTGCAACGCTGCTGCAACTGCAAATAACTGCCACAGAACTCCTGGAGGACAGGCTTGGATGTGGCACCTGCCCAACAAGAGCTTGGGTTTGATCAACTCTCGGGCTGGGTGCCAGACCTTTCCTGGAAAGGTACAGCAGGGGTGTGCTGAGGACCCAGCCTGGGTGAGGGATTCAGTCATTGCAGGGCACAACTGAAGTGGGTCTCAGCTATCTCCAGATCAAAGCTGTTTGTGGGGTTCAGCTCCATGCGAACACAAATTAAGGTTGCCCATGGTTCCTACTACCACTTTTCTTCAGTGGATTTGTGTATCCTTTGGAGTTATTAGAGAGACAACCCTTTATAAAGAGATCGCTCTTTAACTTCAACCCCCGGAAAATGTTGCAAACGCGAAGTAATGTTTTGTGCCTGCAAAGGATCAATTGCTGAATGAGAGACTGATTGGTCCTTTTGATTGCCATTAAGTACAGCAGAATCTGAAAATCAACCAGATTGCTTTTTAAGCACTGGCAAAGCAAGGGGTGCACCCTTCCAAGAGCTTTCTCTGCTACTTTGAATGAGAAGTGTTATTCTTGGTTGGTGAGGGTTTGGCAGAATTGGGTCTATAGCACATTACTAATTCTGCAAGTGAAATGCCAATTAGTCTGTTCATTATGCTTGTTCCTAAATTATTTTAGAAATGCTCTGAGAGTTTGCTTTGGGATTTTTTGACAGGCTTTCATTTGTACTTTAAAAACAGTTCTTACTAATTGGTCTTCATGTCTAGTACACACCCTTGAGAGGTGGAAACTGGAGGGTGGGAGGAGGAAAGTGTTTTCCATGGAAAAAGTAGTAGAGTTGAGGTACCAACAATCTAAAAGACATGCAGAAGAATACTGCTTACCTGTAGCAGCTTTCATGTGTCTCACTATTCTTTCATAGTATTGCAACAAGGAGATGAATAGAAGGTGCTTTGCTTGAACATGATGCCTGGGAGCAAGTTCTGTTAAGAATTACTATTACCTGTTTTTTTATAACAGCAAAGTATCTGGATCACTTTGTCACTTTTTTTTTTAATCGCTTTTCCCCAAACTAGGGAACATAAATCATGTATTTGGCAACTCCTTACAACAATCAACTGATCAGTTTGACAGGCTTAGAACAAGAAGAAACCTCTTGGCAGCTATTATTCACCTAGTGTTATTAGGCTGAACAAGCCTGGACAAGAAGGTGTGTGATTGGCCAAATTATTTTGAGAAATGTAGTGTAAAATAACAAGGAGTAACAGCACATCACCTAAATGACATGGTAGATTGACACTGTGGTGCTGTTAAGCAAAAACATCATTTGCCAAGGTTTGCAGTTAAGGTGGAAGGCGTATTACTGTCATTAAAATAATTAAAGAATGCAGAAGAGTGAGGAAAAACCCAAAGTCCCTTATTGAAAGTGTAATGTGCTCGTTTAGATCAAATGAATCTTAAAAAGTATGTCTAGCACATAAATGAAAATTACTGAATATTGCAAGTTTTGGGGGTGCCTCTCCTTCTAACTTATTTTCAAATATTACTATTTAATAGCAATTATTTAGAACCATCTCAGTTCCTAACGTGCTGCAGTTTCTTACACCCTGTGATTACTTTACTTTTTTTGTATTTAAGAACAAAAATAAGGAACCACAGAGAAGACGAAACTGCCTCCTGAGCTGAATTCAGCTGCTGAATAAGTATTTCCAAAAAAGGTTACAAGATTTTGTTAGGTATTTATGTACCTCCTCTGGAGAAACTTTGAAGTTACCCACCATCTCTTCATGGTTTTAAAGAATAGACTCTTTCAGTCCTCAGGAAGAACATTTTTCCTTGTTTTCTTCAGAGCTTTGAAATCTAGGGCCCAAACCTTTTGTGTCCCCAGAGTCTTGCACAGGGTAGACTTTTATGCTGTGAGTCCAGTCCAATTGGCTTGAAGGGAGCCAGGGTTTTTTTGTCTTTTTTTATTTTTAGTTTTCTGTAACAGCTGAGGCTCTTCTTAATGGAGCCCAGAGGACCTTTTATGTTTATATAGAGCTTTCATCAACCTATGCAATTATTTCCCACACTAATCATTGTTATCTCCAAAATCTGCTTCTGAGGAAAAGAAGCTTTGGTTGTGAGGGTTTTTCGGGGGGAGAGGGGGAGCTCTTTGCTGTGGTTTGTTTTTTTTCAAGATGCACAGATAAGTATTAATATTCTTGGGTTTAGTGGCTGTCTTGCTGTTCTACACTGAATGGGTCTTATTTCTGATCTTCATCACTTCACTATCTATGTCATCGGGGGGGGGGGAAGCTTGTCAATCTTCTCTTAGTGTTTCAATGGAAGTAGGATGCTTAATAAATGCAGACATAATGAGGTCCAAGTGTACTAAATACACTATTTTCATTCTGGTTCTTGGTTTTTAACGCTTCTGTGGCAAACCCACTGCTGTGTCTATTCAAACAGTGCTTTTCTTTAATCTAGTGAACATGAATACACCATTAAAGACAAGGTTGCATCCTCAGGTATTAAGGGGCAGTGTAGATATATCAGGAGCTCTTTCACGTTGTTCTTGTATAAATACAAAATTATGTTCCCTATGTCTTATTGTATTATATACAATGTATGCAGTTCTCTTGTGTGCAATGAGACATCCCAAAGACATGATTTGCACATTCACATGAAAGGAATAAATTTAATAAAATCTATAGGTGTTAACTCTGATTTGGCTGGCTCGGGATAAACATTAAATGATTTCAGTAAAACAACAAGCACTTGTTTTAATTTCTGAATGGTTTGATGTACTATCATAATGTACAGCTTGCTTTCTTCAGGAAAATCTTGTACTTGAGTTGTATATTAGAATTAAAATGATGGGTAAAATTAATGTTGCATTCTAGAGAAATAGTTGAGTTCAGTGCATGTGCAGGCAAATAAGCAGTGATGTAACTGCTCAGTGGATGAATGGAGGAGATCTGCGGTTTAGATTCTTGTATTACGCTGTGAGTTCATAAAATGTCAAAATACGCCTGACTGGCTCTGATATTTGCTAGGGCAGTTCTATTGCAGTGGTTCAGCTTGGAATTTATTCTACAGCTCCTGATGGCTTCAATAGAGACTCGGGATTAGTGCTTTTCTTAACTGATCAGCTTCTAACAGGGGTGCAGGGTTCACACACATTTTCCAAAGCTTGTGTGGGGGATTTCTTTGGCCCCATGTTTGTGCTGGAGGGCTGGGGAGCCAAGAGCTGCTCTGTGTGTGTGAGGGAACACGTGTGTGTGGGTGAGAACGTGTGTGTGTGTAGGCAGCTGAGTGGGTACCGATGCTGCACAGGCAGGTGTATCTTTAACACAGGTCTGGATAACTCATGATAATCCAGTCATCAAAGAAAAGAAGAGGGTTCAATACTCTGAGGTGTAAACTTTTCACATGCTCCAAATTTCAGTTGCTCTGCTGGTCAGAAATACCTGTATTTAAAGATGCAGAAAACAAAGCTCTATTTACCCTCCGTACCACCTCCTTCTATAAACGAGGTTTAATAAAGCCTTCATATAGTGCATTCCACTTAAAAATGCTGTAAGCTAATGTAATACAGTGCTTAGCTAATTAGAGTTGCCACTGCAAATCCATTCAGTGGTAGAGACAGGGGCTGATGCATGGCAGGACACTGCTGGAGTCCTCCTGCATTGTTCCCCTGCTGCAGAGAAATCCCTTTTACAGTACCAAGGAGCCTTGGTAAATATATGAACCAAGGTCAGAGTTCCAGACTGGGAAGGATTCAGACATTGTTGTTTCCAACAGTGTCCATTTATAATTAATTTTATTAACTGTTCAGTTAACACTAGAGAAAAGGATATGTATTTAAAGTAATACTTCTGTTTTTCAGTGTTCCAGTCCAACATTTTCCATGTATTCAAGAAATGCCAGGGAATAAAACGATGGGCATTTATTATTAACATCTCTGTCCTACAAAAAAAGTTTGCCATGAATCAACTGTGTAAAATCCCAAACATTCTTGTTCTATTATAAACTGCTATTCAGACAGCCAGTCTGTGCACTTCTAATCCTGCTGTCATTTGTGATTGGGTTTCACTCTGGCAGCTTTTTGGACAGAAACGGAAAACTTCTGACAAGCTCCATAAAGACATGATTTTTGGCAAAAGGGACTTTTTTTGGCAATTAAAACATTTCACTCTGCAATTGCCATCAGGGGCCAACTAGGGCAGACCTAGTTCATTTTTCTGTCTGATTTTTTTTTATTTTTTGTAGCATTCAGAGAAAAAGATCAATTGTTCTGGTAGATGTGTTTTAAAAGGCATTGGAAGGAGAGTGCTTTGTTGGAAATAAAGATGGCTCCAGTGGCAGATGAGGTCATAGCTGGTGTAAACCCTAGTAGCTCTAGTGGGTGCCCTGTGGTGACTTGGCTACCTGCACGGTAACAGGGGTTCCCACTTAGGAGGTGTGTTCCTGGTGGCTACGAGTGAGCTCATGAGTTAGAGGAAAATCAACTTAACGTGGTGTTCAGGTATTTGGGCGAAACAGAACGTGCCACTATAATGCAGTTGCAATGTGCCCAGAATTTAGATGCTCTTAGAGGGACAAATACTTTAGACTTGGCACCTCTTGCCCCACCCTCTTCTCTCATGTTCTGAGAGGCTGAGGAGCTGCTGATGTTGTTCAGCACGGCTCCTGCTGCTGTGAGATCAAGATCTTCTGACAGGCTTGTTTGGGTGATTCAGGGACTAGGTCACTCTAATAAGAAGTGCTGAACGTGGGGCAGTGTTGCCTCAGCTGTGCTGCAGACTCACTTTGCTCTGTTCTGCGAGAGTCCCTCTTGGCCAACATTTAACACTGGCTGGCACAGCAGAAATTGCTCTGAAGCCTGGTTCACACACGTTTGCTCCCCAGGAACAGCTGGACTCCTCTTTTGTGCTACTAATAAAAATTCTGCATGCTTAAATTGAACTTGCTCTCAGAAATGATTTAAATGCTCCATTATAAAGTGCCATTTGAAACTCATGGGGTTTTTAAATCTGCATTTATAGAGAGAGTGTGTGTAATAATGCACAGAATACCCAAAGGGAAATTTAGAGTGACATAGTTACAAGTACTTCTAGGGTCTTTTGTGATTTATGATGTCAGTAAGACTCAACTGTAATTATCCACATCTTCATAGCTTTCTATTTTTTGTATATATATTGTCATGTATGAATTTTGTTACAAATAAAAATTAACAAGAGTTGGCTACAGTCTAGAGGTTGGAACTTTAAAATAATAAAAAATAATAAATGCTTCATGTAAAGATTAACATTCTGTCTTGATATTTAAGGTTTTCTCACCCCTTGAAGTGGAGGGAGGGGGAAGAAGCGAGGTTTTGAAGTGGGACCATGCCCCTCAGCTGCAGTATTACTTCCTTCTGGCTCCGTCTCTGGCCATTCCTCATGTCATGTTCATACATGCAGCACATATTCTGTTGTGAACTCTTTAATGTGCCATTCAGTGACTGTATTTGAGGACAACCATCTGGCTGAAAAATCACTGCAAAGTTGGTCCCTGAACCCTGAGAACAGTGCAGCACGAGTGCTGCAGCCATAACTGTTATCCCTGGGACAGGAGCATGTTACCTCTTGAGGCTCTAGAGCTTAAACCACCTGAGAGCTCTGCTGCCAGGAATGGCAAAGGCATTTCTATCCACAGCTGCCTGTTCTTGTCATCTGCTCCTCTCCTCTCTGTGTCTTCCTCCTTTAGAAGCCTCCTTTGTAGGCAGTCCAAACAGATATTATCATTAGCGAAAAGCTTCCTTGCCACCCTCAGTGCTGACTTCACTCTTCATTCCTTTTATTCCACTTTCATCCAGCTTAATAAAAAGCCACAATAGATGTAATAGCCATATTAACAGTGGTTCTGGTTATTTCGGAGCTTCTTGGGTATGATAAATAATTTAATTTTGCATTCAAGTTTTGTCTTAAAATAACTTGGTAGGACCTGAAATTTATTTCTCCTAGAAGCTGTCCTCCTGAACTGTTAGGTAAAGCATGGATGAAGATTGGATCACTACAACAGTGTAATCCTAAGAGATGTGTTGCTCATTGTGGTGGGATGCAGTGTTGGAGACAAGGAAAACATAAATAATTAGAGGTTTGGAGGGTTTGGTATGCTGACCAACTGGAGAAAAAGAAATAAATGGTCTTGGGCTGACCTAAAAATGAACATACATTTTTGGAATTGTTGGCAAAACAAAGTAGAAACTTGAGTTGCAATCTCTGTCCTACACAGTGGGCCATTGTTACTCATTAGGGAGTCGAGAGGAACAAAGTTTGTAGCATGTCTTTACCTGACTCAGAGCAGATGTTCTTCCCTGAGAAATGCTGTATTGAATTCCAGTCTCTTTCCTGGTCTTCTCACCTTTAAGCTATTTCATTATATGAGGATTTAAATGACTGAGTCATAAAAAAGACAGTATGAGAGGACATATATTCTGCCTATGACTTTCACAGTGGATAGTGAGGTACAGCTTTCACCTAAACCCTGTACTATAGTAGGGTCTATTTATCTGTTTCTACCTGGAAATTGTGTAGCCAGTTCTGGTTTTGTGGCCTGTGCTGGAGTGCTCTTGGAATCCAGTTATGTTAGTCAAAGTATTTGAAAACTACTAAAATAACATGTTAGCACTTCAAATCCAGTTTTCTTCCTTATTTTTATCCATCTTACAAATGCAAGTAAGATTAAGTGGTTTTGAGTAGAGAGATTTTGAACATCAGCTGTGGTTTTGGTTTTTTTTTCTTCACTCCTCCCTCAGCCTGTCCCAAGAAACCTGCTTAGCTATCCTGGAAACACTAAAGAAACTGCTGTCTAATCATGAGTTTTCTGTAATAAATGCAACTTCAGCAATGCAAAGGGAAGAAAGCTCCTCAGAGCTTCATGCTGGTCTTGTGGCCAGAGCTGTGAGATGATGGAATCACTTCTAGGGTATCATCCACGTGACAAATTCTGTCTTTCAACACTTTCAACCTGGGCACACCTGCTGAAGTTGAATCCCACAGACCTTGTCCCCTTAACCCTGTCTGCTGCCCCTTGCCTCTTTTCCAGTGCCTCAAGGGAAAGAACTCAACTCACTGAAAACACGACCCTCCTTGAGTTGACAAGATTTAATTCCTGGGAAATTCCAGCTGTATATTGATTTCTACTAATTCAAAGAAAGTTGCAGAGCACTGGATGCTTCTGTAATCTCTCCTCCAATGCCCTACAGTAGCAGGCCATAAAGCTACACAGCACTTCCATTAGCAGCATACACTATGAAGGGTTTTCTCCTCCTCAAGACGAGACTCAGGCAAGTCTGCAGGTTGTGTGAACTGGCAGTGGTTGAGTCTGTCCCGATTTACACCATCACAACAAATCTTGTGGCTATTCCCTCTGTTCATCACACTAGCTGTTGGGTTTGTGAAGTGTACACTGAAGATGTGATGCTATAAAGAAAATTGGTTTTCTTTCAAAACGCCCCCAGGACTTCTACAGGAGTTTCCATTATATCACTTTGCAGCTCCTACATCTCTTAGGTAGTAACTTAGGTAGGACTAGCATGAACTGGAACTGAGGAGGCAATGGTAGGGCAATACTGGGTGAGTTCCTGTCTATGTCAGAGGAACTGGTTTAGACAAGAGCAAGAAGTAATAAATAGATGCTTTAAACTTAGGGTGGTAAAGGATGGACTCACTCAGGTGCTTTGAATGCTGTACGTCATCCAGACTTCTCCAGAGACTGCTTGAAGTTATTATTTGCTGCCCCCAAATCCTCTAGAAACTATTACCTTATATGAAAAGCAAAGCCACTAAATTCTTTCCTAATGACAGTCATTCAGAATGGATAGTTTAGAAGAGTTATAGCCAGCCTTATGCCAGGGACTTTTTATAGTGAAACAAGACCTAAGCAGTACCTTTCTCAAGTAAACCTTTCAATCAACGTAACAAAAACTGCCCCAGTTTAATGGGAGAGAGAATTACCCAGGAGAAAGGTAATGATTTTCTCCTCTCTTTGCCTGAAGATCTGTACTGACCATCCTGAAGCAGAACAGGCTTGACACCAGGGTGTGTTTGGTTTAGTGGGAGTAACAAATTCTGTACCAAACAGAAATGTAACGAAATTATTTGTTTCTGTCTAGCTGCACCAAGCTTGTAAATACTTGGGCCAGGGCTGTTTTAATTTAGAATGCCAGTGTTTGAAAAGTGCTTTTTGTCTGTTCATTATTTTTCCACTTGTTTCTCCCGTATGTTCCTGTTTAAATGTGTCCATAGGACTAAAAGTGTTTAGTTACTCAGCCAGGAATCAGAAACATGATTATGGGGCTTAAGTGATGAATTACACAGCAGAAATGGTGCATGGAGAAAGTAGTTCCCTTGTGAACAACTTACAAGCAAGAAATTGTTGACTCACACTACCTGAACACTTACAAGTAATTAATCCAGTCACAAACATCTGGATTAAGGTTTTTTTTATGTTGATGTAAATTTTATAACTACTTAAGGCACTGTCCCTTTATAGATTTATAAGGCTTTCCTCAATGTCATACAGTTAATGGGAAATACGAATGTTAAACTTTCAATAGGCTGGCAGTGAGGTGGCTCCAACATGAAATGTTTTAACATTGGCCCAGAGCAGGTGCCAGTGTGCCTCTTTTCCATGAGCCTACACGGAGCAGCCTTTCATTTGTGAAGCTCATGTAAGCAGAGAAAGCAGCCTCTGATGGATTTAACCTGGGTGCCTGTGCAGGCTCCCTCTCTCCGACATGGAGCAGAGGCCAGAAAGGCAATCCAAGATTTTGTCAGATGTCTCCGACTGGTTCATTTGCATAAAATGAAAGCTGGGGTACTTCTGCAGCCAAACACAACACACCCTGGCTGACAAGGGTACCTATAATGCACAGTTCAAAGATTATTAGTGAACTTTTACCGAACAGCCTCTGGCATGTAGATTTGTTTTCCATTGGCCAGGGAGTGTGGAAGTAGCTGCCAGGCAGAACTTTCACAAACCTGCATATTTTCGGGGTATTTAGAAAATAATCTCTGCGGCTTTGAAGCCTGAGCCTGAAACAGGCACAGGACTGGTGAGGTGAAGGCTACAGAAGTAGAGTACACCCCCTGCATGCCTCAGAAGAGGTGAAGGTTAGCTGTTCCACTCCAAAATGAGTGATTCCTGTGTGTAAAGTTTGACACCATCTCTCTCATTGCATTTCACATGGTTTCTCTTAGTACCTCAAACACACAGAGATGCTTTGTGACAGAGTTAAGTTGTTTAGTCTCACTGGTGAGCAGATGCAGTTGTAAGCTATTGGCTAGCCTGGTATCACATGTGGCCTCCAGCAGCCACATGTATTTGCATGAAATCTAGTCCCAGCAGCTTCAGAAGGTCCTGAAATGCCTGTGAATTACTGCAGGACAGAGATAAGTGCTAACAGGAAGGGGTATCTGACAGCATCTCATCACTATGTGTGTCCGTCCAGAATTAGGAGACAATGCTTCATACGACCCTTAACTTCACATTTGGATGTTGAAGGCCTAGCTGAAACATGAGGAAGTATTGCCAGATAGACATATTGGCACGATGCTTGAGTTTCCTCCAGCCAGCTGTGTCATTCAGCCTCATCTGCAGCAGCCTTTGCTTTCCCAGTCAGAAGTCAATTCAAAATATATTGCAGATGATGACAAATTGTGGAGGGATTTTGCAATATGGCCTATTACTCACTGGACAATAGATTAGGAGACTACTGAGCTTATTTATAGGTCCAATGAAACAGTAAGACATGTTTTCTCCACCAGATTATGTACTAGACTTCCAAAAAGTGCAGCCCAGTGATGATCCCTGGTAAGGTAATTGCAAGCAGCAAAGAATACACCAGCACACATCAGTGACTCTGTGTGGTGTGGTAATATAATTTATTGCCCTATGGGGTTCAGAATTACTCTTTCTCTTCCCCAAGACAGACAGCTATGAAAAGGAGGATGGCCTTGTGGTTAAGGATTTGGATGCTGAAGATATGGTCTCAGTTTCCAGCCTTCTCTCAGGCTTCCTGTGTGGCCTCAAACAAACCATTAATGCCTTTGTGTTTTTCTTCTCTGTCAGTAAGATGATGATTATACTAGCAGGAAAGATCTGAATGGGACTGAGCCCAATTCATTCCACGCCCCTTCTCAAATCTGTAGTTTCCTTATGGCTTCATATACTTTGGTTTTACACCAGTCGCTGGCTGACAAAGATGCACAATCCGTGCAGCGTTTCTGCAAGAACAATGGCATTTCATTGGGGGGGTCTTTGTCGAGGTTTCTAAGGAATGCAGATAACCCAAACGCCCTCAGAATTCCATGGCTAGTACCATGTGCTGAAGCAGTCTGACAGAGCTGAACATCCGTCCTACCTTCTGGAAGCATGCATCTCTCCTCCCAGTGCCTGCGGAGGGAGAGCAGGAGGATGCCTCTCCAAGTGGTGATGGGAGGAAGGCAGGCAAGGGGCTTGTGGCTGCCATGGACCTGCCAGGGCTGGAGCAGGGTCCCTGCTCTGAGTGCTGCTGTCAAGTTTGGAGATGCTTTGAGGAAACGCTCTGTGCTCAGCACATTTTTCTATGACACTCTGCAGCCAGCTCTCGCTATAGAAGCACTCAAAGCAAAAAAGAAAAACAGCATAAAAAGCATGTTAAATAATCTGCTGAAAGACTCCTCTCTTGCTCTGTTTTTCTACTCACCACAGTCTGTGGGATTTTCAGTTTTTGAAATGTAGATCCAGCTTCCTAATAATCCTGTTTTTTCACTGTGACACAAACAATAGTTTATTCTCTGTGGTATGTGAGCTCAGCCCAAAGCCCTAATTTTTCATACTCTGCATGAGGAAAATTGTGAACCAGATCAGCATCTGAACTTTTTTTAGCCATTAATTTGAGGATTTGAACCAAGCTCTCCATCTGAAGACCCCCGAACTCTGAGAAATTCTGGGTCTGAGTCCAAGCTTTGTACTGTCTCTCTGGTATCAATCAAATCAACTACAGGAACAGCTTCAAACATAATCCCTCTCTTCCCATGGCCCTTCTTCATTTGTGCAATGTCAAGCCAGTGTTGAGGGTATTTTGACATGCTGCCAGCTGTAAGACCACAAGGAATGGTTAACCCAGCCTGGCTTGTGACCTCCCAAGGGCAGACAGCACTGGTGACACAAGAGATGTGCAAGCAGGAGAGGTGGTGGGGCACACGTTATGGTCCCCTACTGCTGCCCAGCCTTTTCAGTCATTCCTCTGAGAGTAACTACTTTAAAAAGCTTTTCTACAACATGAAGAAGATCATGAAGATGGCCAGAATTTCTCAGACACCACTGCTGCCTCCTTGCTCCTGTACATCCACTCATTTGCCTAAATACCTGTTAACTGCAGTAAGATGCTGAAATTCCAAGTTATTTCATGGAAAGAGTTGAAAGCCCTTCCTGGAGATCAGAGCAAAGATGGGGTTTTGTTTAATTTAAAGCCCTTTTCTATTTCTTCTTTCTCTCCCTCCTTTTTTCCACGTAGCAGGGTGCCATCAGCTGGGTCTCCCCATTGGCAACGATATGATAGATGGCGAAGCATCTCGTGTGTGCAGCGAGGCTGCTCTGGCTGACGTCTGTCCGGCTAGCAAAACAGAGGGAGCTGCCAAAACCAACAGTCCAGGGTATGAAAGTTAACAGTTAGCAATAACTGCGGTGTGAAACATTCCCATGAAATCCAGACATCAAGGATGCTGCTTGGAATAGCTTGAATGTCCTGCATTCTTTTCAAGTGAACACAGAGTAATACACCAGCAGCGTGGGAGACAGCAGCCAAGGAAGAACACACGAGCCCCAGAGAACAGGCCATCAATTTTCTTGCTGTGGCTGAAAGAAACTGCAATGTAGATTGCAGGGGCTTCTGACGCCAGCTACTGCCATGTGCACTGCACCTTAAACTCAAAATATGGTACCCTAGAAACTAAACAAGCTATTAAAGATTTGTATAAAGAAATCCCTAGTATTTTTTAATCGTATACATATGGGACTGAGAAACCAAGCATAAAATTTCAGTGTGGCTATTACATGGGTCACTGGAACGGGTTGATGTTAGCTAATATGCTGAAATAGTAGATTAGGAAGAGGTTAGTTATAGCCTTTAGTTCATTTGTTGACAGGAAGAATCGGGAGCGGATTTGTTTTATGCCTGATCCCATCACAGAACAACTGGGAAGAGAGCAGTGCTTAAAACCCAGGCAGGTAGAATGGGATAGTGCCTAGACTGCACATGCACTTTATGTGGGTGGATGGGATGCTCGTGAAGGGGGAGAGCTAATGAGATGACAGAAATTAGCAGAGCACAACACACTGTGTGACCCTCTGAAGTGACTCAGCAGAGAACTATTTTTTGGCGTCCTGTCACAGGCTGGTAAAAACCCCAGCCCCTCATGTAATGCAGCACTCGGGAGGAAAAGGTCTTCCTGAGACCTGTAGGAAACAGGTTTACTCTTCCACAAAAGTGTGCTAGCCTATGTGGTGATACTGGTGTTCTAGCAGGTCACTAACAGTAGCGAGGACTTTCCAAAGTGCAGCCCTTTCATCCCTCTGAAAAGCTCATTAAGTCGTCCCATGAGGCGTTTGATTGCTGTGTCTTTAATTCCTAGCTCAGAGAGGACTCTTCTCTTGGCTGTTATTCCTTCTGTGTTTGTTCTAGCTTCACAGGCAATTCTTTTGTGAGAAACAGCCCATCTTTGAAAACTCAAACCATATATCTCCACCAGGCCTTCTTAACATTTAATCAGAGCATCATCCTCTTGCACCAACAATTAAAGTGATAGTTTTAGCTCAGGACCTTTGTTACTTGGAGGTAATTCTTTTGTCTTCCTGGAGATAAACAAGGAGGATTTTTTTTGTTGTTTTTTTAAATTTCATATGGAAAGAGAGAAAACTACAGGTAGTAGTAGAGGTGATGTTGATGGTTGGGGCTCATTCCTTTGCTTTGAACCCTTAATAGAGAGCAGTTTGTCAACTGAGATACTTCTCATAGACAAGTGAGCTGTGTGGCTAAATCTCCTCACTCTGGATGCTGGAAATGGTAAAGCTTCCTCCAAGGAGCCAGGAAAAGCTCCCCTTTATGGGATACTTGTCTCGTAAAAATGTGAGTTTAAGTACTTTCTGTGATGCTATAATTCAAGCAGGACCACCATGCCTCAGTCCAGGAGAAACCAGGGACACTTCAGAGTGCATTTTCACCACAGGAGGAAGAAAAGAAAAGAACCATGGGCAGGGGGGATCAGTTTTTGTCTCCAGCAATAATTTCTCAAGGTGTGCTTATGCATCTGCTATATATTTGGGCTGTTTTACTAGAAACTTTCTATTTAACCAGGTGAGCAACTTCACCTATGAAAGAGGAAAAGAAAACAAAAGTCTATAAGGGACATTTCTTTAGATGAGAAACTTGAAAATCAAAATATAATTAGATTAAGAAACACTGTGGGCATTGTTAGAGCCATCCCTCTTTGTTCCCCTCTTTATTGCAGAGCCCTATGGTTTGGAGGTCCTTGACATTCTCTTAACTGGTTCTGCTTCCCTCCTACGAATTTCCCTCTAGGATTAGACAGCAGTACAAATATTATTGCACTCTGCAGGCTTTGCCTTCTGGCCTGCTCTGCAGAGACACATGTGATGGAGTCAGAGCTGCTGAATAGAAAATGTCTCTCTTAACTCTGTGGTGCTGGAGGGACGCCAAGGTCCAGTAGTTCATAAAGGAGATGGGGCTGGTAGCGCTCCTGGGAGAAGGCAAAGAAGGAGGCCCTGGGTATTTAAGGAAAAACGTCAGTAGAATATAAGATGTGGGGAGGAGGAGAAAGGGGTGGGAAAGAAGGGGGCGAGGGAAGTGAAGGTTGTTAGCTGGGGTGTGTGACTGCCCCAGCAGTGGGACGTGTGCTGCTGCAGAAGATACGTGACTGCATCTCTCGGTCCCCTGCTTGGCCTTGCAGAGCAGCCACGTGCGTTTTGCTGTTAGCAGAGAGGGATGCATGAAGTGCTGGGGGGGGTGTGAGCGTGTGAAGCGTCTTTCCCTGGGAATGAGCTGGATCAGCCAGAAGTGCCAATGGAGGGGAGGGGTTTTGCTGCCCTGTGCTCCATCAGCAGCCTTCCCCTGCGCCCTGCAGCTCAGCTCCCAGCTCCTGGGTGAGAACCTCCTCCTCACCATTTCCCTGTCGTCACCAGAGGACTGGGGACCTTTCTGGGGGGCTTTGCCAGAGTATTTCGTTACGGTGAAATCTTCTGTGGCAGAGTAACACTAATGAAAAGGGAGGGCTGGTAGACTGGCTCCATCAAGGGTCTGATGTACAAACACTAACATACAATGACAGCAACTAGTTTTTTGGTTTTTGAAAGTACAAAGCATAGTGAAAGTAAATCTATCTGGGGGCTGGGCTGGTCCTTAGCATTTTGTTAAAATTACAAATTATGTCTTCAGAAGTGGCCAGAAAAACTATTTCTCATGTCACTGAGATCAGGAAGCACAAGATATTTTCTCAGGGGCTTGTTTGATGTGTAGCCTGATTTGTACATCAAAAGGAGTTAGTTCACTGGGCAAACTTAGAAATACATGTTTTAGTCTTTCCATGATTTATTTTTTTCCAGCACTGCATTAATGAATTTTTGCAGCTCCTCTTTAGTGAGTATTATGTTTTTTGACAGGTATACTGTGTTCTGTAGATGTTTCCTTCTGTTTTGCTCTAAGGTAAGCAGTTGTAGTTGTCGTAAGAGTCAAATCAGGCACTGGGTCATGGAAAGAAGGAAGATTATCCTGAATCTAAACCAAAACATTAATTGCTATCTTCCCCATGTGAAATATTGGGCACTAAACACAAAGTATGTGTGGCTTGTTCACACTGTAAATGCAATGTATTCAAAAACCACAAGAAAAGAACATGCTTTGGATAAACAGGAGCGGATGATCACATACAGCTAATTTGTACCCACATATTTGTGAGTTACACAGTCGGTTCCAATTTGAAGGACATCTTGCAGACCTTAGTACCTCTTGCCGTAGGGACTAACCTTTGTTTTTAATTAGTGGACTTTAAGAGCTTTTGCTATAATTTTGGTGCTAGCGTTTATCTGTCGAAAGGAAAAAAGACACAGCCTATAAATTCTTCTTTTTCTCACACATCCAACAATAGTCTTTTGTGGTCTGAGAAACATAGTTCACTGCACTTAGGGAAAAGAATGCAAAGCTTGTGGCACACTTGATACTGAGTAGGAGCAGCACGAGTGGGAATTGCCCAGTGAGGTCCTTGTGCTGTGCAGAGAACAGAGAGGACATAACAGAGTCTAGTGGGCCCTGATTGGAAACTGCATCTCTGCAGAGCCAGGCTTCTGCCTCCTGCCCCAGCGTGTCTCACAGAGCCAATGATGGGCCAGACATCCAGAAGTTTAGCTGGTTTATTTTTTGCTTAGCTTGTCTGCTTGGTGAAAAGCTGCATTTTATTTACCATTAATATTGTTTGAGAGGCTGGGTTCCAACTTCATCAGTTTATAACTCTGGCAAGTGTGGTTCCTCGTTTTCCTCCTGAGATTTCCCATGATGGGCGGGCATCTAAGTTCTTAGCAGGATGCAATGTGCATTATTACTGAAACACTGATAGGGAAGGGACACGTGAGATATGTGGTGGAGTCCTCTCTAGCTGCCTGTCTCCATAATTTCTTATGTTGCCAAAAAAGAGGAGGCAGTGACATACCCAAATATAGACTCCTATGCTTCCCTAGAGCACGAATTCCTTGGGAGATGACTTGTGCTTCTGTCCTAGACTAGAAAACACCAGCAGCAGTTCAGAGCCGAGCCACTTGGGCTCTCTCTGGACACCAGGCTTTAAGAAGAGCCTCACATATAAGTTTACGTCCTCGTTCACCTTTGTTTCTGACTCCCCCTGAATTCCGGTGAGGAAATGAGCCCCATCTAGCCAGGATTTGGTATTTTTATTCTTTTCTCCTCTGGTCACATTTGAGAGACCAGCCTTGGCAGCACGCAGGGAGAGGTGGTGTGGGGCGTTGTCTGTGCAGGACACAGGGCAAGAGGGAGCCCTGTCTCTCTTTAGGAGGTTGTGGCACATCTGTCCATAGGTGCAGGTGAAGCATGGAGGAAGAATGGCACTTTCTTAGGACATACAGATAAGAATATTGTTTCCAGGCTTGCCTGTGATTTCTGTTAGACTGATCGAATTTGCAGTCTCTCCAACTGGGACTCAA
Source organism: Brachypteracias leptosomus (assembly GCA_013401335.1). Classification (NCBI taxonomy): domain Eukaryota; kingdom Metazoa; phylum Chordata; class Aves; order Coraciiformes; family Brachypteraciidae; genus Brachypteracias; species Brachypteracias leptosomus. The sequence continues at coordinate 384,672 of VYZX01005007.1, read as the reverse complement.
TATCCAACGGTAAGGAGGGGGTCCTTCTTTGAAGAATTGACATCAGATGCAGAGAACTTTTCACTTTATGGCCCTGGGCAGCAAACACCAACTTAAATTGACAGGACCCCAGGACTGCTAATTAGAAACTGGCAAAACCAGGACATCTGGACACCTTATCAGAGGTTTATCAAGATTACTGGTATGATCCATACAAATGCTTAATGGGAATCAGCTGTCAAACAAGTGAAGTAATTTAGGCAAATATTGCAATTTTTTTTTTTTCTTACAACCATAATACGTTACAAGCTGAGTTCTTAGAGGCTGTAATAACTGTGCAGCTTCATAACCACTAGTTCTTTGCTTGTCGTTTGACTCCCTTGCCAAAGAGGCCCTGGGCCAAGTTCACAAAGCCAGCCTGGCTCCGAGGCAGGCAGTGGAAACCCTGGTGCCAGCACCGGTGCTGAACTTGCCCTGCAGCTGCCAGGCTGTGCTCCTCTCCATCGTGAAGGCAGCTTTAGGTCTGCTCCACAGCACTTCTGATGATGAGAACTCTGCCACATCGCCGTGTCTTTATGTGGTCAGCTAGAAGGGTTATAAGACCGTGGGGGAAAGAAATGACTTAAGAAAAAAACGTAAAACTGTGTGTGAGGTCCCACGTTTCGCACAAATGAGACGAGAAAGAGCAAAGGCTCCCTTGGATTACACAAGCTGAGAATTATGGATGGTCATTGTGTACTCGGTATCTTTTATTAAAGTGAAGGAACAAAAGCATCATCAGAAAGGAAAGGTGGCCTTGGTCTTGAGCTCTGGGAAGCTCTGGGTGCTCTGGTTCCACATACCCACACCTGGGGGAGGCCTGAATTCAAAATGCCCCTTTTTTATGTACTTTTAAACCTACTTCTTTTCTAAATCTTGTTGAAGCCATACCCAAGGAAAGCAATAAATGAAATGTGAAGAAATGGGGCTGTCTGTTCATGTTAACTCTGAGATGTGCAAAGAAGCTGAGGAAGGGACGAGTCCACAGTGGAGCAGAACAGCCAAGCGGAATCGTATCTGGAGCACAGCTTAGGTTGCCCACTACCTTGTTCTGTGCTTTGATCTGGTTTGAGCCACCATTCTGAGGAAACTAGCATAATCTGCGTGAAATGAAGTCAGTTTTAACAGAGCCTTGCCAGATCTTTTTTTTTTCTGTACGTGCAATTGGAGTTTCACTGCCTTAAACTAGCCTGGCATGAGCCTGAGCAAATCCAACCTCTTTGCTAGTAAAACTCCAGACATAATTTAAGTATTACAGAGATCTGAGTTTTGTTTCTGGATGCAGCTTTTTCTTTGGTTACATTTTTCCAAGGGAATAATGCAGTCTCGGACTTATGGAATATTACTCAAGGCTGAAAAGTGAGAATTCATTGTGCTGATGAATTCTTGCGTATTCTGGCAGATGAGGAGGGACCTGACAAATGGGGGGGGTGATGGAAAGGGCAGTGATAATACAAACGTGAGCTCTCTGCGTCCATAGGCTGTGTATAGGGCTTCAGCTGAGACCATCCCATCAGTCCTCCCACAGGTATAAATGACAACTGGACAGCAAGTCAAACCCTTTCGAGAGATGGGACACTTCATCTTGCCTTCAAAATGTAATGAACACCTAAACACCTCCCCTGGGAATATCACCTGCCCAAAGCTTTTCAGGCTCATACAAATATTTTTATTTAACTACCCTGCCCTTGTTGATGTTAGGCTGGCTGCTAGATACCTTTCAAGACCAATATTATGAAAACAAAACAAAGTACCCAAATATTTACATGTTCCAGGAGGATATGCTTTTACACTTCACTTTGTTCCAGACAAAGCTGTGAAGTGATAATTGAAAATCAATGCTAATTTTGTATGTTTCCTTCTTAGTGAGCAAATCATCTGCACAGTACTGGTCAAAAACACCTATACAGCTGGCTGCAGGGCCTTACCACCTGCCGAAACTCTCCAGTGCCTTCTAACTGCCAGACTGCCTGCAGTTCATAGGCAACCTTGACCACTTGCTTTCCTGTCTGAATTAATGCTGCAACCAGTGGAAAGATGAATGTTCACGGTGGGGAACTTCTTTCTTAAATGCAAAGGTCTCTCCAACATAGGTAGTTGCCTAATATTGTTCAGACTGACACAGATGTGAACAGCTGTGTTACTCACTGATTTGTCCACAGATAACTCACTTTGTAGATCCTATTTCAATGCTGCTGGTTTGGGGAGAAAAACCCAACGTGTGTTGTTCAGAGAGCTGTGTTAAACCTGGTGAGAAAATGAAGCATCTTCCTATCAGTGGATAGCCTCAGCTGCCATGTTCTCTCCAAAATTTCATTAATTCCATGTGTAGAAATGCCAGGTTTGGATCTCTCCATTTTGTTGTGTTTTCCCTATCTGTTCAGATACTGTGTATGTGCTTTTGCACAAACTCATTCTCCATCACCATAATGCCAGGAACAGTTAATGCATCGTTCTGCATCCTTGCATTGCTACAAATAGTAGTCTCATGACACAAGTACGATGTTTCCAAGCTGGGACTCACACCTGTACCTTTCTTCAGCCTTGCTCAGGTATTGATCCCATCGTTTTGTAACTCAAATCATTGGTGGAAGCATGTAATGAATCACAAAGAAGCCAGAAGGATGAGGTGGCTTGGAGGCAGTTCTGTATGGTTGCAGTTTTATAATGAGACTGTTGCAAAGCTGTTACAAAAATGGAAAATAATTCGCTGTTAGAGGGCAGCAGATGCTAGCAGAACATGAACAGAATTTGTGCTGCCAAGATTGCGTCTCTTGCTTTTTGTAATAATTGTGTGGTAATTACAGCGTGTGATGTGTGCACACACTTAAGTGTCTGTAAATATTTAGGCAACTTGCTCTCTTCCTGTAGGTTTTGGGCATTGTAGACCAGAGAAAACAGGGATTTGATACAGAGTGTTGTGATCTACCTTTATACTTCTGCAATACATCCTCTTGCCTCATCTACTTGAAGGACTCCTCTCAGATTCCTGAAGGCAATGGAGTGTTTCATTGCTGCTCTTTCTGTCAGATGGCACCTGGTAGACATAGGTGTTAACAGACAGTGATGGGACTGACCCAGGCAAAATACTCAGAAGGGCTCCATGCTCTTTGGAAACCATGTCTTTTCTGCAGACCTGAGTGTGAGAATCCATGGAGAAAAGCATTGAAATCAGCATCCAGCTGAGGAGCCTGGGTTGGGAAGGACCTCCTGAGTCAGTCCCTGTTAATGCGGGCAATTATGTCACATAATCCCTCTTGTAAACTGATCGAGCTTCACATCTCAACTACTACTAATATTTTACCAGAAATTTTCTGCCCTTTCTGCTAGAAAACTTGTCATGATTTTGAGTGGGGGTGTATTCAGGGCCAGTCTGTTGCTATTTGTTCTTCTGACAACATAATTCTTTAGCTTAAATACCTCATCAGCCCTCCTGGTGTCTGCTGCCTTGATGTACTTAGGAAAAGTGAACACATTTAAACCTTCTCTTTCATTCAGAAAGACAGACTTTTCTTACCCTGAGCCTGAAGTCTTTCACAACTGTCCCAGTCTGAATAAATTAGTTCTTGAAGGTGGGTGACCTGAGATGGATAAAGTCTTGCCAAAGACTTGCACAATGGCATTTTGAAAATTCAGACTGAGCCTGGAGTTTTCTTCATTCTATATTTTGCATTTTGTGTGGCAGGAAGTAAGTTTTGGATGTGCTGTGTATGTTTTTGTTAAAAGCTTCTGGAATATTAAATGGGACACTTTATTTTTTTGCTGACAGTTTTGGAAGGAACTTAGGGGAACTGTATTGCCAACTCTCTCCTGCTTTCCATGGGAGCTGGACTCCCTTTGATAATTCCAATTAGGGAATACAGCTAGGGTATATTAGGAACATTTAAGCACCAGAGCACAGGTCGAGCACGACTTCATGAAGGCAAGTAGGGGACACACTGTGCCTTTCGTCCCTTGGCTCTCCCCCTGCAGCCACGCTCCTCTGCATCCTTAAAGACTGTCCTGCCCCAGACCTCATTCACCAGCCCCGTGGACTAAGGTGAGTGATCATCAAGCTGTGGCAGCAGGCTTTCCTCCAGGCACTACCCTCCCGTGCACCTCGGCCATACCTTGCCTCTTGCTCTGCTTTGCAAAGACCTGATATTGTTCCCAGAGTCCTTCCCGAGTTCTGCGAGCAAAAGAATGGCTCAGCTGTAAGGAGATGACAGGATGACCCTTCTGGAGCCAAGAGCCCCCACACAAAGCATCTGCTCAGAGGGGCTCTCTGCTGTTGGGAAGGTTTAGTCCAGATCTCCCAGACCTCTCGGAGTACTGCTGCCTCCTCTTCCTCCTCCTCCTTCCCTTCCTTTTGCCTCCTCTGCAAACATTTTTGGTACGTGCACTTCATTCCCTGCTTACGAGGTGACTCAGTGTCATTTCTGTTCCGTTCCTTTGCACCAGAGAATGCTAATGGCAAACTGAGCTCAAGTTGTGTTTTAAGGAGAAGAAACACATGTGAAACAGAAAGTAGTAAGGGAAGAAGTCCCTTCCAATCCCTAACATTCTGTGATTCTGTGAAGGAAAAAAACCGAGTAAACCAGTCTATTTTTACAATGTCTTTTCATCAAATATTCCTGCCACTGTTGTTGCAGAAAGGCCTCCCAACCTAGAAATAGTAGCTGGTGGTCATGTTTAGTGTCCTGCGTTTGTGACTGAAAGGAGCTGTGACTCATAGGCGTGTATAGCTCCCTGGCTGAAAGCCACTCTAACTTAAAACGGCTGAGCTTTACTGTGAGAAAGCACATCTGACTTGTATTTCCTTGAGACCAAAAAAAGTATTGTCAAATAACGACATAAGGGAAAAATACTAACCATAAAGAATTTTAAATTCTCTGGAATGATATCATAGGAGAATATACACAGTAGACTAATTACGATTTCATCTTTAATTTTGCTCCAAAGTGGGTTGCACTTTTTGAAGTGTCGTTCCCTTTTATAGTATTTTCAAACGAATGGCTGCATTCCAATCACTTACTTACCATCATCTATATTAATTTGTGTTCTTCAAACAGCTGGATAATCTGTCGTAATTAGCATGATCTCTGCTGGCTGGGTTTTATCATCTTGTCAGAGGGAATTACCGGGGCAGGCCGGTCTCTACCCTGAGCGGACAGTGGAGGGTGCTGTTGGATCGGAGGTGGTCACATGAAGGGACAGGTTCGGCTCCCTTTGCTCCTCAGATAGAGCTGGCAGGTACAGGCTCCCAGTTGTGTCCTTACTGGGGTGATGGGTGTCCCAGTGAGGGACCAGGACCCCCCTCGCTCCCCGCAGCTCAGGACACGGAGGAGTCAGCTCAGCCTGTCTGGGCAGTAAAGGCAGAACGATGTGCAGCACAGGTTTGGGTTTCGCTCTGGGGTTGTGTTCCCTAGCTGCTCTACTGCCTCTTGTCCACAGATGACATTGTCCATCCAATTCCTCGAGGAAAGGAGGGGGAGGAGGAATCGAGGGAATCTGGTTTTTGGCTGGAGGAGCTCAGGGTCTGTCCATTAAGCGCTCGCTGCTTTTCCAAAGTATGTTCTGAGTTAGGCAGAGTGAGGTACATCATCTTCAGTGTGCTGGCCACAAGTTGTGAAGCCATGATAAATCTGTGGATGGCAAGCCTTGCTCTCAAACTTGGGGGATGATGTTAGGACACCCAAAGTCAGCACTAGCACTCTTCAGCCGAGCTAGCATCAGCCAGAGGTGATCTAAGAGCAGGAACTCAGCGAGCCAGCTGAGCCTGCTCATGGCCCGTGAACAGGGTGCAGGACACAGCTATTGAATTTCCAGAGCTGTATTTCATTGTCATCAGGACACTGTGGCTTTATTAGTGAATATATCATTAATAAAATGGCACGTGGTTAAAAGATGTGTCACTCCAAAACTAGAATTAAGAAACACGTATCAAAGAAGCCCTCTGTGATCTGCGAATATGACTTGCTGCTACTGCTGTCAGGCAATTGATTTCTCTTTATGCTACCTTTCCTGTAAAAACTTCAAGTAGAAATTCTACTTGAGCTTCCCACCTCAAATAAAACTGTTTTATGGATGAGTAACTGGAGAAGTCAAAGAAGTTAAATGATTTTCCCAGGACCACAGATTGAGAATGAAAGCAGCCTGTGAATTAAACCCAGAAACAGAACGTCCCAGATCAGGTGGAAGGGGCAGAGGGTGCAGCCCACGACCCCTCTCTTTCCACCCTCACACTCACACCCGTGGAGGAGTTTTAGTTTTGCACCCTGAAGTGAACACCCTGTGCAGGAGCTGCGGGATGTGAGCTGCTCTGTGTGCTGCACAGACTGCCAGCTCCTCAGGCTGCCCAGTACATCCTGATCATAAAGTTTCCACATGGCTTTAAAGATGAGAAGCACTGTGTATACCAATGATATAAGCTATTGTACAGGGTAATTTTCATCCCTCAGTATGTAAACCAGCCCACTGAGGTATTCACTTGTGCTCTGGTATTGCTTCTGCTCAAGCCCTGCAAAGAAAAAAGTTCTCCCTGAAAAGTAATAAAAGTGTAAATTCAATAGAATTCTGAATGAATCAAGAACTTTACAAAAATATAGTTTTGGCCTCTTTCTGGATAATCAGGATCAGGACACGAATGAGTGGCAATTAGGTATGAAAACACCTTTGGGCCACTCGTACAGTTCCGTGGCCAATGTTCCTTTCTGGGCTAATTTGCTGAGGACTAATTTGCTAACGGAAAATGTTCCTGCCTACCTTGTGTTCAGTTTACCTGGATTTAATCTCCTTAGTTTGAATTAGAGGAGAGTGTGTTTACCTCTGTATCCACAGATGGAAATAGAGATAGACTCCTTACTTGAGAACGCAATGTTTATTTTATCCTAAAAGTTTTTCTCCCCCCCCACCCCATCATTGCAGTGTCACTGCTGCTGTATTTTATTAGACCTCTGGTTTTCATTATGCAAAAAGTCAAAGCTGGAACATTGTAAATCTCCCCCCTCCTCCCCGCTTGCTGCTCTGAAGCCCGTTCTCCACCCGACGCCGAACAGCTTCTCCTACCAAAGCGCACCGTTTCCAGGGGCTCTGGGGAATAGGAGGTGAGAACAGGGAAAGGGGGGACTCGCTTGCCCAAGGCTTGTTAACCTGAGCACACACTCTCTTTCTCAAATTTGTTTTCTCAGCTGGTGGCACAGTCGCTGCCCCAGCACCATCGGTCCAGCAGAGCAGTTTCATCCGAGATCTGAAGGCAGATTTTAAAGAAGTGGTTGGGGCAGGAGGGGAGGGGAGCTTAATAACAGCTTAGAGCCTGACTCCCTGTGTTTTCTTAGTATATTGAAATATGAACTGTGTAAACACTCTGCATTCCACCTGCTCCAGCATCTGCCAAAAAGCTCACAAAAGTCCTTTGCTCTTTTTTACATCCTCCCGTTTTCCTTGCCCTCCTCCCTACGAGGTCTCCTGCACCCCCTCGCCGTCCTGCCCCCCACCCACTCTCTGCAAACAAACATATGCATTTTTTTCCTGCCTCTTTTTTTTTTTTTTTCCCCTGCTGGAGATATGCATTTCCAAAGTCACTTTGCACCTAACGTGTGATGCCTTTTCAGCCTCCTCTTTCACAGAGCTGTCGATTCGCTGGGGTTTCAGAACACAGCTCAGTGGTGGTGCTTGTCAGATTATGGTTGTTCTTTTAATGTTATTTGCTGTTATTAGATGTAAATATGGCAGTGATCACTCAAGAGACTGAATGTTTTCCACATCAAAACTTAGAGCAAAAAAGGCTGCACCCACATGCTCTGCGTTTTACCTGCCTTCCCCTGGACGGGGAGCAGTTTCCATCCAGATGGCAAACCATCAAGGGTTTTACACTTTGACACTTAGTAAAAGCGCTGAACAAAGAAGTGCATTTTCCATCCTGTTCTGACAGAGAGCAGGCTGTGCTGGCTCTGCCGAGGGAGCAGATTTCCCCTTGGCACCACCCTCCGCCAGCCTCGGGGAGCAGGACCACGTTTCAGACGCGTGGTCGTGTTCCCAAAAGGCGTCCGAGGGGACAGTGGTGCTGCAGCTGGTGAGCAAGTTGGGATCAGCTGAATAGCCTCTGGTTGTCACCCCTTGTTTCTCAAGTCAGATGTGGTCATATCGTCCCCCACGGTGCGTAGGACTTGGTGGGGTTCCTGGAAGGGGACGGGTAGTGCGTGTTGGAAGGCATGGGTTTTTTGATCCAGGAGGTTCAAAGCAGCCTGCTTTCGACTGAAGCAGCCAGTAAGTTTTGCCACGATTGCATCAGACTGCGAGAGGTTGACCTGAAAATGAGTGAACTGTGATTTAGGTCTAGGACACCACTATTTTTATTTGACTGTGTAGGGAAGTCACCACCTCAGCTGCCCAGGAATGGCAAAGGTGAGACTCAGCTGCCTTTTCTCCTGCTGCACAGCCTTCAAACCATCAGCAAAAGCTGTTGGCTTCATTTACACTTGCTGAAAAAATGAGGGTGCTCTTCTGCCCTCTCCTAATGAGGCTGCTCTTGCCACCCTTTGCCCTCAAAATACTTCATGCTGCCCAGTGCAGACCACGGTGCTTGCATCTCAGCTCCGATCCCTCTTGGAATGTGGGTTATGAGGGAAATGGTTCTGACTGGTTTGAAATGTGGTGAGGACAGCCCCACAGTGAGGCTGGAAAGGATTTGCATCTCTCTAACTGGGAAACAGGCCCTAGATTTCACCTCTGGGCAGCTGATGGGAGGATGAGCCCTGCTGCTGCTTAGGCTTTTTGTGGGTACCTGGATGTCTCTGCTGTTCGCTGGACTTGTTTGTGGCCTCAGCACCTCACTGGGGCTTGGGGATTTTTCAGTTTGTTCTTCCTTGCTTTGGCTTTGCTCCTGCATATGTTACTGACTGAAACAGGAATGATGCAAAATGTCCTCACGGTTCTTTTCAAGCTCTTGGCATTAGGAACACCCTTCCCCTCTGCCTCTCCCAGCCAAGTGATCTGTGCAGCAGAACTGGGAGCAGGGAAGGGACGGGAAGGGAGGAGGAAGAGGAAACCACTCACCCCGCCCTTCCAACCAGAAGCAGGAGCATGAAGTGGTCACTCAAATGGAAGAAGGTCAGGTTTAAAAGAAGAGAAGGGGGGGAAAGAAGACAAAAGGTGTTCCTTCCCCCCACCCTGTTAGGATCGTGGTGGCTGGGTGTAACCCACACGCAGACACCAGAGACCCTTGCCAGGAACACCAACCTTGGTGAGGAGAAACTGATAGCACCGTGAGAGAGGCTGCAGTCCCCGATGGGCAGCCTGGCATCTTCCCCACCCAGTTCAGTTTACTTAAAGCTGTTCCCCAGCTGCCAAAATTCCTCTCATCAGAAAGTAATGGTAGAACTGAGTATTTCCAACCAGTCAGGACAAAACCTGTCCTGTCTCCAGCTGATTTTTTGGAAGGTTGGTGTGAAGGACTGATCAACAGGGACGTGTATATTTGTTCCCTGAAAAGAGGAAGGGTCATTAAACTGGAACATCTAGTGTGCTTTTTGAAAGAACTGCATTACATCAGAAGGAGCCAGAAATGAGATACCGTTTGTTAACTTTGCTAATCCATTAAAAATACATTGGGCACCCCAACTATTATTTGTAGCTCTCTGCAATCTCTCTTACGGCGAGGGAACAATGTCCTACAGCACTGAGGTGGGGTGTGTTCTCAGAGCACATAAAGCTTTCAGCAGTTTTGCACGAGGCTGATCTTGATTTTAGGAAACAGCACATATTGAATCAGCTGGGGAAAGAAAGTCCCCAACCAGAGGTCCACCAGTAGTAAATTCTCTGGAATTTCAAATGATCAGTGGATGTATTTATCATATTATCCCTCTATTTATGAATTTGTGCGTGGGAGGGAGGGAGGGAGTGTTCAAAAGTGCAAATTGTCAATTCACGTTCAGTGCTTCAAACCGAGCCGAGTCATTCTTGCCTTTTCTTTTAGACTGGACATAACTAGAAAATAATGGAGTGGTTGAAATGAAAGATTTTACCTTGGGTAATACTTTATTGTACTGAGTACTCCTGTGTTAATAAGAACAAGTTAACTGCCTTGCTTTCCATCATTACAGAAAACTAAAGAGGGGATGTAAATGAACTGAGAAAATTATTCTTCTATTTTAATCTCACTAATCTTTTCTCCTGTGTTCCAGTTAAAACAAAAGCAAAAGCTTTGGAGACAGATTGACTCTGTAATAGGAAAAGCACAGTTTGGAGAATCGTTGAGTCTAACACTGTACTTTGCCCGTCCTGTAGCTCTAGAATTAAGGCTGTTTTCCTAGCTTGTAGCAGAATGAGGTTGCCCTCAGATGAAAACGTGCTTTTGCAAAGAAAAATGTAGTTTTATTTAGGGTGCTTTTTATAACACCAGGTTGTCTGACAGCAGAGATTGTATTATAGGCGTCTGATGTTATTAATCAAGGACAACAAACATCCTGAAAGGATTAAATTTGCCTGAAAGGACAAAAAGGGACAAAGTGCCTGAAAGGCAAGTGGCAGCCGGGCTGTGTGCAATAACCTGTGGCTAATATTTCCCATCTTGCTGGGAGTTCAGGCCCTACATTTAGGGCTCTAAATAAACAATCTGACATGTGAAGGGCTTTATACCACCAACTGGAGCCAATGGGAAGAACCGATGCCTTGTACCTTTTCAAATCAGGGCATTTATGTTGCTGTGATTTTCTTCCCCCCCTCCTTCTTTTCAGCCATCTGCTCTAAAGGACTGGCTGTTTTTCAGTGGCTGGAAATGGCCTGAGCAGCCCAAAGGCAGAGGGAGATTCTAGGGACTCGGGGATAAGACTTGCGAGTAACTTTCAAGGAAAATATTACAGCTTTAGTGACTAACGAGGGGCAGACATCACTGTGTCTAGGAGAGTGCCCGCGGGTGTTGCCAGGAGCTGATAGTGGCTGAATATATATCTGTTGATGAAATGCTAAGTTATCTGACAGAGCTTTTTGGTCTTCAAAGTGACACTTTTCCATTAAAATTTGCATCATAAGAATTCAAGGTGGGGTAAAATTGGAAGCACGTGTCGACTGGCTGTGGCAACTGGTTAAAAAATAGCACAGGACTGAAGAGCCCACACTTACAAATTACTGCTTTAAAATCTGTCATCTAATCCAGCTTCAGCAGAAGAAGTGCCTGGCCATGAGGGTCTCCTTACAGACTTGGGACCAAAGTTTGCTAAGCAAAAGCTACAACCCCTCATCCCTATATCTCTCGGGAACAAAATTATAGCACAGAGTATTTTGAATTAATGAAAATTCCTGGCAAAATTCAGTTGGCACCAAAAGGAACAGAAATTTGACCTAATAAAATCTGTACTTTGCTTCCCAAGTTATGGGAATTTCTCCTCCATTCCACGACCTCTTTCATCCATTGTGTCTACAGCGTACTGTGCCAAGTCATCTGCAGAGTGAAGGGAGAAGGGAAGATCAATATAGTTTAAGGAAAATAATTTAAAAAAAAAAAAAGGGGGGGGCATGCCCAGATTGCATTCATAGACAATGAAACCCAAAGAAGAAATGCACGTTTCCTGGGGAGGGATTCTGGCCACATAAACCCTGTTGGCAAAGCTCCCGTTGATTTCAGTGGGTGTGGACTTTGTCCTCTGCTTTGGATTCTCTCTGAAGTGCCTGGAGACTGAAGGGGCTTGGAAGGTGTTAAGTAAGATGTGTGAGCTAATTGCAAAACCAGCAGCTCCGGGAGTTTTCCTGACCACAGCTTCACTCGTTCCCATCAAATAGCTTCTTTGGTCCCAAACCTGTGGGAGGCTACCCACAAGGCTAACTTGAGGTGCCTATAGTCCCATAGGCATGAGGTTGCTGTGGACACCCATTTGTTAGAGGCTGAAGGTGTAGAGATACTGGGATGGTTGGGACCTTGGACAGTTTCAGTGGCAAGTGCTCATTGGCAGCATCTGTCTGGCAGAAGACTCCTTAGGTTTGCACATTAGAGCAGAGATTTTACGTCATAGGCACAGAAAATAGCAAATTTGTACTTCAGAGAAGTGGGTGAATGTGAGGCTGATCTCCTAAACTCTGCTTGGCTTACATTTACATACTAAAGTCTGTTAAATGCATATTAAACATGAGTTCATCTTTAACAACTTCTAAAAGTTATGATCTTAAATGATAGCAACTTCTAGATCTGACTTCAGAAGGCAGCATGCTACCAACTACCCTAAATCAAACCTACTTTTGTTATTGTAGAAGAGGTACGTGTGGAAGCTCAAACTCCAGAAAAAGAAAGCCCTGGTAGTCAGTCTTATCTGAAAGTGTAACTGAAACACATGTGTAAGATAAAGCAAATGCTTAAATGCTTTCTTGAATCAAGGTCTGAATGAGTTGGTTTTGCTGAATAAGCATAGAAGGACCATAAGCCTTCAAATAAATTAATTTTAACTATTACCAGTAAATATTTTCAGCTTACTTTGTGTATTGCTGCCAGCTATCATGGGTGGAAGCCAGATTCTTGCAGGGAGGAAAAATGAATTCACAATAGTATTGAAAAGTGATCTTTGCTGTGCTGCCTTTTTGCCTGTAGAAACAAAAACAACCAAATGACTATTTTGGCATTTTTACGTACAGCATGTTAAAAGATGATATTTTAAAGTTGTGTACAAATTAACAATTTAAAGGTTACACCTTAGCAGTCATTTATGTCACGTGACTGGACTATCAATCATAATAATAATAAACCAGGAGATTTTCTAGCTAGCACACTTCTGAGTATTCAACCGAAATGGAGAAAAATGGGGAAAACACTTAATATATCTTAGGAGTAGTAATGTCCTGTTATTGTTAAAAAACTGCTGGGACCTCATTAGTGACTATGAAAACATCATCTGTGAACACTGCGAGGCAATAAATCTGCAGTGTCCAAGGAAGAGAGCTGGGGAGGGAGGGGGAAGAGAGCAAGCACAACGAGTGTATTTGCCATTTTTTCTTACCCAGCTGTGAGTTAGTAATTTCCATATCTGCTTGCCAAACAGCTTCCAGAAACTGTTACTGATTATGTGAATTCAATAGGCTGGTAATGAACGATAAGATAATGCCTCTGTGTTCAAGACTGCGGGAGACAAATAGTTGTTTACATGTTCAAAAATTCCTTTTCCACTTGTGTCATTGCACACACACACACTCGTGTGCTTCTGAGGTCACACTTCAGAGCAGTGCAGCTCCAAGCCAGGGCTGCTGATGCTGCAGGTAGGGCCCTTCCATCTCCAAACCAGGTGCTGGTGTTTGTAGTATTCCATTGATGACCAGTTTTCCATAGCCTTTAAGAGAGCAAGCAGTGCTTTAGAAATAAAGAGCTAACAGTTTTGTGAAGGAAAGAAGGCAATGAATGAAGAATGAAAGGCAAATGACTTGTTGATGAACACTGAAATACATTTGTGTAAATATTTGGTGTTTTGCAAGGCTTAGCATGAGACTCTCAAACAGATTTGTGACAGAACCTTCCCACCATAGCCACATTAGCAATACTTTGTGGTGCTTTTCACCCCAGATGATTTCACCCTCTCTCTACCCCACGCAGCTGCAGTTTGCTCTTGCAATACTTGCTCTGGGGATCCTGGGGAGTTTGGCTCCGTGTTTGTGGGGCTGATGTCACCTGTCACTGAAATGTGGCTGCAGAGGGAAAGCAGGGGAAGCAAAGGCTGATATAGCCACCTGAAATGGGTGATATAGCCGACTAAAATGGCTTGAGAGCTTAGGTAGGAATAACACAGGGTAATGGCTTGGTTGGAGTTCCTTTAGGGCATGGGTCTATCCATTTGTGCATACCTGAGAAACGAGACCTGGTTCCTAATGGCCACAAGTACAGCACAAACTGAACTAGAAGAAACTTTGCTCTAATGAAAATTAGAGATTGTTTTTTGCACTGAACCTCACGGTTTTTTTCGGTGTGAACTTTCACTTTAGATCCATTTCTTCCATTTGGTTTCATAGCATTGGAACCTTGGTAAGTGATGGTCTGCAACTGGAAAACTCGTTCGTACATTGTACCTTCAAAGGCACTGAGAAAGCAAATAGAGGGTGATTTACCTTCCGGGGTGCTGGGTACCTTGTCTCTGTATGGGAAGTAAATGCCAGTAAAAAGCCCTTGGATGTTTGATGTACTATATGAAATAACCTGGAATTCAGTGATTATTAAACACAGCCTCCAGAGCCTGTGAGCTTGTCAGACAAACTGTCAGTAACTTTCTGAAACTGATCTCATTAGGTTATGATTAGACATGAATTTAACACAGTCACAAAAACCCCAACAAACCCCCCAAACCAGACAAGGTCAGTGCTGCCCTCAGCGTAGCTGGGCAGGAGTCATGCTTCAGGGGTAAGCATGGACCTCACACTCATTCTGTTTAATCTGTGTGTTAATAAAAATCATTCTATGTTCTTATCATTGTCATAATTCATATCAGAGCTCAGAGTTCACACACACTCAATCTCTTTTCCATGCCGTCACTCCTTGTGACATTCATGAGTACAGAACAATCCTTAGGGGCTTTAAGACATAGTGAGTGTGAAGAGTTGTCTGCTCAGTCTTATGGTACTTCTTGGACTCTAAGGATTAGCTGAGGCCTCTGGCTACAGACTCTGGTTTTAAGGAGTTTTTTTGGGCTTGCCCCATGCAAAATATGACCTTACAGGAGAAAACTGAAATCCTGTGGTTATTTCCAGAGATCTTGAGCACTAAGTGATGTCAGTAGAAGGTGTGGAGCTTCTGGAAGCTGGAAATCTGGCACAGTTGAAAACCAAGCACTTACATAGTTGGGTTTGAGTCTTGTGTATCAGTTTTATTTCCTCTGAGAGCTATTTGTTGCACTTTCACATTTGAGATCATACCCTTTTGCATGGTCTCACCTCTTTGCAGGGGGAACAGACTTTTTTTGAGCACCACGGAAGCACCAGAGGAGGGTATTTTCTGCAGAAGCCAGCAGCAGTGTTGGTTCTTGCTGCAAAAGTCAAGATAAAGTTCTGACCATGTCCAATCAAAGGTCATCTGCTGTATCACATCCCATTAGTCAAAAGGCAAAGCGGGCCAGCTGTGATTTACAGTAATCTGAAATGAAGCACTAGTGCTTGGCTTGGAAAGAATTCCAGGTTTTGTAATGGATCCAGCAGGACTGTGTGTTAATGTAGTCTATTAATTTATGTTTTGTAAATGTAGAAAAGCTAATGGGAAAGCAATCGGTCCCTGCTGAGCTATACCTCTTGGAAGAAAAATTGCATGGGACAGGATTGGCCCTTATAAAATCTCAAAGGCAGTAGAGACAAGAGTGTGGTGTTACTCATTTGCAAGAGTTTGTAGGTTCTTCCTTCTCCTGGGCAGTGGCTGCACAACAAAGGGTCAATTCAGGCACACGTATGTAAATGCAGTGGTTGGCATCCCGTGTGAATAGTGCACAGGCAAAGGGCTTCACAGAGAAACGTAGGCGTGGATATTGATCTGGACAGAAGCTGCACCACCAGGTCAGACAGTTTACTGGGCAGTCTTACCAGTATAACAGGGACAAAGCCTCATGACAGAAGTTCCTGTGCCCTCCACTGTGTGGAGAAAGCAAAAACTTTATTTAAAGTACAGTAGTAACATATCAAATGATATCTCAAAAAAATCATGAGCTCTAATTTTATCTGTTAGCCCGCACTTTTCTCCAAATCTTACTTATGTCCATGTTGTCAGTATTATCAGTCTGCAACCCTCAGCAAATTAAAATACTTAGATCATTTAATTCTTTCTTTTCATCTCCCCCATTGTAAACTGCAGAAGGAATTGATTGTGGGCTTACTACGTACTAATGAAATATGATGTTAAATGCTACTGCCTTCAGTGGGACCTAATCTGACTTGAATCTATCTGATCCTGTTGACTTTGGAGCCTTAAATTTTTGCAACATTTGGTATAAGTTGTACAAAACTTTTCCACTTTCAGTTATAATTCACTTTACCCACCAAAGATGAGTCACTGCAAGCACAAGGATGTGTCATTGGTCAAAGCCAACTCTGTCAGTATCACATACTACAGTATGTGACATGACATCTTTTAGTTTCTTCCTGTTTTCATAAAAAAATAGACCAGGAGAAAAAAAACCCCAGCGATTTTCTCCCACTCATTTCCTGCATTCTATATTTCTGACTCAAAATCCAGTGAAGCACCTATATGTCGAAGCACTAATATTAAGTTCATCTAAACATTTCCATTCTAAAGGCCCAGTTTCAGTTATTTATTATTTTCATAAACTTTAGCCTTTTTGGCTGAACTTTTCCCAGGGTTGTTCTCTTTCCAAGAGTGACTATTTTGGGAAAGTTTGAGCATGAATCAAGCAAAACCCAAACTTAACAAAAAATACACTTTTCTCACCGTTTCCCCCAAATCTTGCAGCTTTCTTTGGAACAGGTATAATGGCCACATTTTTTCAGACAAAAGCCTGATATTTGGCAGAAGACACTCTAAAACAGAAGGTATCTTCCTTTCCTCAGCCCCAGCTGTTTCTGCTCTGATCATTCCAGGCTTGTCCTTTTCCAGGACTTGGTTAAACAAAAGCAGGGCTCTATTCAAGCCCATTTGAACTTTGAGGCTCCTGAAGACCAGGCTCGCTGCCTGACTGCTTTGACCCTTGATGAATCCCCTGTGCTGACCTGAGCCATGCTCTGCTTGGTGAACATCTCACAAGCTCCTCCTAAGGCTTCAGAGCTCTAGGTACAAACCACGAGCTGCTTGATACTGGTGGACACCAGAGGGTGCAGCCCCCAGGCAGGTTTGCTCTGGTATGTGTCTGGAGCACGGTCTGCCCTTTTCTAGTTCATGTTCCTCTTGCTCCTTGGCTCTGCTTCTCCACCAGAGTGTCCTTGCCAAGAATAATCAGAATACTCGGGTCTTTCTCTACAAAGAAGAGGGAGGGTCATTTGTTGAACACGCACAGTGGTTTTGGCATTGACCACAGTTGGTCTTCTGTCATTTTCTAGAAAAAGAAACCAAAAAGTTTGTGTATGAGGCAAAAAGAGTTCCTGGTCCAACCCGCTGCTGACATATCACAAAGGCCAGATCGCCAGCCCAGTGGTGGTCTGCCTACTACCATCAGGTTTGCCTTCTAGAGCTCCCAGGAGAAGCCAGATGTGCAGGAAGGAATGGGGCTAGAATTAGCTTATTATCACTTACAAACTCCACCACATCACTAGTCTAAGCCTGCTCTGCCTACGCAGCTCCTGTGCCCGTTCTTGCCATTCAGTGTGACATTTCCTCGTTCAGGCCCTCTCCAGACTCGGCTGTTCAAGGTCTTGCCCAACAAACCCATTGCCTCAGCTCGGGGCTTAGGCACAGAAAGGTGACAATTGGCATTTTCCGTGCCACACCTGCCCAGTGCAGAGAGTGCTTTGATCTCCGTGGCTGCCCATGCAGCCCCATGCAGCAATAAAGTCATACACTCATTTTTCCTTTTTTAAAATATATCTGCCAAGGGAGGGGGAAAAAAAGGTGCAAGGAAAAAAGCAGCAATTCCAGGAAGAAGCTGAAGTCTATGAAGTGATCTTTCACTCTCTTTTGCAGAGCTATTGCTAGTCAGCACGACCACAGATCTATCAGAATATTTTTGGTAATAAGCTTTTGAAAAGCTGAATCTAAAATAAGAAGTGGGAAGTGGGGAGGGAGGCAGGGGGAGTATCTTCAAACCAAATGCCACGGCTGCTCACAAGGCACTCTATAATTCAAGCCTGGGTACCCTCAGGCACGCCACGCGTACATTTATATTTTCAAGAGGACAGTCCCACAATGAGAACACTGTGAGTGGTTTTGCTTAAGGGATCCTGCAGGATTTATGCACACGAGGGCTCTTGTCGCTTGTGAGTAGAGGTCAGGAACCTGCCTGGGTGGAGAAGGCAGAGTTCAGCGCTTTCCTGAAATCCCTCCTTGTGCCAGGAAATAATCACCACACCCACAGCTCCTACATCTGAGCCAAGGTGTTCCAGGGACACAGTCTGTCACATAGGACACGCCTGTGGAAAAAAGTTCTATAAACCATATCCCTTTTCTTTAATCTTCCATTCCTTGTTGCTGAAGTGAAAAAAATGAAAATAAAAACAAACATCAAGGTGGTTGCTTCTGAGAGAAAAAAAAAGGAGTTTCTCTTCAATACTCTAAAGTAAGAGATCAAAAGCAAACTGATTTTTCACATATTCCAGATTGCTCAAGACAGGGTTTGTTTCCACTGGCTTAAATAGAGGTAATGAAATTTTGACCATGATGACATAAATCAACTCTTTTGGTGGAGTAAGGGGTAAGAAGGAGAAAAAAGAACAGGCAGAGAGGCTACAATATCAAGTGTTCCTTGTAGAAATAATGAACCGGTATTTGTTTCTGGTAGGCATCTTAATCTGTAATTTATAGTTGATTCAAAAACTCCACAATTTTTTATTAGAGCTGAATGGATTTGAAATGAGCATTGCTATGTAAAATGACTAATTGTGTTTTACTGCTTCACTTCAAGTACAATTCTATCTTGGTGCCAAAGATCAGGCTGAGAAAAAATGATGTACTTTATTTAAAATAATTGCAGTGAAAAAATGTGTAGGTTTCTTTTGGCTGTGATTATATTACTGAATATTTTATTATGAATGAAAATCCTAACTAGTTGTTTCTTGTCAATAGCATCTGTCTCGTACCTCCTTGGCTCAGAAAATGTCCAGATTTGTCTGATTTTATAGCCTATAAATTCTCCTGGATTTTTGGACATCTTATTTGCATCTTGAAACGCTAAGTCTGATGGTTTTCTCATACATGCTTAAACATCACATCTCTCATTTCATGTGGAGGCCAGTGATGCCTGGGAACGAGCAGGCAAAGCAGACGCACAGAGATGGCACGAGAGCCAGTGTGGAGCAGGGGGTGCAGGTCACACCAGCACTTCCCCAGATGACAAGATATTGCATAAATCATGATATTTTACTTTCAAACGTGCTAGTTGGGATAGCAGGTTTTGTAGGTAATTTATATCTTGCTCCATTGCCTGGAAAAATCAAACTATGCTAAATGGCAGTAGTTTTGTAGAAGGGTACTGTAGCCAGGATTCATATATTTCTGCTGCTATTCTTCTTATAAAAGTATGTAACTGTAACTGAACAATGTCGTTCTTTTAAACAGATGGAAGCAATTGTCTCCTGGGTAGACATTGCCTGGACTATAGAGTCACTCCTGAAACGAGGTAGCACCATTTCTGAGCTCTGTGAGTAATACCCCGTGTTTGAAAGCGTAGCTGCAATGCTAAGTGTGAAGCACAGAGGCTGCTCCAAAACCTGCTGAACTTAATCTGAATCCTTTCATTTACTTCACTGCCTATTGGACAAGACCTATAAAACTTGTTTTATTGTATACACTACATTTTGAACATTTTCTGAGTTATCATGCATGGCAGTAATGGCAAACAGCTGAAGTAGCTTCTGTTCTGGGGGAACTGCTTTCCAGCTATTCCTTGAAAAGAACTATCACCATTTTCATTGGACGTTATATGTGTATGGACAAAAGTGTTAGGGACACTTTATATTGCCAGAATCTAGTGAACTAATTTTTCAGGCACTGATGCAGAAACATCATGTGGTTTTATTTTAGCCAGTAATAAAATTATGTGGGTGAGTTAGTGTTTATGTCTTTGGCTTGCAAGATACCATCCACTTGACATGTCATATGAAGGAAAATAATTTGATGCTGTTCCTCTCTCAGAAGATCAGTTACATAGAGTGGGGGTTATGGTTGTTGGTTTTTTTTTTAAACTGTTAATTAGCTACCAACTGACTGATAAAAATCCAATATCCCAAAATAAGGATTTGAAAATAGAGCAGTTCACGGCAAACTGCAAATCCATCTTCTAGAAAAGATCTGCTCCAGTTCAGACTCTTCTCTATGCTGTCAGATTTTCCACAAGATTTATAATGAGCACTTTGTAAGACTCTGGCACCTGAGCTGAATACTAAGCACTTACAAAGTTGTCCCTGAGGATTTTTTCGGTCAGCCTCCGGGCCCAGGAGTTCACGAGGTCCTAACTCCAGTTCCTGTGCTGCACTGAGCTCCATGCCCAGAGGCTGAGCCTGAGCAGAGCCACAGCCACTCAGCATCTGGCAGAATGGGGCCATGGAAGGAAAACATGGGATAAAACAGAGCCTTGGATTCGAAATGCTGGCTTAAGGTTAGTTTTCAGTTCTCCTCTGACTTACACCTGTTCAGCCACGTTGCCTCAGTGGTTACACGAGTCCACCCCAGACCAGGGTTTGGCTGATTCCCTCTGCGACTTGAGCTAAACCCTCACACCAGTTCCACAGGGTGGGTGCCAGATAAGTGGCAGAAACAAAGGCTTGTCTTGGCTGCAGAGCAAAAGTGCTGGATGTTTCCACATTTCAGATGGTGTTTCCCCTCAGCTGAGCACTGTGCCTGTGCTGTGGCAAACCCATCTCCAGGAGGGCAGAGGGAGCTTTCCGGCCAAGTCCCTGCTACACTGCTGGAGATTCTACTAATGCTACCTGAAATTAAAGCCAGATGAGATGCACGGGAGGCACCTGTCCCTGCTGTGTCCCAGCGGTGCTGGGTGGCAGCTCAGGCTGGCTTTGCACAGCCAGACAACATGTGTGCAGCAAAGGGGTTGGCTGGACACGTGCAGACAGCTTCGATCTGTGCAGGACCTGATGTTTTTGTTTAACACTAAACTGAGTTCCTGGTCCAAAGCATTATCCCAGGATCCAGGCAAAGGAGCTGGTTTGCATTTTTGTGGGAGGTTGCCTGGGAGCAGAATCAACACAACCTGTTCTTGCCATAGGTCTGAATTAGCACACTCAGAGAAAAAGCACACTTAATTTTTCTCTAATCAGGAAGGCACTCAGACTTCTCCTATTAATTTTAGCGGGTGGTGGGTACATGCATAAATAGTCTGGTCTCCTAATTTTGGCATCTGACTCACCCTGTAGTCACTAGAGAGAGAGGAGAAAGGAGACAACCCCCTCCGCACACATTCAAGCACAGTTCTTCATATGGATGCAAATAAAAAAAGGTTGTTTCTATAACATGGCACAATTTACTGTATTGTCGGTGCTATTTCTCTTTCCACGTTCAGAGAAGGAAAAAAAAATCCCACACTCACAAGAAAAAATAGTAGGTGCAGGGAAGCATCAGTTTTCTGGAGGTTTCAGAGCTGAACCTCTATTAGTGCTTTTTAAAATGGCCTGAAAAAGCACTGCCCTGACCAGAGTCATCCATTTTCAGTAGAGACTGTTTTGCTTCCTCTTCGATAAGATAATGCTTTGCCTAACTAAGGGGGAATTGTGTGAAATAACATGGCCATGATGACATGGGGTGATAGAATGCAGTTATTGATAGGAGTCTGGAACTCATAATCTAATGACTCACAGTGATCTTCCCCAAGACTGATATGTAATGAGGAGCAATGATCCAGGCAAGTGCCCCGGTTGGCTGGGGGTATTCTTCTGGCACTGGACATCTCATTTTGCGCACAGCCTTGCCCTGAACCTCGTGCTCGTGCTGTGCATGTGAAATGCTTCAGCTGTGATGCTCAGAGAGGCAGGATGTCTCCTGCAGCTCCCTTGGGAATAGTGCCTGGAAGAGACTCCAGCAGCCCAGCTGGACACTGTGCCTGGAAGGAAGCAGCACTATGTTCCTCCCTCCTCTCTGCTGTACAGCTCAAGGGGGGTGTCCCTTGCATTCCTACCAGCACCAGAAATGCTCCTGCCCCATCCTGGCACCAGCTGTGCCTGAGGTTGTCTCTCTGTACTTCTCTCTGCTGGCCGAGGGCCAGGCAGGTTTTAGCCCCTTAGGACACGTCTCAGTGTTTCACCTCAGACATTCCTACTGTAAAAGTTCTCCTTAAAACAGCACACACTTGTTAGGGCTTTGGCACTGTGTGTGCTAGCCTGTGCTAATTCTCTTCAGATGGAGAACAGTTCAGACTTTCTCCGTCGCTCTCATCTGGATTGGGTCTAGATATAAACAGCAAAGATGATACTTAACTGTTCTTATGACTCTCGTTAGCTATCTCATAACGTATGCCCTTGCTAAGTACCCAGGCACTTTGGTGCTTGGTGCTGCCCAAGACCTTTATTCCAGCTTCTGAGCTGCAGCAAGTCAGGCAGAAGAAATAACTCTTTCAATCATATTTTCACTTTTTGTCAAACTAGAAGCTGAACATTGAGAATGAGTTTGGAGTAACTCTATCAGAGCTTTCAGTATGCATAAGTATTAAGTATTCTCTAAGTATGGTCTTTTTCTCAAAGGTAGCTGTGTAAAAATGGTACCTTTTCTACCCAATGCTCTGTTCAGGGCCTGTTTTCAGTCCCACCCGGCAACTTAGCAATGCAATGTGAAAATGATTTTTTTTGTGAGCTGTGAGAGAGGTGAATTAATTTCCTGTTTTCGTTGGTACAATGACTTGCTAAGATCCATTGCCTTACTTTGGTACTGTTAATTTGATTTAATTAATTAAGCTTGATAGATCACTTTTAGTCTTGCATTAACATGCACTCTGCCTCTCTCTCTGTGAATATGTGTGTCTTGAGAAAAAGTACAATATGCTTTTATAAGATTATCATTACGACTTTTACTACCTGTGGCATTGTTCCATGTCTCTGGAATCCCCTGTTCTTTACAGGCACAGAACAGTCTTGACTGGATCAAAGGTATTTCAAGTGCAGCACTCATCAGGAAAAGTCAGGAATAAAATAAGACTGTGAGTGATAATGAAAGATTCACAAAAAACGGAGATGAATTACCTCAGGAGGGAGTTGTTCACTTCTTGATATAGGCTGAAAAGCAACAGCTACTTAAAAATCAAGATTGAGTCAGAAGTCCAAAAAATATCTGGAACCTGTTTCCTAAGTAAGAGTAAAACTAGGAGGGGACCTTGTAGGAAGGAACTGAATAAAAATCCATCTTAAAAATCACATGTATAATAACAGGGAGCCTAAAAGGAATGAGAAGAAAGACTAACCATCTGAGAAAGCAGCATCTGAAGAGGTCAAAGTGCAGAAATAAAGCATGAATTGCCAAGAGTCAAGCTGTTTTAGGCCTTGGAGAGGAAATAAAACAAATACCAAAAAATTTTTCAGCCATGCAACCAGGCATTGAGCCCAAAAATGCAGGGAACATACATGCACTAGACCAGGGTGGAGATTAATAGCAATTTTTCCCAAAACTGATGCACCATGCCTCTTGTTTCCCTTTGTGCACAGTGACACTGACAACAGAGAGAGACACGTTGTGGCAAGAGGGAATTAGTCTTGTGGAGATGGAAACAGAACTCAGAGTACTACATAAGGCTTGTTTGGCGGGGACAGGTTAATTTCCAGTCCAGAGATCTTGGGGAAAAGCAGCACATGAAATCAGCAACTCGTTAGAAGTTCTCCCTCCTAGACACTTGAGACAGAGGAGGTGACTGAAGAACCAAAACCTCCATACCCATCCTTCAAACTGGGATAAGAGGAGGAGAAGGTGGACTGGGTATCTTGGGGTCACTTAGTTTGCCACAACATGCAAGTCTGTAGAAGAGATTTTGTAGGAAAGAATAAAGATAAGCAGGAAAATGGAAAATGCCATTTTTAGTCTGGTTTGGTCATAGTCTGGTCATGCCAGACTAACATCATAGCTTCCCTTAAGGTGACTGTTTTCTCTAGACAAAGGAAATACAGTATTCTGGATTTCAGTAAGGCAGTTGTTCTGGTGCCATGTGAGAAAGTGTCTGCTTAGGTAAGGAAAAAGGGGATTAGTGGAGAAATGGTAAGATGGTTAGAAAGCTGGTTAAAGCAGAGATGACAGCAGAGTGTGTCAAGAGAGGAAGTATTGGGCTGGAGATAGGCTATTAATGGAGTTCCTCAAGGACCAGTTCTGGCTCAGAAAGTAGGAGTGGGCTTATGAAATGTGTTGATGACACAAAGTTGGAAGGCACTGTCCATTCAGAGGAGGACTAGAATACTGTGCAGAGAGAACTGGATTACCTTGAGGACAGAGTTAATGGAAATGGAGTGAAAGTGAGTAGCACAAAGTAGAAAATCCAGCCCTTCAGGGTGAATAACAATAATTTCAGTTTGAGAAACACAGCTGGGAACAACGGAGGAGAGGGAGGCATACCTGGGCATACCAGTTAAATACAGAATGACTCTGATCCCTAAGCTGGATGTATCTGAGATAACTAAACCAATGCAAAGGGGGAAAAAAACCCACCCAGGACACGATCCTTGCGAGAGGCTTCATTATCTACCCAGAGGTATAATTACTGTTCTCCAGGAGTTGTTCTAGCAACACTTACCCATGAGTGAGAGGGTGAGGATTGTCCTGCCACTCTTTACAAACAGCAATGACAGTTGTAGAAACTCCATTCTGCAAAGAAATTGGCAATCACCAGATCAGTAACAATCTGTGCCTGGCTCTCGTGTCTTTCCTCAGATCTTATGCCTCTGTCTGATATAGATCTAGATCTCACTGCATCTGTTTGGAAAATAACATTTCAATCAGGCTAATAGTAGCACAACTGTGGTGATATATGTCAAGAACTGGGGGGAAAAAAAAAAAGATTAAGAACTAAGCAGAGCCTGCAAGCCTCTAGCTGACACCTTGTTCCCATTATACAGTATTTATGTGTAGCATTTATGATGGGAGACAGCATTTTGGCTTTGGGAAAAAGTTAGAATTTGTGCCACAAAATAAATGCTTGGGGCTGATTTTCAGCTCGCCTTTTAACATGGTGCAGATTTTATGTATTATGCGCCTGTGGAGCTGTACGGTGAGTAATGGTATCACAGTATCACATCCATTGTAAATCACCACGAGGGACATCCAAATGGCACATGAAGTCCATTCAAAGCATTCAGACCTTGACCAGCCAGGAATGATCAGTCCAGGCAAACACTGTGCCACACCACATCCTCAATTTTACCTTTGTTCAGGCTGAGAATGCATGTTCTGCTTCTTGTAACGTTGCACTGACAGATCTTTTTTCACCTGCATGGTTTTCCACAGAGTCTTGGGACCCAGCAGGGAAAGCCATGTGCTCAACCTCTTTTCTGCCCGGGGTAAATTTCTTCAGACAGATGTCCCTTTGCCTTCAAGAGAACCTGGAGCCTAACAACAAGAGAAGGGGAAAATAAATGGGCAGGAAAAACTTAGTATTTAGTTTAGTAATTCATTGTGGATTGGTTGCATATGTAGTAAGCTGAGTGTTCAGTTTTAGCTTAAAAACATTTGCATATGGGTGAAGTGTCGGTGTGAAGGGGTTTGACTCTCCTTGCTGGGGTGTTCCACTCCACTGCCACCTCGGCAGGGGCAGGAGCTCCTGGCAGCAGGGCAGGGTGGACAACTGGATGTTGCAGGGGCTTAAATTGCCGGAGCTGCATCCAGGAGAGCTCTTGTCAGGTCCGCAGGGCAGTGCTGGTGTACAGGGCAGAGTCTGCCACCGAAAGACATAACTGTGAGCTCTATCTTCTGAACTTACACAAAGTCTATATGTAGTATATATAGAATTAACTGGGCAAGGAGGAAGATGGTTGCAAATCACTTTTACTCCAATGAACATGCCCTAGGCTCACAGTGTATCCTTACATAATTTAGAGGAGATTTAGAGCATCCCTGGGGCTGTTCTAATCTATTCTTCTGTACTCTGTTTACAGACCCAGGAGCTGAAAGTCCACAAGAAGCAGCACCTTCCTACCAGCTCCCCAGGATTGCCTCGCTTCCACATGTCCTGTTTGTACAGTTCGAGGAGTCGTGGTGCTGGCTCTGCCTCCCCTGGCAGCTCTGAGGAGTTCCCAGGTCTCACCAGTCCCCTGTTTGAATAGCTGGCAGAGAGGAGAAGGTGGGTTGGAGGAAAGGGATGGTTTCGTTGTGACAGCCAGTGAGTATAACTGATGTGGATGTAACATAAATTAGCAAATTTTACTGAGAGTCTAGATTCTGAGCATCCCAAAGCTTAAAGAATTTTAGCCAAGGACTTTAGTTACGATCGTTCAAGCTACTGAATATAGATCATAAATATATCCAGTTTTGGAGGGTAGAAAATGCACTGAGATGACTGAATTTGATGGCGACCACTGAATTCAGGATGCTTGGGTCAGGGTGAGCTTGGACAGAGGTCCAGATCGAACCAGGAGTGGCAAGAACTCATCAGTGCTCCGTGGAACGTGATTCCCTGCAGGTGAGAAGGTCACTTTGGATCTGGAGTCTCAGTTTTGATTGCTGAAGTAGTTTAATTGGTTCACAAAATCTAAATTGAACTATTCTTTGCTCAACTAACTCTAAGGTGCATTTCCCAGTGCACACCCAAGACCTTTTTCTTTTCCTCTTTATCGTTTCACACACACCCCATAGAAAGTCCTTCTTTAACTGATAAGAGGGCTCTTAAAATTTTCATGCCTTTGTTATAAGCTATCATTGCTTGTTTTACCAAGCAGATATTGTGGTACTGCAGTATACTGTCCTTCTGTGGAAGCAGCAGAGGAATTAGTCTCTGAAGACCATTAGTTGGTAATATATTATGAATAAGTAAACATACAAATAGGTAGTTCTGCAGTTCCTCACCCTCAAAGTTGACTATTTTAACCTTCTTTTTCTTAAATGACTCCTCTTAGCCATTGCATGGGTGGGTGGACAGATGTTTGCAATTATGTCCATATATGTGGTCCACAGGTATGCCAGAGCTGAGGAATCTGGCGCTTTGTTGAATATTTTCAAGTAACCAGCTGCCACATTTCTCCACGCAGCCAAACCACACCAAATGGAAATGTACTAAAAGAGATGGGTAAAGTGAAGCACTTTTTTAAAAACAGAAAAATGACTCATGCTCATAAAATATAATTACTGTAGTAATTCTTTAAATATACTGACCAATGATTGGGGGAAATTTGAATTGACCCTTCATTAGAGCAATTTTTTTTTTTCCCCTGCAAATTTCTGCACTGGTAATTGCTTCAGCCTACCAGCAGGCTGTGAGCAGGCAGAGAGGGGAGGAGGAGCTGGGGGGACAGCCTGAGCGAGGCAGGGGTACCCTCCACATGTCACCACGTCACACCACGTGTGCAATCACCTGTGAGCAGCCACAGCCTGGGATCGAGGCTCCTGTCACTAAATACACCTCAGCAAGTTGCGGTGTCTAACCTTTAGTCATGAGATGCCCAGGAGGACAAATATGTTATGAAACAAGCGCAGTGGAAATTCCCAGATTTTATAAATATCTACTAAGTATACACTGATGACATGCCTTCAGTTTTGCTGGCATCACAAGCAGCTACGTCATTTTTTTCCAGTATCTTGTAATGGTTCATAATTCCCTGAGCTATTTTTGTGAGACTACCTAAGAAGACATGGGACATAGGCCCTAAAAACTGAAATGTCTCTTTGCTGTTTTTCACTACTCTGAGCATCGTTTGCACCGTGCACTTTCCGTGCCTCATTTACTTGGGTGTGGAGCAGGTACAAGGCAAGTGTAGAAAATGCAACTAGGCAGAAATGCAAAGGTGTGTGATGAAACAAGTGTGAGCAATCAAGAGGAGCTGAGGTGTTTTCATCTTTTACCCGTGTGTGCTCACATACGAGCCAGGCTTCTGAAAGAGCCCGAGGTCCAGCCGTTGTGATGGAGCATCCAGAGCATCCCGTGTGCAGTTGTGCTTGTGCCTGAGGAGAAGTGCAGGCAGTGCAGAGTGTGTGTTATATTTCTTGCTGTGAAAAATTATTTTTAGAGCATTGTCTACTCAATAAATAGTTCCAGAACCAAACTCCAGCTTGGCAGGCACTGGCTGGCAGATCTGCTTTCTTACTGTTCAAAATAAGTGCGGAGAAAGCTGTTAGAAAACTGTCTCGTTCTTGTGCTTTTTAAGTAATGTAAAGAATTTAATATCAAGAGAAGACAACTGAGAATATAGTGGTGCAGCAGGCTGATAGACCAGAAGAGAAAGACTAGAGTCCTGTACTTGGCTCCCTGTGCTCTCAGAGGCCAAACCCACAGGTACCCAGAGCACACCCTGCAGATCTGTACAGTCTGTACACCTGGCTGAAGCAAGACCCCTTGATCTTCCTTTCTTTTTTCCATGACTGGCTTTATTGGATGTCCAAGTTACCGGTCCCAAGAGAAACCTCCCGAGTTGAGCTCAGTTTATTCAACTTTCATTCCTAAGCCATGACATTTTGTGTAGGAGGTTTTGGACTATTTCTGTAAATGGTGTCATTTTCAATAGCATGAGTGAGCTCTTTCAGGTGACTCTGAAGAGAGGTTGGGAATCTAAATTCTCGGCACCAACACCAGTAGGAATTTTTGAAGGTGACTTTAACAGCTGGCGGATCCATCCCCTTCTGACAATGGGATTTTATCTTATTATGAGGTACGGGGCTTTTGTCCTCAAACTGACTTGATCTTCAGAGCACGGAGACAAAGTGCTCTCTTAAAATTGAGCCTTGTTCCATTGTCTGGCCAGTTACCTGAAAACTGCCACTCCTTAAAAGCTGAAAATAAGAAAAAAAAAGAGAGTGACCTAATTTCTGAAGGCAACACAAATATTCGTGAAGCAACCTGTATTGTCTTTAAGCAGCTCATGTAATTACATAAAACCTTTGAAAGTGTTTGGGTTATAACAGAGCAAAACAAATAGAATTACTGACTTTCAATCACATCTTGGTAAAAACACAAACTTTCCTGATGGATAGTCCAGAATGTGCAGAAACCACAGATGGTGCAAACAGGGCTTAGGGGTAAAGGCTTTGCAGTGAGACGACGACAAAATGGCAAACGCCACCCCCGTGCCACAGGACTATAATAAAGTGATGGAGCACTGATGGAGCCAACGTTTTGTGGCAAAGAACAGCTTCATTCCACCCTTCCTGGCAGCCTTTTCTTTCTGTTGGTTTTTGCAAGTGTAGCTGCGTGGGAAGAAGGTCCCTTTAGTTCCAATTTTTAAAACCATGTAACTTTCATAAATACAGAGCCAAGTAAACAGCAGAGCTTGTCAAGAACTGCCCCGGGAGACCAGCACGGAGGTGTTGTGAATGCCCAGCAGACAGCCCTTGCTGTAGGAATTGCCATGTTTTCCCAGTATTCACAAAACTTGATAAAATATAATGACTTGTCTGCCGAACCGAAAACTCCACGGTTTGGTTCCACTGGGGGTTCTCTACTGAGCCTAAGCACTGACAATGTTTCAGCTGAAACACGAGATGTAAAAGCCATTGCATTTTATTTACCTGATTTCACTCATGTTGTTATTTTCAAGGCACACACGGGCGCGGGGTGGTAGGACACGTATACACAGGGCTTTCACTTGCTCATTTT
Source organism: Brachypteracias leptosomus (assembly GCA_013401335.1). Lineage (NCBI taxonomy): Eukaryota > Metazoa > Chordata > Aves > Coraciiformes > Brachypteraciidae > Brachypteracias > Brachypteracias leptosomus. Next base: position 355,342 of record VYZX01005007.1, on the reverse strand, counting down.
CTCAAATGCTTGAGAAATGTCCATGGAGCTGCCATCTTAGAAGAAGCTGTTTTACGTTGCCACTGCCACGGTGGAGCGGCAAATTCAGCCACTGCAGGAATCAAGAAACAGAGGAGGATGGAGAAGAATTTTAAATAGAGGGGGAGAAAAGAGGAGCTCAGAAGACAGAGGTGAGCAAAAGCCCAATTATTCCAAAGTGCACCAGTGAGCTCTGCACTCCAGTCACTGCCTTTGGGAGCTGCTTACCCTCCTGGCAAATACCTCCCTGGCCTGGGTCAACTGGGTGAGGAAAAAACACATGCTAAGACGTCTGAGACCCCTTGCAAAAAGAAACCCAACCAACCTCCTTCTTGGACAGCATTTTGGAAAGCCATAAAATCACATGCAGTTCATAACACGTGCTGTGTGATCAAGCAGAGCTTCCCCTTACCTGCCAGAACTCTGCCCAGGGACCAGGAGATCTTTTAAGAACTGCCTGTGGTATTCTAATGTTTGCTTTCCTATACATTGGAATAAATTATCCTGAGGAAATGAACCCAAAACATGTATGTCTTTTAATGTATCATATTCCTGATGACTGGTATTTGCACTAGATTGCTAAGAAGAGTCTCCCCCCTCTTTTATTTATCAGACACTGTATTTAAAATCCTGTATTTTTCCAATGACCCATTTCCTCAACAGAACCTTGAAAGTCTCAGATGATTACAGCATCCCGGCCTTCTCAAACAAAGCTGCCTGCCAACACAGCAATTAATTAACCTTGTTGACCAGCCATGCCCTTTCAGATGTTTCTTCCATTCTGAGATTTTCTTATATATAAAATAAATAGCTGACAATATGTTGTGGAAATGGAAATTTGCGTTATTGCCTGCTTTAGTCAGCAATTTTTAAGCTTGGCTGCTCCACTCATATGGCAGAGCAATAAAGCAAGTGTAAGCTCCTATCTGAATAAATAAATCAGCCTCGTGTCTGCACAGTAGTTAGTAGCAGTGAGGGTCAGCTGGACAAGCAATTGACGCCTTTTCCACGCGGAGCAGTTCCTCTGGTAGAACATCCTGTCCAGACAGCAAGTACAATGGGAGAGCAGGACCACGGGAGAAGATGCAAGGCTCAGGAAACCCAGAGTCTGCTCTGCCCATGGGCGAGCAGAGCTGACAGAAAGAGCTGTGATCTATAGAGCTCCTCTGCCCCAGGGTCCACCAGCCTTTATCGTTCAGCCTGATCTATGATGTTTACAATACGAGTGAACCTGCTTATTTGGGTGGCTGACCTTGGAAGGCATCTCTCCAGGACAGCCCGAGAAGGAGATTTAGGAGGTCGTTAAAACCTTTTACACCTCTGCCCGTTTGACAAATGAGCCCTCACAGACACCCCCATGCATAAAACTTGACATATCCTGTCTAGAAATAATACCCACCGTGTTTGTTTACTGAAACCTGATGGACATCCTTGTCAGACTCAAGACTAAACAATTTCATTGGTGTCAGTTCCAGCAATTAACTTCACTGTCTCTAGTCTTTTTTAATTTATTTATTTTCTAAAACAATATAGGCAAAGTTGCTGGGTTTAGACCTGGGCAGATTTAAAATAAAATTATTTTCAAATGGGGGGGTTTTTTCCCCTCTAGGTTGCTTTAGCATTTCAATGATAACTGGCTTCCCACCTCAAGATAGCCCCCATAATTATACCTAAAATACATAAGTAAAAATGTAGTGATTTAGATCCACTGAAACCAAAAGGGATATGAAAAAAAAAAAAGCATGTCTTTAAAAATAGCTATATTTCATCTAGAACCACAAGTATGGTAGTGCATCAATTACTCCAAAAAGTCAATGAAAGGCTAAGTCAAAGTTGTTTGTGACCCATATCTGTGCATGCTTGTACTGTAAAGTCTGGATTTCCTTGAACCAGGAAACTTTTCCTGGTTTTTGGCAGTTAAATGGAGAAAACCTCGTGGTTTCATAAAGAAAGGTTTGCGGTAGAATGCGCACATCTCAACATATATTTCTTTTTCAAAGTACTGAGCTAAAAGGTCATTGTGCAGCAGAAGAGCAGAGACAACTGTACAGAAGTGGTCTGTGCTTAGGGCTTTTAGAGAGGGAACATTGCTGGGCAGGCTCCTTTCTTCTGGAAAGGGACAGGGATTCCCTTTCAGCTGGGCCAGAAATACCAGAGCTTTGCAGAGCACCAAAAAACTAGTTGGTGAAACTGAGCCTCAAATTGGCATCAGGGCTAAGTTTGAAGGACATGTCTGGTTAGAAAATGTGTATTTCCCGGGGGCTTTCTGGTTCAGCAGAAAAAAAGGGCTAGGAAATGAATTTGGATTGACAGCATGACTGATTTCTCTTCATTTTCTTGCACAATAAGTCTAAGTTTGGAATCAATCTTACCATGATAAATCTTAGGTGTATAAACATCACTAACCAATATTTTATTAATACAGCTGGAAGGCTCTCCAATAAAACAAAATATTTTGCCTTTAGGATACCTTTCACCCTGGAGCACTCTACAGCCCGTTTGCTATTCCTAGATCCTGCCTGTTTGTGGGTGTGCTCAGCAGCCCGAGCCCCCAGCACCCCCAGAGCCAGGATTACTGACACCAACAGAGGTAAGGAAAGCCCTGCTTGCTGTCAAGGTCCAACACTCTTATTTTATTGATATCTTTAATGTTCACTTGGATCAGAGATTTTCAGTGGGACCATTGGACCACTGGTATGGGGCCACTAAAAGACCAGTGCCCAAACGGTTACTAAAGGCAGCAAGGATATGGAAGAACAGTTCATATCACATCAGAACAAAACCAATATTTAAGCAAGAAGCCGTATGTCCTGGTTTTGCTGGGGTAGGTTCCCAGCCCAGCCATTCTCTGCAGGCCATTAGCAGCCTGGAGTCAGCCGGGGCAGCTGCCCCGTGTTGGCTACAGGTGTGTCCCATCCCGTGAGTGTCATGCTCAGTAAAAAGGGGGGAGTTTGCTGAGGACAAGGCTTCTCCTGCTTCTCCCCATCCTTGGAGGTGCTCACTCACCATTCTGTTCCCGAGGATGGTTTCCTGTTTATTGTGAGTGCTGCATGTTCACTGGGGTGAGTTTAACTTTTTATGCTTTATATTGGTATTAGTTTGGCTGTTTCATTAAATCCTTTCTCATTTCAACCCTTGGCTCTCCTCTCCTTTTCCCAATCTGTTTCTCGGCTGAGGAGAGGTCATTGGGTGATGGAGCAAGTGCTGCAGTTCAGCCCTGGACACAGGCTAAACATAGACACTGTAGTATCACAGCTGTCCTCAGATAGATAAACAGTAGAGCTCTTTATCACAGCTGAAGATTTATGTCTTTTCTTGTAAAAGTGGGAATAAGAGAGTGTGAGTCTGTGACATGGTACCTGCAGGAGCACTGTCACCTCAGGCACTCACATTTTGAGAGGTGTGGAGACTGTGCATCCCTGAGCGTTCCCCTCAGGGCTCATGTGTGTCAGTGCCTGCAGCTGGCAGCGGGAGGCGAGGACGGATGGACGTCACTTCCCACTTGTAGTATTATCCAGGCCGTTAAGAACTAGGACTTTGGAGGAGGTGGTGGACGGAACAGGCAGGCTGCTTTGCTCCCGAGTCAGTGCTGTTCCATGGGAAAGAGCGGGATAGAAAACGGGCATCACAAATTTCAGAGCACACACAGAGAATTGTAGGCAGCACAACCTGGCCAAAATAGGGATCTCCACAATTCTAGCAGAGTCGAGGCTGGCGCTTGGGGCAGCCCCAAGGTAAAGGAGGAGGGAGGTTTGCAGGAGTCCCACCGTCCCTTGGCACTGGGTGTAAACCACACTTGTGATACGGAGGCCTCCTTTTGGCTCTCTTCCCAGTAAAAACTCCAGTCGGGCTGTGAAAAGCACTGAGCCGCCCAAACCTGCTGAATGAATATCCCAGAGGAGGGAAACAGGGAGGTACTTCTGAAAATCCCAGTCAATGGGCTTTTGTGCATTTAGATGCTTAAATAACTTTGGAAATCTGGCTCTTGGGTGATTAAGCCACCTTCTACAGGCAGTGAAGTGTTCTAAATGGAACAGTTTATTAGGCATCAGCACTCTGAGCTCGTGTTCATTAACCAGAGCGTGGCTGGTTCCACACAGCTGTTAATGCCTGTGGAGATGTGCTCCTCGGCTGGGAGGGGAGAAGCACAGCCCAAAGGTGGCCATCAGTCTGGGGCTGAGCTGTGGGTTCGGTCACTGGCCTGGCTCTGGCTGCGAATCTGGGCACATCGTTTCATCTCCATGTGCTCCCCAGGCAGAGCCCATAGGCACTAACTAACACAAATCATAACAAGGAGCCATTTATAGCAGGTACTATTAAATTACAAACAAATGATCAGCGGGTTTTTTTAAACAGTGTTTCTGTTTCTCCCCTCACATTTCTAAAAATAGTTTGTAATTTTGTAAGAGTTACACAAATTAGGAAACAAGAGTAAAATCCTTGGAGTGCTTTGAGGTAGAACTCTGTGTTTCCCCTCATGTAAAGAGTATCTCAGTGTTTTTACTGGCTTTTGAACCAGAAGTGAAGGAAATCAAAACACAGAGGAATTACTGTATGCAAAAATTAAGAACAGTACATAGGAAGGTGTGTGGGAGATGTCCTGCACATGTAGGGGTTGCTTGGCAAAATGGGTTTCTGCTGAGCTGAGCTCCTTAGTAAGAATTACTCATTGTCTTGCAGCCGGGACGACTGGCACCACTATGACCACGGAAATATGTGTAACAGATGATTCTGCAGGAACTGCAGCAAACAGGGGCCCTGCAGGCTTTATAGCCTGTATTTGCAGAGATGTGCCTGCCTGCAAAGGCAAAGAAAGCCACCGGGGTCAGTTAAATAAGCTGGACAGCTCGGGGCTGGCGTTGTGCCACCCTTCCTCGGGCTGGGAGTGTGGATGGGCTTGAGGAACAAGCAGGAGCCACCATGGAGTGATGAGCTGGGAAACATGGGAGACCCTGGCTGCCACTGAGTCATAATGAATATATTCCACCAATTAGATCGTTTATCTCACCTGCAGTGAGCGGCAAGCAGGATTTTTTGGCACAGTGGAGTGATTTTGAGGAAAAAATGAGCCAAAGGGTGATTTGTCTTATTTTGAAGGCACTGTCACTGTCCCTTGTGATTACTTGTTCAGTCAGGACACAGAGATTGGATGAAAGTTGCTCCACTCACAACAGCAAAGTACCCATTGGTTATTTCTCAAGTGTCAAAGAAGAGCAAATATGCCATTCTAAGGATGTGCATTTTGATATCCTGTGCCTTTTCTGGGGTGTTTCTTTCTACCTGTGTGAATCTGTAAAATCTTCAATGGAAACCAGGAACTTCAATCTGAAAAGGGAAAGAAAAAAAAAAAAAGAAAAGCAAAACATAAAGGAAAAGAGAAAAATAGAAATGGAGAAAGGAGAAGAAATGGAGAAAGACAAAGAGAAGGTTTTTTTAAAAGGGGGGAAAAAAGGTAAAAGGAGGAAAAAAGATAAAACTCTTGATGAGACCAGTAGGTGGGAGTGTTGACTTTATCCCAGAGCACTCACAAACCTCAACATGAACTTTTCTGTGAAAGGGTAATTCCCAAGAAACAAGCAAATTAATCTTATCTGTGTTTTGCTCCTTCTAAAGATACTGTCCTTTGTGTCACATACCAAAGCGACCCTGCTTTCAGGAGTTCTGCATTGTCCATGTATTGCTTTTGGCATCGTGTCTTTTTTGAAAGACAAAGGCAATTCTGTTTGCCAGGGTTTGGTGAAGTCAGCTTAGATAGTCACCATTCCCACAGGTGATGGGGATGCTACTGCTCACCCAGGCAAGTGCCCTTTCTTTGCAAGAAATCAGATGGTGGCAGAAAGGGGAAAAAAAACCATGAAAACAACCTGTATTTACACACAGGAACCTGGGGAGGAAAAAAGGAAACTTTAGAGGTAAATATGTTTATATTATTTTTGAGACTTTGATACATTTTTGTAAACTCTGGTCTATTTCAAAGGGGGCAATAGAATGAGAGTGGTAAGAAATGGGCAGCAGAGCTGACCCTGTGCCAGAATGGGAGGTGGGGCTGAGCAATGTCAATGTCTTTAGTTTACCCTTCCTTGGGTGGAGAAAACATCTAGCACCAACGTTTGCCGATGTGGAGAGACCTCTCGGACACACCTTGTAGCTTGTCTCCAGCTCTGTCTCTGGCCCTGTCTCCTACTGCTTTTGACAGGACCTCCAGGATGGACCCAGGGTCTGGTCCATCACTGCCCACTGAGGTAGTGTGGACATCCACAGCTGCTGTTGCATCTTCGGGTGCAGGATGCATTGCCCCAGGGAGGAGCCCCACCTGGCTGCCTGGGGACAAACTGAGGGGACGGTCCCTCCTTTAACTGCTGAACTCCTGCTTGTCTATAAATTTTAGCACTGGCCCAGGCCCTGTCCACCCAAATTTAAACCATGTTACAAGACTGAACTGTTCTCTGGGAAGGCGAGGAGTACATTGAACTCTCCATGAAGGTCTGGAAGGAGGGACCACAGGAATGTACACGCAGGCAGGCTTGTATCAGATAGCACAAGATGAAAGGATATAGGTCATGAAAGTAAATCATTACAGCAGTATACAAAGCACAGAAAGGAAATATAAACTAAACCTTGGACATGTCACCTCAAATAACCACATCAGTAGAGATTTGAATGGCTCTGTTTTGGGGTGTTTTTTAGTTTGGGTTTTGAGGTTACTCTACAGAGGAGACCTACTCGTGGTACTAATGCTGCTACCACCAAGACCCAAAAGAAAACACAAAATGGTAATTTGTACCAGCTACTTTGCAATTTTGGTCTCATCTTTAATGTTGCTCTACCGGAAATCTTGAAATAACAAGATTTAGGGCATAACATTTCCATTTGCACTAAAGGCATAAAAAGAAATAAATACCAAGATCTGTGGGGCAGGAAGAGGAGCAGAGCAGAGAGCTGAAGTGAGAAGTTCTGTGAGCAATGAGCCACGGTGGCAGTCTTGTACAATAAACAACAGGAGTCTTCAAAGCACTACCTTTTTCCTCTGGAAGCCTCCCACTAGTAAGGACAATCCAGCTTCTTTTTGAAATCTAACCCTTCTACCCCTTCAAAGCAGCAGACTTGAGGATTTCCACCAGCCTTTGCTGGTGCCAGGACTCCTGAAGAGCCCGTGCATCCCATGCCCATAGCCTGCTGCAGTTCCAGGGAAGCAGGGGGCTGGTGACACCTCTGCACACTGCTGGAGAGCCTTATTCCTCAAAGCCATGGGAGCAGAAATCATTCCATATCCTCTGCATAAAACAGTTCAAACCTTTGCTACAAATCACTTGAGAGAAAACACTGCGTATCCCAGTCAACCTTTTAGACAAAAGGTACAGTAAAAACACTGCAGTAGGTAGGAAAGACTGCTGCTCTTTTGAAAACCAAGTGGAGCTGGTCTACCTTCATCTGAGCATTTGTTTAGGCCCAAGTCTATTTATGTTTTAAACAAGTGTGCAGTGCTTTTAAAAAGCATTTAAGTGATTTCCATTTCCAAAAGTCCTTTAGGGCTATAAGAGCACTAACCTTACAGCTGCTGGCCTCACAAGGAGCTATTTTACTGAAAAACATTGAACATCTGTTCCTAATTCATTTACACCATTCAGAAGATGCTTAAACAGAATCTCTCTGTCTAGGGTAGGGCTTTATGCTCCACTGGTCACTGTGGCATCCCAGTGCTTCCCAGCTAACCCGCTTCACAAGAACAGGACTGCAGATGAAGATCACCTATTCAGTCCAGCCGGACCATCTGTTTTTCCCCAGTCCTCCTTCCAGTGCTGCTTACTTTATAATATCCTCTATCACTTCGTAATATCACTCAGTATACTGAAAAATTTTAACAAGCTTTTAATGCTAAAAATTGCAGCTGCCTTATCTACCTGGCAGGTCTGGTGTGTTTTCCAATAACTCCTTGTTTCCACCTGGAAAAAAAAAAAAGAGCAAACACGAGATAATCCGTTTGAATAACAGGGCCCAGTGCTGAGAGGAGTCCTGATAATTCCAGAGCAGATCTTAAAAATATGACTTGATATTGATTTTAGAATGAAGTCCTCGCTGAAGGAAGCATTAGGTATTGCTCGTGGCATCCTCACCGTGCTGTGCGAGCGGTTTTAACAGAGAAGAGTACTCTGTAGAGAACACCTATTAGCATGAGCTGTGGGGAACAGGTTTTCAAACATTTTCTTCACTTGCTTGTTGCTAAATAGATGTAACTGTCAAGAACACAGTGCTCCATGAATAAAGTATCCCATTAACTTCTGAGTGGGCTTTGTATCAGGCAAATTCTGCCTCGTGGCCAAGCTAGGTGCTTAATGATTGTTCTGCGCTAAGTCTGTCTCAGTCTTTGAGCAAAGCAATTGGAAATAAGGTTTCAAGAGCTGACGAGACCCAGGTAAGAGGCTGAATTCTGATGGCTACTTAAATAGCCAAGTTCATTATTGCCAGGATTTCTGCTGTGTCAGTTTGACCTGGAAACCACATTTGGAACTAATACAGTGTGTATTTCAATATCTGCTTTGATGTATTTTCACGTTCTTCTCTGTGGGGATCTTCCCTGAAAGCCTCTCAGGTCTCACTCCTGAGTCAGCATATAAGCGATTAAGCAACTGCAGAGCTGTCTGGCAAAAGTGACTTGGAAATAATTATTAACTTTCTTGACTGGAGCTATTGAGTCAGATTAATATCCCAAAGAATTTCTGGATGCGTGGTGCATGCTCCTTACGGACTGTGCTCTCTGGTTAGTGAACAGCCTCGCAGACCCTGCCCGCAAAGCCTGCAAAGTTCTGCAAGCTGAATCCCAACTTTCATTTGTTTCAGGAAAAGGAAGGATAGGAAACTAATTCTGGGCCAATTTGTATTTGGACTGGATGTCCAACCACCTCAAATATGCAGCCAAATACAATGCAGAAGGGCAGTATTTTACCCAAGGAAAACACAGCCAGCCAGCCAGCCGTCCACACCTACGCGCGGCCGAAGGTAGATAGGCCCCTCCAGTCCCACCAATTTCTAATTAAAACAAAACAAGCAGGGCTTAAATTCCATTTAGGTTTGTAGAACTGGAGGCCAAAAGGGACTAGATCATATGGTGCAACCCGTAAGTTGCAGGCCATTAAATTTTACTCAGTTGCCATGTTGAGCTCAATAACTTTTATTTGGCTGGAGCACCGTTTGTGTTTTGGCTTCAGGAGGGCAAGTGATCTTTATTTGAACGAAGAGGCAGAAAATGGTTATTTTTGTTTATGTGACTGAGTGTGTGTGTTGGTAAACACATGTTCTTTTCTAGCGTCCAAGAAATAGGTTTTGGCTTGTAGAATATGATCCTGCAAGCCAGTGAGAAGGCAACTGCCACCCAGCTGGTGAGGGTCACCACATGCCTGGCTGAGGAGAAGAGGAGGGAGAGAGGAGGGAGGAAGGCACACAACACATCCCAGCCCCGCTCTGGCTCTGCCCCGTGCACACATGCTCCTTTCAACATTTCCATTGAAAAAAACAGAAAATGGGTCTTGTCATTAATCCCCTAATTTGCACAAACGCTGCAGATGTGTAATGTTTTCCAAACCAGGGTTTAAAGGCTCAGGTAATTAACACAGCAACATAAACTGCTGCTATTCTTGCTGAAAAAAAAAAAAAGAAAAGACGGGGCTGGTATTAAAATGAGGTTCAAAACCAACAGACTGAAAGAGTGAATCACTCACACATTGTGTAAATCGATCCAAATGCTTTGTGTTTTATTAACACAAATTAATATTTAATAAACTAGCTAAAGATAAATATGTGTAGATATCCAGGAAATGTACAAACCTCGTCTTTTCAGCAGGCCAACTGCTTTTTAAAAAGGTGAAAAAATGAAGACTCCCCTTTTAACAGAAATGGGATGCCTTTTGCTTCGTACTTTACATTTCAAATCTTTTTAGAACTCCAGTTATAATTTGCTGTTTTACCAGTACCCCACCTAGGACTCATTTCACATTATTTTTAGAAGACACCACGAACCCTGGAGCACCTCCATGCACAGAGCTATGACCAGTACAGCTGAACAGCCACTGGAGAGCAGTCTTCAGGCTCCAGCTGAACATACTGACCATACCTCAGCTGTGGACCACAGGGACTGTACCTCCCGCTGCATTTCAACTGCTCATATTTATGTATCTTCTGCTGGTCTAGCCAGCTATTGTGTGCTAGCTTCCTTTCCTACAGCTTGCATAGACTAAAATAGCCTGCAGAACTTCTGGAGGAAATATTTTAGAGCGCTATCCAGTTAAATCTTGATATGAAGCCATTCAGCTTCATGAATGTCTTTCCATTGACTGGAGCAGTTTGGTTCCAACCTCCTGGCTCACAGGCTGTTTAAATGGCCACACTGAGGTCTGGGTTGGTGAAATGAGGTGAGGGTGTTATTTATTCCTTGTTATTCAGCCCACCAAGCAGTGGTTTGGTTACTGTAATTTTTGTTGATTGCTTCTCTGATGAACTTGAAAGAGAATCTGATTCAAAGCTCGGGGAGCTCAGGAAGTGGTAAATCCGGAGCGTTGTGTTTGCTACAGCAGGTAGGATGTGGAGTCCGGGTCTGCAGTTCTGCCTTGAGCACCTGCAGCCACCAGAACACAAAGAGCAAGCCTGACTGTGCTGTCAAGGACTGAGGCACAAAAGGAAGGTACCTTGCTCTCTTATAATGACAAAGATGATACATCCACACTTTTTATAGCCAATAATTTAATTCCTAATTTGTACAGGAGGTCTCTGTTTCCCCGGGTGGAGTTCGTACCTGCCAGAAATTTGCCAAAAGAAAAACACGTGGGTGTAAAATCCTGTTTGGAAAAATAGAGACCACCCCCAAAAAATCTAAACACCCTTTTCTGTAGCGATCCTGCCCTTTACAGTGTGCACTGCTGGCCACCTCTAGTCGATGGGCAGCTTGGTTGGATATCAGGATAAGGCCTTTACTAGAAGAATAATGCAGGCTAACAGTAAAAGTCCAACAATTCGGTTAGAAGTTCCAGGAGCCTCCTATGGGCTTTGTCAGACCTCTGTGGTTTCTGTCTAAAGTTACAGCAGATTTCTTCCAGCAGAGCACAGCAGCCCGATGTGCTAGCCCCATGGCAGAGTGGGAGGTTTCTCACATTTCCACCTTGCAGTCAGAAAGTTTTCTGGCAGCAAGAAGTGCTAATTTAACAAATTTCTTTCCACTGCCATTTTGCCAGCAGGCAACCAGAAACATCCCCAGGTATTCAAAGCGGAGGTGGTGTCGGGAATGGACAAAAAGCAAACTTTATCCCAAGTAGCTGGAGGCCACTGCAGAGACTCTGTCCTGGGAGCCCAGCTCTGCAGAGAGCCAGTGTCTGACCTGATACAGGCTTGCATTTAAGTGAGTGCTGGTGCAGTTGCCACCAGGGAGCATAAAGATTACGTATCATTTTGGATGAGGTCCCTGCACATATGGCACAGAAAATCCACCTTGGTTAATCAGCTTCCTCCTATATATCTGTTTCCTTTTCCTTCTTTCTGTCCCTCAGTTCTTGTTCTCCCACTGGCCAGCTCAGTGCCCATCCTGAAGTGGTGACAGGAGCTTGCTGTAAGCCTGATGAAACATCTTTCCCTCTTTGACTCAGTGAGTTTGACATCCTGGTGTGAAAGCAGAGCATGATTGCAAAAGCATGTCATTCTACCCCAGCCATAGGGAATTCCATACAACTGCTGTTTGCCTGGCCAGAAGACAGCTCTTCAGAAACATCCTCGAAGGCAAGTAGCACAGGCTGGATGATGAGCAGGGTGGGATTCAAAGAGATCCACCACTAGATATAAGCAGATGCTTCTGCTAACCATCTGGCTGAGCCACCCCAATGGCTAATTCAATCCAGAAAGCAGAGACACTACCTCATAGTCTATAACCCGTGAGTCAGGGAAAGCATCTGACGAAGGTGATCAAGTAATTATAGTCTCCAAAACTGCCAGACTTGTTGGTAGGGTCAGTGGTGGTACAGGCTTAGCTGATGCTGTCACTTCCTCACACACGTGGGCTGGTTTTGTCACCGAGGCTAGAGTCAAGCACTTCAGCATGGTGGCTCGAGTGCTGCCAAACAAATCTTTTCTCAGTTAACCAATATTTTTTTGTTTGTTTCCATAGTCATGTAGAGATTGTAAAACACAAATGAAAACACTGAACGTTCTGGGCTAGATTCTCTGGTGGTCCTTTGCTGCTGGAGAGTCTAACGCAGGCAGGGGCTGCAACAATGAAAAGTGGTAACAGCCTCAGTTACACTCAGGGAGGTTATGGATGTAGCACTGGAGACTACAGTACAGAAAATGCGTCAGAAAGAGAGTTGTCACTAGCAGACCTGGTCTCTGCAGCCTATGGAAGCCAGAAATGAAAGTATCAGAAATGTCACTGCTAATCTGACCTTTAAAACAAACAAAATTCCAACCCTCTTTTCTTGTGGCAATAGCCTTGAGAGCATGAGTTGGTCAAAAAAACAGTCCCTGAGGTTGAAAATGTGTATTTGGGATTGTGTTTCCTGAGGCTGTGGCTTATCAGAGCCTTTCTTACCTCAGTGCATGGCTGCCCTTTAAAAGGCAAGAGTCTGCTATTCTGGGGAATCTGCTCTTTTGGTGCTGTGCCAAATGAGCCACAGATGCTTTTATCTGGGTTGTAAAGGCACTGCCCGCTCCAGCCTTTGGCAGCTGGTGCTCGAGGCCAGCCTGGACCTGGTGCTGCTGCAGGATCTCAGATCACCCCTGGCCAGCCAGGCTGCTCTAAGGTATGTTTTTCTGGCTGTCACCTCCCAGCCTCGCCCCTGCCACTCCCTGAACCCGAGGCTGGCACACGTGTTTGCTCAGACCTTAACTTTATTGCTGAAAAAACTGTGGGGTCAAGCAACAGGGAAGTCGTGAGATGGGTGAGGCTTAAGGACTCAGCTTCATGGAAATCTCACTGTGCCACCTTCTAGACTGTTAGAGAAAACACCACCTAGTACAGACCCATTCCTTTGCTTTCAGTCTTAATTGTCAGCCACTTTTTAGCACAAAGCACTAAGTTGTCCCTCAGTGCCATCTGAAATAGACTTGCTCTTCCACTGAGCAGGTCACTAACCCTGTTTTTCCTATCATTGATGCACTGATGGAATGATTTCACAAGCAATGATCACTAGAACTAACATCTCACTGGCTTTTCTGATTTTGCTCCTGTGTGCTGCTGAAAATCTGGGTTTAGTGCTCTGATATAGTTTCTGCTTCCTGTATAACTTCCTCCTGTGCTGGGGATCAAAGGGACCCAACGAAGCTGGTTGCTCACTCTGCTTCCTGACCATCTTCTGCACCTGGAAAGTTTGCAGTTGCACCTTTAATACCATTTCTTTCATGTTACGTAATTTTTTTAAAAATTCTCTTCTTTCCTTGGATCAGCCTTCCAGGAAATGTTCCCTAACAACCCTCTGGATGCCTGCAAGCTGTCCTCCTGAAAGCCCTCCTGCTTTTACTGTAGCGTTGCCTCCTTCCAGTCCCAAGGAAAGGTGAATTCTGTCTTTTCCCTGTCGCTGGCACCCAGGTCCCTTTTTGAGCAGCTCCTCTGTTTGCTGGTTTGAAGCCAGAGCTGTTTGTGACAGACCCAGAGCAGGGTCTGACTGTCAGCACCTGGCAAACAGTTAGTGCATTGTAATAGGGGTAATAAAGAAGTAATTTTATGTGTCATTCTTCTGGGTTTGGTCACAACTAATCACAGGAGGATTTATCCCAGGCACAGGAGACTGAGAGACAGCTTTTACCCACTTGAAATGTGCATGTGAAAAAAAAACAGCATTAATTCTTACCCTACCACTTAGCCACAAATAAAATGTAAAGGAATATATAAAGAGTGTGAATAGCATGTCTCTAGCCAAATACAGGCATTGTTACAAAAATGTAGTTCCAGCAAGGCTAAGAGTCCCCTCTGGTCAATACCTGGGGTCTCACCTTCTGCTACTGATTCGTTCTATGACTGGAGAGATGATTTGGAAAAGCAACCACTGATATTTTCACCCACCTTCTAAGAGAATAATCCAGACATGCGGAGAGTGATTTTTTTTTTTTTTATTTCCTTGCTAAAAATTTTTATAACTTCTTTTTCTGCTCTCTGCTATAGCCCTGAGTTCAGTGACAAGGAACAGATGCTCGCTTCATGCCCTGTTTCAGTTAATTCTTTGGATAGCTAATGCTTGCTTAATGTGAACTCTCTTAACAGACCCTGTACCACTCTGTGACTGCATTGTTCTTTTCCCAAGGTGGTCTTTTTTATGGTGTGAGAAATAGAGGGTGGTTGTTTGCTTTCCTGATTAGAAGTCCTTTGGACAAGATTTACCTAAGGATTTGGGTGTATTTTAGACTATGTTTGTGTAAGGCCAGAAGAAAGAAGAGAACCCCTGTTCTGTATTCTGATGGCTTTCCACAGAAACAGTCTTTGATGTCCTCGTTCGCATTAGTGAGTGGACTAAATAGTTTCAACAGGGGTAGAAACTCTGCTTTGTTCAAACTTACTCCCCATAAAGAAAATGTCAATAATAATAAGATGAATCAGGGCCACAGATAGGCAAGTGTGACTGTACATGTAATACGAGCAGTGGCACTTGGGAAAAAACTGCTCTCCAGTAGTTCCTCTTTCCTCATTCTTTAGGTGGACTTTCAAGGTTTCTCACATAACTTTTAATTCATTCTCTGATACCCTCTTTAGGGAAAAAGAACCCAAGCCCAATAAATAAGATTCTGATACCCTCTTTAGAGAAAAAGAACCCAAGCCCAATAAATAAGATTTTAACCAGCCACATCTTTATATTGAGGTTTCTCATTCCAGTCAGGCCCAGTGAGTTTCTGTTGTTTTTCAAACCTATACATTAACTTTTGACAGCATTCATTCTGCAAGGTATGTTTTTCTATCACTGCTATCCTGCTGGAAGCTCTGGACTTGTAGACCCTCATAGGGAGTGGGATGTTTGGGATTCAGCTTCCCTCTTTGGGACCTTCTCTAAAATATGCAAAGATGCTTGTCAGCTCTACCAAAATCATGCTTTTAGAGTCTTCTGAACTTTGATGGCCAGACCACTCCTCAAAGAGCTGCCAACATCTCCCTTAGAAGCCTTGGGACTCCTTGTACATACTGAAATAATCATGTGGGGTAAAAATGTTTCTGATCAGTCACGCACAGAGAATTCTCCTTCCAGTTAGGAACCTGTTTCTTCTCTCAGGTGTTTTAACTCCTCTGGCTCCAGTCCAGTTAGCACTGGCTTACGGAGCCATAAGGGACAACTGCACACGCTAGCACATTGCTGGGCCTGATGTTTTTTGTACTCATGGCTCTTTACCCCCTTCAGGGAATGAAAAGAGACATTTATTTGGTGTTTCTTACAGAAACAATGCCCGTAATTAGGTACCTCCAGTGCTGGCTGAGATACAAAGGAACAATTGTTAATTATTTCCGTGTGCTTGAGGAGCACACGTTGCATCGAGGGCTGGCTGCTTGCAGAGCACAAGCAGAGAGGTACTAGACTGTCACTGCCATGCTCTCTTTTAACAGAAGAGTATTTCCTCTTGAGTCAGGGCTTGGCTGGGATCCATGGTGGCTCTGCCCGAGCCCTAAGGGCACCCACAGGTCTGGCTGTCCCTGCTCATGCTGGGCTTCCCCCACCCTGCTCATGGCCCAGGACCCCATGTCAGTCCCCGGGGCCACCAGCTCCTGCCCCAGTGATGCTGCAGAAGGGGCGTCTCTTGCTCCCCACAGCCCTGCCCGTGTGCCTGCAGCTACCAAACACAGCCCACCACTGCTGCAAGGCTCCTCCTGGTCACACTGAACATGTAACTGAGACTTCCCTTGTGAAATGGTGAGCATGGGCAGGCTCCCTCCTTTCTGCTGGGCTGGAGAGCAGCCTGTCCAGAAGTACAAAGCCAGCACAAAGCTCTGCCAAGATCTCCACTTCACGCCCGTGCTGTTCCTGCACCAAGCACAGGAAGGACAGAGCTTCATGTGCCCAGTCATGGTGCTGTTCCAGTCTTGAGTAAAGCTTCCAGGCACAAACCTTTGGGATGGAAACAAATGGTGGCACAAGGCTCAGTCTGGATCCTGCTCTTCCATCAGTTCTACGGCAGGGAACCATCACTTCACCGTAGTGCTGGAGACACACATGAGAGAGGCATGTGGCACCGGCACTGTCTTTGGAACACCACGCTGTGCAGAGTGCTGTAGAAATCACATTGTGACACCACCAACAGGAACCCAGTCTCTGCCTTTCAAAGGATGCACCTTTGCCAAAAAGTTAGCAAATCTGGCCAATCTTACCCACCCCCTCAAAAGTATGCAGGCAAGTGCTGGGAAGAGGAAAAGGAGGCTGCGTGTACTTTGTGGGCTGGGCACAGACCATGAATGCTGAACACAAAGAGCTCCAGCTGGGAGCCAGCACTGCCAGGAATCTTTCCTCCCCCTCTTCGCAATGCTGAGCAGCAGCAGTGATGTCTGAAGTTCTCACGACTTTGGCCCTGAGAAGGTCCTGTTGGAAAGAAACAGGACAGCCTGTGGGGAGAGGTCCGAAATGGAAGATTTGTCAGATGCACAAGAACTACCTGAGAGGCAGGAGATGACAAAGTGCTGCTTGTCTCCAAGCCCTAGTCTCAAGGTTGGCTGTCCAGAACCCTTCCCTGAATCCTCCTGTTCCTGTACCACCTCCAGTCACATTGAGGTTGTAGGTCACTCCACATGCCCTCAAATACTCAAGCCAACAGTTAGGACAACAATTAATGAGACTTCCTCTCTATTCAGAAAAAAAAAAGGCAAATAACCAGTTTTCCCTTTGGTTGCACTGAGTGATGGAGAGCAAGAGACTTAGAAATGGAACACAAATTTAAACAAGTTAAAGGTGTTTTGTTTTTTTTTTCTTCAGTTAGCTGGAACCTGAACTGGGCTACATCGTGTCTGGCTTCATCTGCCTGTTTCTAGTATTAGCATTGACCAAAAAGACAAGTATGAACCCTGCTGAAGTGTTCTCAGTCTGAGCCCGGGGAAAAGGCTTTGGAAACAAGCTGCAGAAATGGGATGCCTTGATGACATCTTGCAACTGACTATGGCATAATATTGTTTCTCCATTCCATTGAGGCTACAACCAGGGGATGTAAATGGCGAGTGTGGGGAGCAGCGTGTGAAGAAGCATTCTGGATTTCAGAGTACGGTCCCACTTCAAAGGCAGGATGCTCTCAGGCTCTGCATCTTTTTGTAAAATATATTATGGGCTTTCAATGACACCAAGTAATTTTTGACCACACGCTAAAATAAGCCACAAAAGCAGTAAAATTATAGTGATATGACTCCATATGCAGAGGTCTCACTATACAAGCAGACAATGAGGAAACTGGTGTGACAGCCTTCAGGGACTGA
The DNA here is from genome assembly GCA_013401335.1 of Brachypteracias leptosomus. Taxonomy (NCBI): domain Eukaryota; kingdom Metazoa; phylum Chordata; class Aves; order Coraciiformes; family Brachypteraciidae; genus Brachypteracias; species Brachypteracias leptosomus. Next base: position 337,917 of record VYZX01005007.1, on the reverse strand, counting down.
CAGGGAAATATGGGCAGGTGCCTTCTTCCTTGTAGCTGTAGTGATGTGCACTAGTCCAACCCCCTGCACTGAGCAGGGACACACTCAACTAGAGCAGGTTGCTCAGAGCCCCGGCCGACCTCACCTGCAATGGTTCCAGGGATGGGGCAGCCACCACCTCTCTGGGCAATGTGGCTCTCACCACACTCAGCATCAACAATTTTTTTTCTTAGATCTAGTCTAAATCTCCCTCTTTTAGCGTAAAACTGTCACCCCTTGTCCTGTCACGACAGGCTCTGCTAAAAAGCCCGTCCCCACCTTTCTGACAGACCCCTCTTCAGGCACTGGAGGTCTCTCCGGAGCGTCCTCTTCTCAGGCTGAGCAACCCCAACTCTTTTTCATCAGAAGAAATAGTTATTGTAAGATAATATAACAAGATGATTACACAAGGTATTTATAAATCGGATAACTTTATAAGATAATGACAATCGTTGTTTATCATAAGACCCCTTCCCCGCAGCCTTTGGGTCACCTATGAACACGTGTTTGCCCAAGCGGAGCGCAGCTCGGTCTCCCTGCGCGCTGCCGGGCCCTGCGATTCCTCCCCGGGAGCGGGTTTGGCTCCGGGGCGCTCCCGGGCGTGCTCCCCGGTGTCTCTCACAGCTTGCGGGTCGCAGGGACCAGGCTGCGGGGCTGCGGCGATCCCGGGGGCTCCGAGGCCGCCGCGCTCCTCCCGCCGCAAGGGCCGCTGCGCGGTCCCGTGACACTCTACTCACGTGACACTCTGCTCACGTGACGCTCTGCTCACGCGCCCGGGAAGCCGGTGGCCCCGCCCCTCTCCCCGGCGGCGGCTCAGGCCACGCCCCCTCCGCCACCGCTCTCAGCCAATCACGGCGCCCCGCACGGCCCCGGCCCCTCTCCGTTTCAGGAAGTGTCGGGGCTCCTGATTGGCCGCGGCGCCGGGCGCGAGGCTAAAACGGCGCGCGAGCCTAGGCAGCGGGGCCGCGCCTGCGGGAGCGCGGAAATGCCGCGGCGGTAGCGGCGGCCCCTGTGCGAGCGGCCGCGCTCCTTTCCGTGCCCGCCCCCGGGCTGTCCCCGCACCTGGGCCGCGCCCACCGCCGGCAGGATGGCAGTGCAGCCACCTCCGGAGGCGTGTGCCTGCGCCGCGGCACCGGGAGACGACGACGAAGAGATGGGCGGCAGGAAGGTGGCTCTCATCACCGGCATCACGGGGCAGGTACCGGACGGGGTCCCGGCGGGAGCGGGCCGGGGGAGCCGTGCGCGGAGCGGGGGAGCTCGGTGTGGGGTTTGCAGTCGGTCGCCACCCTCCCTCCTTGCCGGGCACAGCCCGTCCGGTGCATCCCGGTCCCTGCCGCACCTGGTGACGCGGCTCCGTGCCTGGAGCCGCTTCACCCCGTACAGCTCCGCGCCCTGCGGGAGCTCCCGGCGGACCCGGGGCGGACAGATGGACCCGGAGTGAGGGCCCACGCGTGGCCCGGGCTTGTCTGTGGGGTTGGAGCGGTCACTGGTGTGTTTGAGGGTGCGTCACTTGTACCTCAGTTTGGGGTAAGTAGCGACCCTGACCAGGAGCTGGTAAGAAATCAGCTAAACCTGTGCTGGGGTGAGGTGAGAGGTGAGCATCAGCCAGAAAGGAGCCACACCTGGGGAAGGCAGGACATGGGGAGGCTGCACCTCGGATCCTGTGGTCAGTTTTGGTCCTCTCAGCCCAAGAAGGACCTTGAGGTGCTGGAGTCCTTGCAAGTGTGGTGAGGAGCAGCTGAGGGACCTTGGATTGTCCAGCCTAGAGAAAAGGAGGCTCAGAACAGTTTCCTTGGCCTCAAGTTGACCCAGGGGAGGTTTAGATTGCACACGAGGAACAGTTTTCTCCTGGCAAGGGTTGTGAAGGGCTGTCCCAGGCTGGGCAGGGCAGTGGTGGAGTCCCCATCCCTGGAGGGATTTCCAAGCTGTGCAAATGTGATGCTGAGGGACATGGGTTAGTGGTGCCCTGGCAATGTTAACAGTTGGACTTGATCTTAAAGGTCTCTTCAACCAGAAGGACTCAATGGTTCTTGGGTGGTGAAGGCAGCAGTGCAGGTGTGAGGCAGCCTGCAGCTGGGTTTGATCAGAGCAGGCTTGTCATTAAAAGGGGCTCTTGATCACCTGTGTCTTTGCCATACTGGGCAGCTGTGCATTTACTGTAAGTTCCTGCTTTATACCCAGACCTGAGCAGGTGACAAAAGCATCTCCCCAGGCCACTTGTTTTGTGTTCATGTGTGTTCATTGCAGTCTCCAATTCTTTTGGCTGTATTACTCATAGGGATAATGATGCTCTCAGAGGCCTGGTGCTTTGAGCAGAAGGTGCAGGAGAAAGGTGGCATGGAAAGAAAACTCAGTTTCCGTTGGATCAACTTCTGCACTGTGGATAAAGAAGTGCTGGTGGTGAGTTTTAGCGTGATGAGATCTGCAGTAGGGTTGATGTATGCAGTTGGTAGCTTTTGCTGCTACACTTCCAACAGTCAGCTCAGATATTTGGCTGGATTGTCTGTACACACAAAGGTCTGGGCATGCTTAGTTGTGTTTGAGGAACACCCGATTTGTGATGGTAGATGTTGCCCACTGCCTGGAACAAATTGCTCTGATTGTGTCTTGCTGATCTCTTGGAATCGAATGACTTCTGCTCAGAGGTGTATCTTGATTGGTATAACCTGTGAAGTAGGTAATGTTGTATAGTAAGTATAAATGGTCATCTTAGAATCCCAACAGAACCGCTTTTCCATTTATGGCTTGTGTTTAACCAGCAACAGCTTCATACACAGGAGAACTTCTTCCCCATCAACTGTGACTTGTCCTGGTGTGTTTGCAGACCCACTGCTGAGGTGCTGGTGTGGATTGTTTAGAAAGCTGTGAGTGTTGTGGAAAAGTAAATTTCAAAACAAACATGTTGCTCTTTAATTCTGAGACAATGTTTGTCAGGGCTCTTTTGTGGTAGAAGAGCCACCTGACCTTTTGTGGGGGAGCAAATCCAGAGGCAACGTAGTGTCATAGCAGCTTTCATCCACTTTCCAAGAGAACCTGCTTGTACTTTGAATGTTCACCTGCTGCTTGTGTTTTACCTGGGTATGTCTGCTCTTGCAACACTTTGGTGCATGCCTCACCCTTCCCATGGGTTAGTAGCAGGCTGAGGAAACCCCTCCAAGCAGCTCTGACAAGGAGGCTGAACTATGTCTGAGAAGAGGAAAAACTAATAATCAGTATACACTAACATTTTGATGTTTATTTTTATCAAGAGCACAGTCAGAGCTTTCCCAAGGACTGTGTTGGTGCTGTGTGAACACTCTTCCAGACTGTTGACAAAAGTACATTTCTTTCCATCACAGATAAGCTAGAGGTCTGCACCTACAACACCCTCATTCTTTCAGTCCTGGTCTTTATGTTATTTTTCTGTTTTCAAAGCAGCTCTTCCATCTTAATTTAACCTTTGTCATGCATGTTATTTAGCATTGGAACATGTGGGGAGCCAGAGCTGGTAAAAGCCTGGGGTACCTGAAAGCTGGCCAGTGAGGCTGGGTGCCTTAGTGACAAGACTGCAACAACTCTTGGCTTAGGGTGGAAGTTTTATGTTAAGGGTGGCCTCTTTTGGGGTCCTCTTGTCCTCCATCATTTTGAGATCTGCCACTAGGAATCCTTGACCTTCTTTTCTCAGATGAACTTTGAAGAAAGTCACCATAGTGCTTGTTCCTTGTCCCTCTTCCACTCCCTTTCTTTATTTTTACATAATAGCTTTGGTTTTATTTGGAGAGGCCTCACCCAGCAGTGGGACACCTGGATTCTGTTCCTTATCTGAGAATAACCGGACTTGAGCGTCCCACCTCCCGGGAGAAAGTCCTAGTAGTGACTGGCTTGAAACTTAATTACCATGTGTAAAACATGCAAATAAGCGGAAGAGGAAGCTAGAGCTCAGGCTTTCTTTCCCAGGCAGTTTCTTTAATTACTAGGCTAAAGAGGGTTGGTCTGTTTGCTGTTCTCCTGTGGAATTAGTGCTCTTTCAAGGTGGAGATAAAGGCTTGGATCCCTTCAGCCCGAGGAACCCACATTTGTTTGTGGCCAGTGTCCTCAGAGCGTTTGTGAACTAAGGCCCTGTAGTGCCCGTTTCCTGGAACAAGGGTAGGTGGGAGATAAGTGTTGAGCTCACCAGGCTGTGACAATCTTGGGCAAATGTAGAGTTGTGATTTTCTTTAGGGTACGCCTGGGCCAAACACAGTGCTGCTTGAACTGAGGGAGCCCTTCCTGAGTTGAGATGATACCACAGCAAGTGTGCTTAATCAGTGTTTAAATCAGACAACTCATTTTATTTTTCAGAACTTCTATATAGCCACGGACATCTGGGTTGTCCATCTTTGTCAGTGGAAAAGATGGGGTTTTGTTGCTGCTATCTGACTTCTTGGAGAAAGAAGATAGTCTGAGAGAAAGAAATACTCTGAGTCTAACCATGAAGTTATGTGTTGATATTTCTACTTTTTCCTCCAAGTTGCTGGATTATGAGCAGTGAATTATCTCTCTTGTGTCTGGTGCTGTCCTGCCTGGCTTGGGGAGACAGGAAGGTGAGAGTTTGTAGGCAGGTCATTCAACAGACACTTGGAAAGCTCAGTTTTGAAGGAAGCAGTACACTAGCACTTGGGTGTCAATGCATGGCCAGGCTGTTGCAAACGGTGGATGAGGAAAGCAGTTGTGATTCTGCCTTGTGGGAGCTCTTGCCGCAGCAGGACCAGCTCTTGTAGTTTGAGAAGGGCTGTGCTGAGTGAGGTAAAAAGATACTGAGGAAGCAAGATTTGCTGTTGTGAATCGGTGTTAAGTTGGGGTTTTTTTTAAACCTGGCTGTTGAGAATGAAACCAAGTGAGGCAGGCTCTGCGGGGCAGACTACCAACAGAAAAAGGACATGACTCATTGCTTAGTATTGAAAAAAGTAACTAATCACTGATCCTAAAACTCTCTGATACTCTGTGGCTGAAATAACTTTTTCTTGGGGAAGAGTTCTAAAGGAAACAGTTAAACAACTTTTTAAAAGTTTCTTCTTTCTAAGCATTGTGACCAAGTGAATCCTTGTCACTGGGAAGTGTGTGTATACCTGGAAGGAAGGTGTAAAGAAACATTCTACTGGAGAGGGGACATTGGTTTGCCAGGTGAAGGATAAAATCCAAGGCATTGCTTTTAGGCATAGAAATAGGAAGATAGTTTTTTGCTGAAATTGACTAAACCTAAATATTAGCACTGCTGTTTCTTAATTAAAACAAATATTGTCCTATTTTCTGGCTAAAGCTAAATATTAATATTGTTGCCTTTTCATTTAAACAAACATTGTCTTGATTTCTTTCTAAAGCTAAATATTAACATTGCTGCCTTGTTTTTTTTACCCAAATATTGTCTTGGTTGAGACCAGGTAGTCTATTTCAATTGCTGTCTCTGAATAGCCAAGAGTTCTCTTGAGTGAGAATGTCAGGCATGCTGAACATCATTATTGTGAGTATGCAGAGATGTAGGAACGCTGATTTGGGCATAAACTGAGATACAAGAAACCTCATTTAAACTTGAGAAGGTGTGTTTGGGATTGATTGGTTGGTTAGTTGTTTTTTTAAGTGATGGGGGTCAAGCACTGCCCAGGGTAGCTGCAGAGTGTGTGTCCCTGGTGGTGTTCAAAGCCAAACTGGACATGGCCCCGAGCAACCTGCTCTAGTTGACACTGGCCTGAGTGGGGGTCTTGGGCTGGGTTATTCACAGAGGTCCCTTCCAACAGAAACTTGTCTGGTTCAGTCAGTCCTCTGCAGTATGAGAAATTAAACACCTGCAGCATGTGACAGGACGGCATAAACGGCTTGTTGAAAACTGCAGCAAGTGAGTAGTGGCTGGGGCATGAAACCCAAGCCTGCCTAAAATATCATTCCAGGTCTTTTCCTTTGCAGGATATAAATAAATGTTGCTATTGAGTTTCACTAAAAACTCCTGAGAAAAAGGTATTTTACTGAAAAGCAGTGTAACAAATACTGAAATGGGAGACCAGAATATAATGTAAAAACAGAGGTCCTTTTTTTAGCAAGGTGGCTGAATTCTGATTGTCTTGGCTCCCCCTTGGAAGGCAGCAGGGCTAGCAGATAGTCATTCAGCTAGTGCAGTGACCTCTTACCAAAGGGATCTCTAAGTACATGGTCCAGTACTTTACTCTTTCATCTGTGTTTCCTACTCTACAACAATATGTGCAGACTGGTGGGGCTCTTGTCTGGCAGTCCAGGACACTGGACGCTCCCTGCCTGCCCAGAGGAGCCCAGCTGTGTTTTATTTCAGAACAGTTAGTGATGGTGGTTGAATATAAGTGATCTAGAAGATACCAATGGAAAAAAGCATGACTGATACAGCTTAGTTCATGTGTGTATTCTTGTATTAACTTCCCTTTTCTTTCCATCTTTGCATAGTTTTGCTCTGTGGCTGCTGGTGAAGTCTGTTCTCTAATTGCTTACTGGAGAGGGAAGTGCTGGTAGCCTGGCCCAGCCAGCAGGTGTTGACTCAAGGATGAGTGCAGGCAAACTGATTGGTCCTGTGTGAGCAGGATATGTACAGGATGTGGATCAAACCCATGGTGAACAGCAAGTGAGCTGCAGGGTACTGTGTGCTGATGTCTGCTGTGAAGGGAGATAAAATACTGAGAATGTTCCAGGAAAAATAAAATTATCGTGTTAGTGATGCTAAGATGAACCAGATAAAAGCATGGTACCCACTCTGGGTTTGGGAAGAAGCTGCTTCCTCCAACAGCACTTACCATGAGTTTCTGATGCTGTGGGTAGTCCTGGGGGCTATTGCCACTGCTGCCCAGCCTGGCATGGAGAGCAGGACATCCCATTGCCAGCAGCATGATACTTGATTGGTCTTGGGGTTTTTTGGTTTGTGGGGTTTTTTAATTGAATGAAGACTTGTGACTGCCAGTGTAGACAGAACCTGTATTTCTCCATTTTCTAAGATTTTAAAGAGTTGAAGCATCCTCTTTTCTATGTACCTACATCTAGTCCAAACTGAGGAGAAATCCTGTGGAAAACCTTCTTCCTGTGACTTCATCCTCTCTTGCTAAGTTTTGATCTTTTTTTTCTCCTCTGATTGTCTCTTTCAGATCCTTTTGGCTGTTGAGCTTTCTGCACAAGGGAGTCAGTTTCTTAGAAAATAGATAGGTATGCAGAAGGAGAAGGAAAATGGAACTCTTAAACCTGCTGAAGGCCCTGTGGGAAGAACACATCAAAGGTTTCCGCTCTGATCCCTGTAATCCCGGGAAGCTGAATAAAGTGTTTCATTGCAGTTGTGATGTGGGAATCCATTCCAGGGGTGCTCCCTGCTGCCCACAGCTTATTTCTCTGAGGATTCTCTGCACTGACTGTGCTGTCAGTTAGTCTGGGAGGCAGGACATACCTTCTCTCTCTTGCCAATTTCTAGCAACTTTATCCCAGCTTCTTCAGGCTTCCGGATCTGGAATGGAGTCGTGATTAAGTATCTCTTTTTACAAACTTGTCAGCTCTGCTCCTCCTGCACTGTTGCAGCACAGCTCAGGCTCACTTTGGAAAGCATGGTTTGTGTGAAGCACTAGGTGAACAGTTACCCAAGAGCAGGTCAGCAGTGTGCTAGATGCCTAATTACTTCTCTCAGTTGTGTGCTTTCTCTTGTTCTACATCTCTTCTTGCTATTCTGGTTGCATTTTGGCCAAATGAGCAAAATAAAAGATTTTTTTTTTTCCTTACTATTTTGTCACTTGCTGCTTCTTTCATATGAATTCACTGATGGTTCTTTCAGGACCTCAGCTAAGGAATTCCTTTGGGTCATATGTATATGAACTGGGGGGTGCAATATGTCCAAAACTTTCAATTAAGCAAAGCCTATGGGAGGTGAGGTGAAAGAGTGGATTTCTCTCCAGTCTCCTCTATTACTGACAAATCCCTATAGCTTGTTCTGTTTCCAGGGTGTGCAGAATTCAGTCTAAATCCACCAGGAGGCTTTAGTAAAGCCCAACGAGTTGATGGGAACTGGCTCAGCTGTTGTCACCTGTGGTTTCACATGTGTCACTGAGCAACTGAACTTCCTCCTGTGCAATGAACATGTTACAACAACGACTCTTTTCATTCAGTCACAAACACAAAGTGTGCCTAAGGCAGGCTTCATTCAGGAGTATTTCTTGTCTGTTTCTGAATGGGAAACACAAATCTTGTTTTGTAATTTAAATGCATCTGACAGTAAGGAAATTAAGTCTAAGGACATGTCCCTTGACATCCTACAAGGTGTACCATATAAAAGCTGTGTGGACCTGCATGTAAAATATTCTTCCATCTTCAAGGTGGCTCTGTGAAGTATCTGTGTTCCCTGGAAATGCTCAAGAAGACACACCCCAGAAGCTTTGCTGGTGCTGATCAAGTGTTGCTCTGCTCAGGCCCAAGCCTGGTCTGTACCAGCAGAACTTCACAGCCCCTTTGCTTACAAGTTATTGTATTTTTTCCCCTCAAGGAAAAGTGCCCAACTGTCCCAACACTACACGTGTAACCAAGGCAGAGTCCTAGATTGTCACAGTCCCCTGCACTTGTATCCAAGATAAGGATGCAGAGTTGTCTGCTCCTGACATTGCAACATGGCCACACAAAGGTGGCAATTGGATTACTTCTGCTTTTCTCCCCTGTTAAGAAAAGCGTATTGTGCAGTAAAGGTGCAGCTCAAGAAATGAGGAATGAGTGCTTTTACATGTGCTGCTTCTGTGAGACTGCTGCTTTGGAGGTGATCTGAAGAGAAATCACTACCTGCCTCCTGAGCACCCTCTGCACCACTACAACTACATCATCACAGCTGTCACAGGATGGTAGGGGTTGGAAGGGACCCCTGGAGATCATCTAGTCCAACCTGTGCCAGAGCAGGTTCCCCTGGGGCAGGTTCCACAAGAATGCTGTTTTCTCCAGCCCCAGCCCTTCCAGCTTTCTCTTTGAGGGACTGGCTGGTGTGGTTGATTTCCACCTTGCTTGGCCTTGGTCATGTGTCTTACATTGCTCTCTAGCATGACTTTGATGTTACACCATCCTTCCAGCCAAAAGTTTAATGGTTTTGCTTTCCATACTCTAGAGAGTTCAGGTATTTTTGTCTGTTGGTTCGCTGGGACTGCAGCATTTCAGTGTAAGCTAATGACTGTGTTCCCCTTGTAAAACCTCCCAAAAATCACTTACAAACGTTGGTACCTACTGTATGGTCTGTGTGTGCCCAAGGACAGGGTGGGGCCAGTTTATAGCCCTGGGTGGCAGGAAAAGAATGGCCAAAAATCAATTACAGAGAGATTCTTTTGAAGAAAGTACAAGCCCACATTCCTAAAGAACGTGTGAAATCTTGCGAATGATTCAAAATTCTGAGTGAAATAATGTTAGATCCAGTTAGATCCAGTCCAGTTCTTGGCTTTCAGTGGGGGTGGTTTTGATGATTTTTTTAATGGCTTTCACAAAAAATAATTTAGCTTATGGAAGTGGCATTGGCTAGTTATCAACTAAAGCCTCTTCATAAAAAAAAACCCCAACCTCTCAATAAGGCTTAAAAGATTACTCTGAACAGTTCAGATAGGGGTTTTTCCCTTTTGTTTAACATTTTGTGTGCTCAGCTTTTCCTCTGGAATGTTTGGGACTGGAAGAAAGATGGAGGGGGGGGGGTTTATAAATCTACAGAATTTGTCAGGTGTGTTGCCTTTAAGTCTTTCTAGTTCCAAATGTTGCTCTGATTATCTTAATGAGGAAGCTTCATTTTAATGTGGAATAAAGCGAAAAGATGAAAGAAAGGCCAGGAGGAAAAACTACTCTTGTTTCTATCTCTGCAGTAGGACTGTACTCCCTTTGGCATCATGTATGTGGAAGAAACAGGTCTCTGTGTATTAATGTGGTGAGGAATCAGACTATTCAAATTCAATGTTTGTTATCTTACTAAATACTACAACTGAGAGGCATTACAGCTTTTCCACACTGAGGCAGTCAAGGGTGTTAGTCTGTAATGTTTGCTGTAATTAACTCAATAGCTAACCAGAATAAACCCCAAAATCCCTGCAGTACATCTGATGCACCAGAACACACTGGGGAGGAGTTGGTTCTGGATTTGTGGTTTGTCTCTGCCTTTTATATAAAAGAAGATACTCTTTTATTTCAGGTCCCCTTCATTAGTATATCTCTAATGCCTTTGAGATGCATTTTTCATGCTGCTTTGGGGCAGACGTGGGTCCTGTGTCAGTGTAAGTAGGGCTTTTAATCTGGGGCATGCACAGGGCTATTTACTGCTTATTATTTGGATACTGATTTCCTTGCTTAAAGAATCTCAGATGATGCCTTTTCAAGCCCAAATCTGTTAATGCTGTTCTGTGTTTAAGCAAAGGTTACAAAGGCCTATGCTGCAAGCTGTATTAGCACGGTTTCTTTGGTGGCCTCTGATTCTCGAGGAACATGCCAAAATAGAAAATCACACACTCTTACTTCTCTGTTTCTTGTGCTGCACCAAGTTTCTGTCTTGCACTATTTACCAAACTATCTTTTAAGTTGTAGTCCTATTTGGCAATGATTGTATCCAAGAACGACTTGCAAATTCTGGGTCTTACTATTTGGTGATTATGTATTAAAATATAGTTGCCCCTTGTGTTTTACCCGGTGAAAACAAACCATGCTCCCCATGGGTACGGGCGCGATGTGCCTGCTCCTGCTGAAGGCCGTTTTTACAGCTGGGTGTTAAAGTCATGAAAATCAAACTGCTGACACAGCCTTAATCACAGTGCCACAAGTAGCACTTCTTTGTTTTTGTACGACAGTTTCATTGGTGCTATTAATAGCTGGCTCCTTACAGGTGTTCGTGTATAATAACTCTTATAAGACACCACTTGGTAAGTTTTCAAATGAATCACGTTAATTCCAGGATTAATTTTTGCAGAGAGACCTTTTGACTCTTTTTTTCCTTTTGAGGTTTTAGGTCATAAAAACCCATATGTTGAAAATGTTCATTACTTTTAATTCTTCAAGTGCAGCTTTGTGCTAGGGGGAAAAGCGTGAAGAGAAGCTGGCTTGCCTGTGATCCTGGGCAGCCTCACTCCATCCCATGTGTCTGTTGTCAGTGTCCTCAAAAAAACCCCTGATCTCTCTGTTTTACTGGTCTGCCCTTGCTGCTTGGGCAGTGTAGGGGATGTAGCTGCAACTTTGCCCTCTTCCAGGGAATACCAGGTGTAGCAAAACTGCAGAAAAGCCTGTATGCTTCTGCTTCAGACACCAGCAAGGAGTTTAAGGTTTTCTTCAGCTGTTGCTGGGTGTTTGTGTGGATGTCTCATACTTTGAGCAGAGTGGATGACGGAAGGCAGAGTTCCCCTGGCAGAGCTTTCTGCTGCTCCCCCTTGGGTCTGGTGTATGTGGTGGGCTCAGGAGGACAAAGTAGTCACTGTGTACAGGACGTCAATCTGGAACAGCTTAGGTGGCTATAGTCACTCCTCAGACAGCCTGGAGAAACACCTTCCATGGAGTGAACTGTGAAACCTGCTGTTCTCTTGTATGGTTATCGTTGAGCCCCATGTTAAAGCAGCCGAGAACTGGCATGTTGCCTCTCCCAGGTAGTGCCAGTTAATGTAATAATACACCAGGACATAATTATCTTAACCTCTGGAGAAACTGAACTGAGAGTAACTTGTTTCAGAAGTGAGCAATTTTCTGTGTGGCTCCTGGCATCTGTAAAGCAAACAAGTCTTTGTTCAAGTCCAGTTAGAACTTCTTTGGGACTGCTGTTGAAACATGGCTAGCAGATGTGGTATGGTCCTCACATGCTTCTCGTTGTCCCTGGTCTGTACCTGAGCTTGGTGATGTCTGAAAAATGCACGTGAGGCTGATTTGCAAATGATAATGCTTTAAAATGGATTTCAAAGGTGTATCAGACGCTTTGCATGCAGGAGGTATTGGTGGTGAAGGTTTTCTCAATGACAAGGGAAATTCACATAACTGGTAACTTTCTTGGTTAGTGTTTTATTTCCAGTAACACTCTCCTAGTCATTAGGAGAGGACACAACATACACAAGTTTGATCATCACAGTCCTGTTTTTCAGGTCTCTGTGTGCTTTGAAGGAAATCACTTGCTTAAAGCTACGGTCTTTGCTTTGTCCGTTCCTTGAGTTGAAAGCAGGCTTTCAAAGAGCAGCTGCACACCAGGCTCTGGCCAAGGACAGTGCTTGGGTATGTGCGTTTCTAATGTGTGGCTGTGCTTGCAGAACAGACCTGCTCGTGCCTAAACCCAAGCTTCTTATCACGACTGGCAGGGTGTGTTTGTAGGCAGCAAGGAATTGTCCCTCCAGTATATTGGCTTTCTCCACCTTTTCCTCCAGTCTCTTCTCCCATTGGGTCTTTTCTGGTTTGGGCTTTATTTTTTATAGGACAATTAGCTGCCCACCTCCCATGCTCTTGGGTTTTGGTTATTAGGAAAACTGCTGCCAGGATCACAGTCATGGAGCAGCTGTAGCTGCCACCATTTCCCTGCTCCCTCCTGAGCTTTCAGAGAAACCGATGGCTAACGTTGGAGCTGACGTCAGCCCCTCAGCTTCCCAGTGTGAGTGGGAAGGGAGAAAAACCTCCTGGCTGAGCAGCCTTCTCTCCAGATACGGGGTTATGAAGTATGTGTCTTTCTGAGCGTGGTTTCACTGTGTCACAGCTGGCACGCTGCGCAGTGATGTAGCGCTGGGTAACGAGCAAAGTAATTCATGATACTTCTATCTGCCCTACTCTGGGACTTGAGATGGTGCCAGTTTTTTCCCAGACTTGAGTTTTTCACATGCTTGAAAAAAGCTGCAGAGTTAGCCAACAACAATTTTGTTCTTTTCTGTTAAGGATTTAGTGTTATCCAGATGTGCAGAGATTTACATGCCTCTTCTGCGCATGAGGGGCTGTGGAACTGTTGCATCCAAGGGTGGTTTCAGGGGATGATAAAGGTTCCTGTTGAAGCAGGAAATTGTTTTTATCTTGAAAGAGTATTTCAAGACATTTGCTGAATGTTACCTTTTGAAAATTTTATATGTACCTTGTTTGTCTGGACATGAAATAGGTTGTTGCAGAAGGTATGTATTGCTTTGGCATGGTGGCAGCCTTTTAAAAATCTTGGATCCTGATGAACAATATAAGTATGTGTTTCTCTTTTTTTGGCAAAAAGTATATTCACTTTGGTTCTTGTGGAACGTGCATGTTATAAAGATTCTCACTAGGTTGTTTTAACAAAAAACTTAGTTTCATTCCTTTTTTTGTGGGGGGGGATGGGGGAGAAATGTGAGAAGAGTAGCAAGACTGCAATGCCCTTTTTCTGTCTGCTGGTGAATGTGCACTAGAGAACTCACACGCTAATCAAAAAGGTGTCAGTTAAAAACTATTGTGTCTGAAACAAGCACAGATTTTAGCCACACAAGTATTTGAGGGCTCTGGACTGCTACAGGGATTTCTACCCAAAATGAAATGAGGTGTGTGTACAAGTGTCTAATCAGCTTTGATACTGTTCAGAAACTTTTTGTAGATTTACAGTATTGAATCAAGTGACTGCAGGATGTTGAGTGTGAGTAAGATTTTGTTTAACCACAGAAAATGCCTTTGCTCTTAATACTGAGGTTGAAAACTCCCCACTAAGCTGATAAACTTGAACAGCTTTTTCATAGGAAATGGTCTCAGTCCTTTAGTTGTAATTAAGATGACATCTTTAATACCAAAATCTATGTATGTATAAAAATTATCGATAATTTTTCACTACTAGTAGGAATCAAAATTCTAGATGCTTTGATTTATGGCAGGTTTTTTTGTGTGTGGAGGGAGCTTTGTTTAAAGGCTTTCTTAATTCTTGTCTTAAGTGATGCTTACACATATGGTGTGCAAACAGCGAGCCATGGATTAGTGCTCCTTCAGCAATGCTTTTTTTCACCCTTATGAATATTACAGGATTCCCCTCAAAAGCCAATAAACTAATGAATCTGCTTTATGAACCATGTGAAAACACAGTTAAGAATTAGAAAGGAATAAGGATATTAGGGAGAAAATGTTAAGGAGAGGTTACTGTTTTTATAGTAGTAATGTCTTTAGGCTAATGGAAAACTGGGTGTTTTTAGTTTCTAATTTGAAAGGCTGGCAACTGTCAAAACGTTAGATATGCTAATGTTAGTGGGGTAACTTGCTCTCGTCCTTTTTTGTACCCTGAAGGTGTGTGTGTCAGATGAGCTGCCTATTAGTTGCTTGGGCTTAGTTTTGGGCACACTGGTGCAGTTCTGAAAAGGTGATATGGAGTGTAATCAAAAGGCAGTAGAAAAGCAAAGTGCTTCTGCTGCAGCTTTGTGACATTTATTTGCCACAGTTTATAAGAATCATTTAAACACTAATTCATGGGTGGGCAAAACCATTTATTTTAACTTTAAAGATAAAAATCTGTGGCTTTTCAGAAAGTGTTGAAGACTTCTGTCATTTGAATACTTTCCCACAATATAGCATTAATATGAATTTACAGGTTTTTTCCTATAATGGGTGCTATGTAGCTCATCATGCAGAAGTGTTTAATTTTTCTTTGAGGACTGTTCAGAGCTGGAATTGATCCTGGCTGATCTAAATATGTGTTTCATTCAAAGCTTCTCCATATGAGAACATTTTATAGTTGTGGTGAACTGGGGGTCCTGAGAAGGGCAGAAGTGGCTTTATTTATGTACATGTTTCCTTCTGAAAATAAATGCCAACAGGTCCTGCTGTGCTGTCTGTACCTTACTTTCTCCTTATCCATACTCTTTGAGGGGTAAACTGGAATATCTGTTGGAATAACCAAGTGCTTAAAAAGATGTGATTGACCCTGGCTCTTGGCTGGTCTCATGTAGCTTAACTTCCAGAATTCCCGTTTTCCTTAGCAGGGCAGCTAAGGAAAGAAGCTCAACTCCTTACCTGCTGGTTCCTTGCCCGGGTTCCATCAGAGCCAGGTTGTCTCTGGCTGCAGTGCAGGAGATGCGCCACGAGATGGCTCAACAGCCCAGTATCTCCAGCACTTGTGGGAGCTGCTGGTCCTGCGCTCCGCAGGGGTTCACCACAGCCCCGCACTGGTGGGGGAACACAGGTTCTGCTCTGCTGCCAGGCTTTGAGGAGCTCACAGTTCCCCCAGCGCGTCCCAGTGTGGTCTGTATGGCACAGAGACTGCGAGGTGTCCTCTGGTGCTCCTGCAGCAGGTACTGCAGCAGGCTCGCCTTCCAGTCAGACTTTTTTGGAATTGGTTCATCTGAAAATTTGTTATTTACTTGTGAAGCTTTAATTGAAACTTTGTTCTTAAGCCCTTCACAGTAGGGGTTGGCTTACTGTTTGTAGGGAGAGAAAATGGAAATAGTGTTTTTATGATGCTGAAATGTCAACTCTTTCCAAAAGAGTTAAAATTCAAATGGCCACGCAGCTACAGAAAGAAACATGATACTTGGGATCCTGATCTCCTTAATAAGCCTGGGACTGAAGAGTAACTATAAAAGTGTCACCTTGTTTTGAAATAAAATGGGAAGTTCTCAGAGAACAAGATGATCTTTCAGCCCACACAATTTCCAGCTTGACCTAGTAAAACTTCTTTTTAATTCTGGCTTGGATACAAATATGAATTCTAAACCAGAAGTGGTGCTGGAGCTGGAATGGCTGCAGGGTCATCTCCTGCTGAATGATGTTGCTCACATGAAGGAAGGTTTGTCCCTGGGGTAGGGAAGAGAGGATGTTTGGAGGTTCAGGAAAAAACAAATGTTTCCAGTGTTAAGATGCAGATCTTACAGATCTTGTGAAAATACAGATTGATATTGGGGAATCCTGGGTTCCATTACCTCTCCTGCTTCTCCATGTTGCAACATCTTGTCAGCACTTTAGTCAGTACGTGATGATCCGCCTGTCACCAGATGCTGATCTTTCTGGTATCATACAGTTACCCCCTAAATTTTGAACTGTTCTGATCTGTAGTTATTGTTTAGGTTTCACAGTTGGTAGAAAATGAAACTAATGTTTTTCCTGTAGCTACAGAAAGTGACCAGTGTAATGAGGTGTTTCTAACTTGGCTATCTTATTAGGGGCTGGCCCCGTGTGATTGAAATCGAGAAAAGGAGCAACAAAGGCAACTTGGATGCTGAAAGTGCTGTTATTCTAATATAAAATGATGGGGGACGTGTTTCGCTAATCACACTGATGTGGCGTGCTTAGAAGTAGAGTCAGAAATGATCTGTTTTATATCCTGGCACTGGGTGCTCAGTGCTACCTTTTGTAAGCACAGACAGAAGTGCAAGAAGGGAAACCTGAACAGCAAACTGTCCCCCAGCTGCTTTGCTCATAGCTTTGTTGTGAGGTCTTCCTTTCTGAGCTTCATCCCGCCTTGAATCTCCTCTGTGTAGCACACCGACTAAAGGATGTTTGCTGGAAGCAGGACCATGGTACAGGAAAGGGGAAATGCTGTGTCTAGACTAAACCACAGCTCTTCCTCCTCTGACGTGGCCAGTCCTACCCAACCCAAGCCTGTAATGAAGGGACTGGGGAGACGGTTAAAGGCTTAGGCTATTTTAGATGCCCCAAACCTGAAACTTTGAACAACAAATAGCTTCAATCCCTTACTTGTAAGCACATCAGAATATTCTGCTGAAGGCCACTGGCATCTCGAGGCAAAAGGCAATATTGTTGTGGTGGCATTTTATGTCATCCCCGTATCCCTTGTCTTAATATGCAAACATCTCATTAGATGTTGCAGATGGAATGTCCCAGAACTAAAGCCAGATACCTCTTAATAACTTCTGACTGGGGTAGACAAAAAATAATACTCCAGTAAACAAATTATGACTGAAAATTTTCATGCCATTTATGGAGAAAGGCCTTGGATCAGCGAGTACAGAGTGTTTATCTCCCTTGGTGCCTTCATTCACTGTGCTCTAGTTGCAAGTGAAAACATGCTTTTATTCTCACATTTAAGCAAGATCTACATCTATTTTTAGTAGTACTATCAGGCTTTTTTGTGATAAGGTATGTATGTGTGTAGATGTTTGGGCGTGTGTATACATGTGCTATTTAGCTGTTTTTCCTTCGTGAAGCAAAAGCTGGAACGTCTTGGGGCCAGGCTGGTGGTGGGGTTTGTAAGGTGTGCCTGGTTTGTACACCAGCTCCTTGAATGAGAGAGGAAATGCTTGAAGTCTTCTGGCAAAGGTATTTTAAGACTACTTCAGCTTTTTCCTTAACCACAGAACCTCATACTTGTGTTCTGTGTCATAATAGAATGATTGGGTTTTTTCTTCCTCTGTTTTTCAAGAGAAAATAGAAAATGCATCTGACGCACAGGTGACTGCTCAACCATACCTTCCTGCCTTGTTAGGGAAACCTGGAATCTTGCACCTCTGCTGAAATCACTTTCTTCTTAGATTGAAGACCAAGAGAGGTGGCAGGAATGGTTGGAATCTGCTTTCTTCTGCTACTGGAATTGTGTCCTATTTGAGTTTTAGTTTGCTCTGTGTTAGATTTGACTGTTTTTTGTAGCTCCTAAACGGGTTTGATAGGTTCAAAGCTCACATAAGTGTGGTAAGTATATTCTGTTGCAGGTACGTAGGAAGGAATATTCTTCCAGCCTCTGCTGTCTGCTAGAGGAGAACAAGTCTTTTGGCAAAAAGAGAAAGGAAAAACTGGCATGGAAAAGAGCCAGTATTAAAATGATGAGACTTGAAAGGAGGCTGTAGGAAAAGCTGGAGTGAGGGAGGGAATGGGGATTCCCCTTCCCCTCCTACAAGGAAGCCTTCGCTGTTTGTTTAGCAGTGAAGGAGCTTCTCCTGTTGGATAATCAGTGGTGTCCTGGCAGGAGAACCTGGCTGAGCCACTGTCATGCTGTAGTTGTGGACAGTATAGACCAGCTGTGATGTGTCTGTAGTCTCCTCCCGAGAGCAGAGATGGGGGCCTGGGGCTCAGTGCCTGGGCAGGGCTCAGCAGAAAGCTGCAGGAGCAGCCCTGAGGAGGGCGAGGTGAGGAACACCCAAGCCCCTGAGCACAGGGACCCTTTGGGTGGGTGTTGGCAGCAAGGGCTGGGCTTTCAGGTCTGAGAGAATGAGGAAAAGTGATGGTGTGAGGAAAAGTAATTGATGAGTGTGCTTCCTTCTCTCTAGAATCTGCACCTTGGTGAAAACTTAACTAATAATATCATTAGTCTTTTGTCAAGGTGTGGGATCAGCAGCTTCAGAAACAATTCTTCTTTTTTATGTAGAGATAGAAAAAAAAAATTAGTACATATGTTTCTTTAGTAAGACTTAAGCTCCCTTATTAAATATATATTTTTGGCCTTGTAAAGAATAGGTGCATTTAAATTTCTATCTGAAGGTATGTCTACATTCTTCTGGAAGCTGCTGCAGACTTTAAAAAATATTCTTGGGCTACACCTTATATTCAGTGGATTAAGAGTTATGGCAGTGCTGGCCTCCCCTCCTGAACGTTCAAACAATTGCTACTGTGTTACTGGGGGGGGTTCTCCCCTCCTTTTATTCCAATTCCAGTGGGGAGATACGCTTTATACCCTTCACAGAATAGTTAAATATGTGTTTAGGATTAGCAACGTGGAAGTAATTTGCAAGCTTATGTTCTCAAAGGGTTCAGTAGTAAACTCATTGGAAGCAAATTGTTCTCACTTCACCTTCTTAACAGGATAGCCCAGCCTATTTCAGCTAGTGAATGTTTTAATATTTAACGTGCCTCTGCCGGCTTTTGAGTGCTGGATGTTTTGATAAAGTTTTGAAGCTGGCTGTGAAATGTCAGTCAATCTTCTGTAGGAACTGAGGAAACGAGGCTTCCTTTTAAATGCTGACAAGTTTTTACCAGGAAGATCCAGAAGGAGCTGTGGGCTGTGGGCTCCTTCTCATTGGTTTCTAACACAAGTCATCCACCCAACTTTTAATTACTGTCAGCTACGAACTGTGCAAGTTCAGCTCCCTTTGGTACCCATCCAGCATTTTTATTTCCTTGATTGACTGTCAAATTAGTGAGGAGGTTTTGCACCAGGTTAGAGCTCCTTCGCTCCTCCAGTTTTCCTGTCTTGTCCTGTAATCAGAGCAGAACTGCATCGAGGTTTTCAGGGCTGTTTTGGTGTGCAGGTTTGATTTCTTTATATACATGATTGCACAACCAGGCATTTAGGAAAGATATGAGTGTAACCAGCTTGCAGCAGTGACAGTGTGTAAGTTTTCCTGTAGAAACTCAATATTTCAGTTGGAGTGTGGGAGGATGGAGTTAGTCCTTTCTCCAACATCTGTTGTGTGTTTTATATTTGCAGGTGTGAGAAGATGTCTACAAAAGAGTAGGTTAGCTGATGTCATTATTTTAAAATTATTTTTTATTAAAGTGAGTGTTAATTTACAGCTAAACTTTGACTTGCACATTATTTTTCTGTAATTTCAAACAAGTGGTTGAAAGATTGTTATATTGTGCCAAAACCAAAGGTGTCACATTAAGTTGTAGCCAAACATTTTCTGCTCTGGGGACACATCAGTGAAGAATTGCTGCTTGCCATGGTCTAGTGATACCTTTTCCAGCCTGAACTCTACCACTGGTGAAGGAAAGACGCTTGAAATAAAAAGGAAAAAAAAAAACCAAAGTCAGTGTAAAAGCCCCCGAACAACAAACCAAACACTATTGACCTGACATAAACAAAGATAGAGCTGGTTGGTTACCTGCAGATATAATCATCATGTTGGTGCATTATTCCATAAATGCTGAGCAACTGACTGTGACTGGTTAAAGTGGGATCTTGAAGAAAGTTTCTCCAGTTTTGAAATGACGTGGCCTTCATATGCACCTTTTAAATGAGAACAGGTATGTTTTAATGCAGTGGATTATCTGGGGAGAGTTTTGGGGGTCTGTGGTCTGACGTTGGTTCTGAAGTCTCTTACTCACCATGGTATGTGAGGTGATCTTTGGTCAGGTCTCTTCAGGTTTTAAAATAGGCAAATGACTTCAGATGTCTTGATGAAAGCCTTGCAGGAAGGTACTTGCAGCCTCTGCCTGTTGAACTGTGCTGGGCTCTGTGTTTCCATTCCTGGACCTTCATGATGTCCGTGGTGCCCGAGAATTTCCTGAAATCTTAAGAATGGTTCAGGATAGTGATGTAAAAGAGAAATGTTCATTTTAAATACATTCTCAACTTTCCCCTTCGGTGTTGTCTTTTTCTTGTGAATGATGCAATGTGTATGGAAAGTAAAATGAAACTGAATAGTTCTAACCATAACATTTTTTCCCCATAATTCACTATAAAGGATTACACAACTCTTTCTGTGAACACAAAATATGACACTCTGAAGCCTGGAGAATTAGAACAATTCTAAGAGTAAGTCATTCCCATTTGGCATCTGTCATACTTC
This sequence comes from Brachypteracias leptosomus, assembly GCA_013401335.1. NCBI lineage: Eukaryota > Metazoa > Chordata > Aves > Coraciiformes > Brachypteraciidae > Brachypteracias > Brachypteracias leptosomus. The sequence continues at coordinate 317,533 of VYZX01005007.1, read as the reverse complement.
AAATTCTCTCTATTCCCCCTCCCCTTTTGGTAATAACTTGTAGCATTTTTGTGTGAAACCAGGCCCTTAACAAGTTTATTTTTACTGGTATAAGAAACATAGCGTACAATGGCATATATAGTAGTAGAACTGAATAAATTCTAGCTGGTTTATTTCAATAAAGTGTTCCCATTTTATGGGTATTGACAATATGCTCATAAGAGTTAGAAAGAAACTTCTTCTCCTAAGAAATAATGATGAAAACCCTCCAGAAATGTTGCAATATTCCTGTATAGGCTTGAACTCCAGATGGAGAAAGAAGGTGGAAGGATTGCTTTAGACAGCAAGCTTTATTTTTTAGCTAGATACACATTTTTTGTGTGTCTGGTGATATCAAGAGGAAGTAACCTTATAAAGGAGGCCAGAGAAAGAAGGGATGAGACGTGATCGAAGGTCTTGCCAGCTGCTCTACCATGCACTGGCAGGGAAGCTGGAGGCTTCTTTCTGAGCCTTGCCGTTGGTTTAGTGCTGCTCCCTGGCTTGGTTACCTAGGTCTGTCTTTGCTTCCATGCTCTATCCGTAAAATACTATTAGTGTCAGTAAAATCATCCATTAAAACTGAATTAATTAAAAATGGTCCCACAAAACATTGTCAGGAGTGAGCTAGCTGAATAATCCTTGAATGAGCCGTGGGCAGTGGATCCAACAGAGGCTGATAAGGTTTGTATTACCTCAAGAGCCTCTACATTGTTCAGTCAAGCCTTTATTCTGGATTCCAGCAGATCTGTTTGATTCAAAGTGTTTTGGTGCAGCCACCAGACTGTTTCCAGCAATCTTAACATCAGTTTGTTCATTCCTGTTCTGTGGAAACACATGAATGTGCTACTTATTAATATTTCTGCAATTAAAAAAACTTCCCTCCTTCCCCCCTTCTGACAGGGTGAGTTTGCCTAAGAATTTCTGCTGGGACTTGTGCCTCTCTACACGTTTCAATTGGGTTTTGTTCCTGATACCAGTTTTCAGGACTGTTTGCATTCGTTGCTATAGCAGTGGAGGGTGTTTTATAAGCAGTGTTCTGCATAATCATTCATCTTATGGCAAAAAAAGACTTAAAACCAAATTTACTTTGCTTGGGTGAGATCAAACACAAATGCCAGAGGCACACGTTGAGGGCCCCGTAGGACTGATCTTTGTGACTTTTAAACAGGGAGGGACAGTGCAATGAAATCCTTCTATCTCTTGTTACATCGTCTTCAGAGCTTTAGTGCTTTTCAGAAAGAGACCAAAAATTGTGGAAATGACTTTGCAATTTGCACTTAAACTGCATGGCATCAGCAAGAGTAATTTGTTTTACTGACTTTGCATCAAAAAGAGCAGAAGGAGGATTCCTCTCATTATCTCACACTACTGGTCTAGCCAGCTGCACTGCAGGATGCCATTTATTGGGGTTTTCCTCAAGCTGTAAACAAACAGGCAAAGTGAAGAACTAGCTTACAAAGATGTTATTAACTTTGTTATTAACTTCTGAGACTTTAGGAAATCATAAATTCTTGGAGATGGAGAGGATTGTAAAATAGAGTGCTTAAGATAGTAGTGTTCTGTTTTTCCCGTGGACGTCTGGGGCTGCCAGTCCCTGTGCTGCTCCTTGGTTTCCTGACCACTTCCCGCAGAACATCATTAGGACCAGTGGTCCAAACTTCAGTCACTCCATGGCTGGTTTGCCAGGTTGAGATGGCTCTACAGAAGCACGTGAGAATACCTGCAAACACTTTATTTCAAATTTGAACACCTCTTCACATAAACTGCTGTCTCAAGTAAAATGGGAATACCTGGGTAAAACCAGACTATTTTCCCTATGGATCTAGAACTGTTATCATCTCCAGAAACAAGCAGACTTTCTAAAAAAGAGGAAAAGTTCCTGTTCCCACCACAGATGATCCAGATGGGCAGAGTGCTGGAATGGCAACGTGACCAACTGCTGTGTAGGCATCCAGCTGAAGGGAGCAGCTTTGCTCTGGCCTGTTTGCCAGGCTGTTCTTGGAGAAACACAGCAATATTGACAAACAAGATGTGCAGACACAAAGCCACCGTTTCCATGTGGAATGCTGCCCTGGGAGCAGGGTGTGTGTGGCTGGAGGGCTGCCTGGGGCTGGTCACAGCTCTGCAGGAAGGAGATGTGGTGCTGGGAATCCAGCAGCATGATGGCCCATGATGAGAGGGAGGGGAGGGAGGGGTGTGGATGTGGTGCTGTAGGCCCAGAAGGTGGAGTTTTGCCGTCTGCTCAGAGCAGCTTGTTGTAGATGTCTTTCCAGGTTGCAATAAATCAAGTAAGTTCCTCTGAAATGTCTGCTGGTGCGATGTGGTTTGGGCAGAGACCTCTGTGAGGATGGGGTGGTTAAGCTGTCTGGTTGTAGACACCTACTGCTTGTCAGCACGTTCACTAGTACAAAAGCATTCACTAGTACTCCCGAGACCTTGCTCAGTGCATTTCCATATGCCCTAAGTAAATGCAAGCAGCCCCTGAAGCGTAAGGATGCCCATCTAAAGGGCGCTACATAGTGTAGTTTTATCAGGGCAGAGGTCATATCATCAGGTGCCTAAATAACAGTCCCGTTATGATGCCTCCTCAAGCTTTCCAAGTAATGGATAACCCTCAAGGGAAGGCTGGGAGGAAAATGGATGATGCCCCTTCTCTTGGAATGAGGCAGCAGGAGAAGACAAATGGTTTGATGCTGAGTAGCCGTGATGAAGAACTCCTTAAGGGCTGCTCAAATTAGTTTTCCATGTGTGATGTAGTTCAGTGTGGAAACTTTGTTCGTCTGCTTTGAGTGTGTTGTAGTGATTCGATGCACAAGCATTTAAGATGATTCATAAGGGATAAGGTGCAATTTCTTGACTTCTATCTGTTGTCCTTGTTTGCTGGAGGTGTTGGCCCAGCCCGGACAAAAGACAGATGGCAGATGAACCTGCAAATAGAAGCACGAGGACTGCTCCAGATAGCCAGCTGTGAGGTGGTGGTAATCTGTAATTATGAACAGCGTTAGAAGGAGGACCTGTGTACTTCATTCTAGGAGCTGCCTATGTCTACACACACCCGACCATCTTCTCCTGAGGGGTTAGCGTATCGTCCAAAGAAAAGGGCCACGAGTCCTCATGTTTCTGAAAATGAGGCCCTCCTGCACTTTGCTGTTGTGTTATTTGATGTTTAATAAAGCCAAGAATTCTCTTCCTGTGTCTGCTATGGAAATTTTAAGTGTTTCTTAAAAAAGATAGGATGTTGCCATTTTTAAGTGCTAGTAATGCTTGCAGTGTAAAATAGATATTATTTTATTCACGTCTGCCTTTTTGCAAAAACTGCTGTTTGTTCAGTTACAGTGCACCCTTGGCAATGAAATGGAAGGATTTATGGATTTGAAGAAGTGGCATTGTGATACTGTGGTGTTTGGCTTTGGCAGGCTGTTATTAAAGTGACCAGGAATAAATGTAACAGAACAGTTTGCAAACTGAGTGGGACAGGGAAGTTTTCGTAGGAGTTCCTGTAGTTCCTGGTGCTCAGAGTGGTTCAAACAAACTGCAGAGAAACCTGGAGATTGGAGGGAATTGCTATGAATACAGGCAAAAATGGCTAAAATGTGTCCTAGGTACCCATTCTCTGCAGAGCTTGTAAAGTCAGTTAAATTTAACTAGTTCCAGGGTTTGTGGAACAGCAAATGAAGGAAGTTAAAGACATGTCAGTGACAAGCTCTTTAAAGTAGTTTGTTTTGATGCTTCTTAAAGGCTTCTTTGTGAGGGCTTTAAGTAGTTATTCTGTTTTCAGAGATCCATGCAGAACTGCATCGTTCATAAGAGCAGAACTGATGTGGGAATATTTAATCTGTGCGGTTGCTTTCCTTAGTGTATCTCTGTCCTTATCTTGATCAGGAAGCTGGCCATGAAAGCCAGCTAGCTGCAAGAGTTCCTTTGCTGGCTCCACTGGAAGGTGGAACAAGAGGTTGCTGCTAGCTCGAGCTGCAGGTGGTCTTCAGTGCTGCATGGATTGAAGGAATGGGAATTTTCTGGTGGTTTCAGAGTAATTGTTTATTCCAAATCCTGTTCCTGACAGACAGGATAAGCAAAGGAGATTGCTCACTTTCCCTTTCTAGTTCCCCTTAGACAAGAACCTTGGCAATTAACAAAACCGGCTGTTTTTTTCCCCCTTTTGAAGCTGACAAGGGAAAGCTGTGAAGCTGGGTACACAAGGCATTGTATGGTATCTGTAAATATAAGGATGACCTTCTGCAACCTCCTCTGAAAGAACACTGCATCCTTTTGCTATCGCCCAGATAATCCCCATCCTGCTTGGCTTCTGGCCACCAGGAAGCTCGGTCCATGTGGCATCGGGGCCCTTGATTAGTGAGAGTGGCCACGTGGAACAGAGATACTGGGTCTAGTGTCCAGTTCCAACCAGTCCGTACCGAAACATTTTAACTGAGGGTGCATTTATTACATAGTCAAACATCTTCACTAATTGTGTTTTACTCGAAGCGGGAGGTACTGCCTGAATTAATAGTACTGTTCATTCAGCCAGGTTTTACCACGGGGTACATAAGTGCATTTACCATTATACTATAGAACATGTATTGTATACTTAAATCCTAGACTTTAAAAATACCCCAACCTTTTGAAGCATACTTAGTCTCGCTTAAAAATATCCAACAAAATGTGAAACTGCTTTCTGGGCGTAATAAAAGCGTGTTGCAAAACAAGGAATTCTGGCAAGAGTTATCATTGGAAAAACTGGTGCAAAGCATTGTATTCAAATCTGTGTAGACTTTGTGTCTTTGCTGATTGCTTCTCCAGATTTTTTTGTGTGAGGATAATGTTTTGGAAGGCATAGGAAGAACTTGTAGTTGTAAGATTCCTATCATTTTTGTTTGTTTTATTTCTTTTTTTTCACAAGGAATTGAAGTATAGCTTTATGTATTTACAACTCAAAATCCATAACCTACTCCTGCTATGGGAAAGAGTGTGTGTGCAGTGAACATTAGGGGAAAAACTCATTAAGAGCTCTCCTGTGACTGTTTCTTCAGTTTCTCACATAAAGTGTAACATTTTAGTCCAAATATTTACATTCTTTCCCAAGTGTTTAGCTTTGAGATTTCTGTGGGGTTTTTCTTGTTTGTTTGTTTTGATATTTCAATTGGATATTTCCTTTTCTCTTCCATTGCAAAAGTATCAGGAAGTTTATTGCTGTAATGGGGGGGGGTATTTCTTATTGAATCCCTTCCTGCTGTAGAGAGAAGTCTGAGCTGCTCGGAGCTCTGGGATGATGACGATGATGATGATGATCACACTTAGGCTTGCTGGTCTCTTGGCTGCTCTGAATATTCACAGCTATGTGGCAAGCGTTGGGGGTCACCTTTTAAAGACTTCTGCTATTGAAAATTGGGAAGTGTGAGAACCTTGAAATGAAAAGGTGGGAATTGCACAATCAAACACAGCTCCAGAAAAATCAACTTGTGCTTCAGCAGATGCCAGACCAGTAAACCTGGGCTCCCACCATGCTGACTGGGAGTGGCATTGCTCCTCAATTGGAGCATGGTTGCTTTCTGAGCAGTGGTAGGAAGCCCAGTGAGCACCAGTGTGAGGAGCTGGCACTGCCTGGTGGAGGCAGCTCTAACCTCAGCAGCTGTGGTGGGGCTGCTGCAGAAAAAAAACGCATGTAGCTCCATCTGGGAGTGAGGTGGGTCCTTCGTGTCTGGTGGGATGTGCGTTGAGCTGTGCTCACAAGCTCAGTAATAGCCATGGTTTGGTTTGCTTCTGTAGGATGTTCAAGGGAAAGGTGGCATGCAAAGATTTTATTATTTTAATCTTTTCTTCCTGGTGGCACTACCCAAAATTGCCAATCTGTCTTAAACATAACAGACACTGCATTTCTTCCAAAAACATTTCTGGGCTTTATGGTTTGTGACAGCTCCGGACTTTCAAATTTTGAGGTCAGAATTGCTCTCTTGAGAGCATGTCCTACAGCTTAGTTCTGGGTTTCCTGGTTTCCTTACTCTGTGCAACCAGGTTCTGCGTGTTTGGTTTTCCACTGGGCAGCATTTGTTGGAGATTGGGGGTTCCCCCAAGTTGGCTGCAGTGGTGTTAGTCCCCAAAAGGGGCTGGTCTGAGTGCTTGGGGATGGGCATGTCCAGAATCCCCAGAGCTGCTGCTGCTGTTCTGGAAAGGTGAAGGACCATCTGATACCCAAACAGGAGGAAATAGGGATGGGCAAAACAATCATCTTGTGGTTTTAAAACTGTTGTGGATTTCCCATTACAAACAGTCTAAGTAGAGGTTTTAATTTTCTTGTGGACTGTTGTCCATATGATTTGCATTCCCATGTTTATAGACACATTCCTCTGATCCCTGTGGCTTCACTAGTGAGGCAGAAAAACATAGCTAGGTTTCTCCCAAATTCAGAGTTCATAATGTTTTATATTAGTGTACTGCAGAATTTCATAGGGAAGAAAGAAGTAATTTATTCAGGAAAAGCTTGTTCCTTGGTATCTCCAAAAGGCTCTCTACTGATACTTTTCTTCTTTATAAAAATAATTCTTTGGAGACATATGAAAAACTGGTTGTTATTTTGAGTATCTGAATGTTTGAGCACGTAGCTTGAGGGTTTAGGGGAATGATTTATATTTTTTTCTAAAAAAGCTATCAAGTACCTGAGTGCTGTCACTGGAAAATTTGTGATAAGTGTATTTTGAAATAACACATTAAGTGTCACAGGCTCCTGCAATCAGGAAAAACACCTTTGTACGCTCAGTTTGATGGTAACTTGTTTTTCCTGAACCAAGCTGTTGAGTGTTTTTGTGTGATAGTTGCAAGCTTTTCAATTATTGTAGGATATCATGTGTTTGAGACTGAAGATTTTTATACTGTTAAATATAAACTTTAAAAAATATGGTCAGTGTAGCACTGACACACCTCACTGTTGTTGGCTCAAGTTAAGCCAGACCCTGTAACTGGTTCCCTCTCCTCATGGTAAGGAGCAAATTGAACTTACAGGGGTTTATTCTGTGTTGGCTCTGGTTTGTTCTCTAGATGCAGTGCCTGTGCTGAGGTTTGCAGTAGAAGAGCTGTAAATATTGATGATGCAAATAATGCTGGTTTGGATGAAGATAACTGGAGGGAGGAAAGAAGAAAAACTTGTTGCTGTTTGTGGCTGCAGTTGTAGCTCCAAATGTAATTTAATAGTTTACCAGTGGAATAGTGCGTGAGGTCAGATGGAGCTCAGACTAGGAAATAACAGGGTGATTCACTTCTCCAGAACTGCTTTGCTTTGCTTTTACTTTTAAACAAGTCTTAATTGCAAAAGAACAGAGTAATGTAATTATCACATTGTTGCTAATGATAACTTCTCCTCCTGCTTAATGTTTTTGTTGCTCTGCAGCTAATGCTTTACAAAACCCCTTCAATTAAGTGGCAAATGTTTTAAAACAAAGATTTGGGGTTTTTTAGCATTTATTACCTTTTGACATTTTCTTTTGACTGCAGGAACAAAAGGACACTTGTTTTCCTATTCTTACTTGGCCAGAATACAAATCAAAATAGCAAAATAACTACTGCATTTGGAGGGTGGCAGCTTTAATAAATCAGTTAAATACTTCAGAGTTCATAATTCTTCCTTTTTTCAGTATGGAGAGTTTTTTATGAACACTTTAATGCTTTACCTCGAGTATTGCCTTGAAGACTTGAGACAAAGTGCAGCACTGTTCTGTTTATAGTAGCTGCAAAAAATTACCGATTTCCTCCATAAATCACTGGAAATGATTAGAAGTATGCATTTTTCAGCAAAAGTAACATTACACTGTATTACTCCCTTGGATTTATTTTTTTTTAAGGAAGGCTGTTTTGGAGTGCTACAAACAAATGAATAGTTGTTGTTATGGATTATTATTGAAGTCATTTAGATGCTGCATTAGAGTGGTGTGTTCCCTGCTTCGCAGGAGCTGTCACCACACTCCAGCTTAGGTCCCTGAAGTAGCAGTAGCTTATAGCTGTGCAAAATTCTTAAATTTGATGAAGCAAGAATTTATTTTGCAAGGCTACTAGTGGCACAGGAATATCACCTAGGAATAGGAATAAAAAGAACCTTCTTCCTCCTCCTCTTGGTGTCTTTTGCCTCCTTTCTTCATTCATCTAGTACTTCTTTCCACTCCTCTTTATTAGCAGAGGGGAGCTGTAGGGAGGAGGGAGTCACCTTCTCTAGATTATAAATGCTCAGGTAGCGTGTCATCTAGTTCTTGAACCCAGGAGCTTTGTGAAAGGATCTTGGAACTGGCATATCAAACGGAGAGGACAAGGATGTCTTGCATTTGGGGTTGCTTTTACAGCCTTCTCCTAATGTGTCAATATAAATCCCCAACGAGCCCGTTTCCCTGTGCAAAATAAAGGAGGTTTGGGTTGTTAAACAGACTATTTAATTCCACTTGTTTTCAGTTTTCTGTATAAAAGATCCTATTCTTTGCTCACGGATCAAGTCAAACTTGTTGGGTTTTTTTATTCAAGATGCTTGTGGCAAAGCACTGTCTAACTCTTGCGTCTCAATTGCTTCACTCCGTTGGAAGCAGTTTTCTTTGATAGTGTGTCAAAGCTTATTAAGCTCTTGACATTAACTACTGTATTAAATATAAAATGTTGCATCCTAAAGTTGTCTTGCTCTAGTTTATGTGGTTGTTTTCTTTTGTCTGGGAATTCTACTGACATGTTGTAAGGCAGCTGCAGTTGGGAACCTGCTGCAGTGTCTTGGAAGCCAGCTGAAGTATCATTCTTTGTATGTGCTTTCAAACCACTCTTTGGCTGAAGACAGGGTAATGATTCTTCAAGCCTGATATGTCAGAGTGTCCTGTTGAGGAACTGTTTTAACTGAGGTGGTTTATTCAGTCCGTCAGGGGCTGTGTGTGACAGGGCATGGAGAGCAGGACGGAGGGACCTGCCCTTGGTGCCCTCCCCAGGCAGTAACTCAGCGGGGCTGTGCTCCTGCTCTCACTTGCTGCCTGTTTCCCCCTCATTGTGCAGTCCTGCCCTATCACTCGATAGAGCTGGACAGGAAGCACGGAGGAAGCGAGTGCCACGGCTGGCTCAGAATGTTCCAGGGCCACTGGAAAGTCTGAGCAATGGCCTGGGTGAGAAGAACAAGACCTTATTGACAGGGTTCAATCCTAGTCTGGTCTGTTTTCCATCAACCTCCTAAGTAATCACAGCATTTCTTTTTTTCATCTCCTTTGCACTCTCTGGGTCTCGTGCTTTCACCTCCTTTTTTTTTATGTATTGATTTTAGTGCACGGAGCAATCAAGGAGAATTGGGAGGTGTCCTTCCCTCTGATCCATCTCTGCTAAATCATGGAGGCATTACTAATGAAAAAGATAATGACATTAAAGGTAGTTGTCATTTCCCCACTATTGCCCCCATGTTTTCCAGAGCTTCCATAGCACATTCTTTGAATTTCTCCTTTAAATAGGGTCTTGTTCTTTTCATTTGGTGTACAGAAGCACCCACTGCTCCAGATCAGCTGGTGGCACCGCCTGATGGCTGCTGGGTTATGGCATTGTAAAGTTATGTGCAGTTAAGTTTAAACATGTAAGCACAGGTGGCATCTTGTGTCTTTATGGTCTTTGCGCAGCAAGTCAATTGATTCTGGTGGAATGCTCTCACATACTAAATGAACAACCAGTTCAAAAAGTCACTGAAAAGATGCAGCCTCTTTCAGCACGGGCAATACTCACTGAATTGGTTGGTGAGGGCCCTTCTGGAGGGGAAAACTTTGCTGGGTTTGCTTTCATGGTGTGTACGCAATTATAAGGATAATATGACTTATTATTTTTGGTAATCCTGGCAATAGTGATGCCAGGGAAATCATCCCATTTCTGGAAAGTATGCACTAGCCTGTATTTTTAAGTATTTGCTTTTGGGGAGTTTAATAATTTAGGCTTGACAAGGATTTAAAAGGAAAAAAAGGAAAAAAAAAAAAATCAACCCAAAACACAACCCAAACCCGAAACAACCCGAACTCTTAAGCCTCAGTGATATATAAAATGTGAAAATGGCTTGTACTCTGCAGTATAAGCACAGGGTGTGCAGGGGAGGTTTCTGAAAACTGAGCTGGTCAGGCTGGCACAACTCTCGCTGCCTTTGGAGGGCTTTGGAAGGGACACGTGTGTAGGGGACACGTGAGTGTGACACAGGGCTAGGGGGGCCCATCAAGGTGCAGAGTGTGCCAAGCTTGCACTAGTCTTCCTAGAATGTTTCTCCTTCCCTATCTCCAAAATAGTTCAAATTCAATAACTGTGGTTAGGATATTTTGGAACGATGTCCCCAGGCACTTTATAATGGAGCTTGGGAAGAGATGGGAGTCCTCGACCAGCATTTGTAAGCAAGTTGTCTTAAAATATACTGCTGCTTAATCTAAAATTAACCGAACAGCATCTATAGTATTTTTAGGTCACTGTATAAATGTGGAGAAATCCAAAATACATGCTTGTTGCACAGTCGACTCACTTCAACTTTTTTTTTCTTCCCTTCTTTTGAGACCTGAACCAGTCCAGATCTCCCAGGCCCATTCCCTGTGTTTCTAACATTTTTCTCTATCTTTCTCTTCCCAGGATGGATCGTACTTGGCCGAGTTCCTGCTGGAAAAAGGCTACGAGGTGAGTGACTCGGTGACCAGCTGATGGGGCCGGCTGGATGCTGCAGCTCCAGCTTCCTCTGCTCCCGTCCTTCTCGGTGTGTGTTTTCCACTCCAGCCCCAGATAACGAATCAAAAACTCCGGAGAGGAATGTGCAGCATGGCCTGTAATCGTGCCAGCGTATTGTCCTATTTATCGTGCAATGTCCACTGGTGGATCCCCTCCTCTCCTCAGGGTATAGCTGCTTTGCATGTTTCCCGCCAGCTCAGATAAGAGGCGACCTGTGTGAGCCAAAGCTGCGAGGAATTGGGGGAGAATTTGTGATGCAATGGACCACAGAAGGGAATGGGTTTCTCTTGTTTGTTCTCCTCCCCCCTCTCGCTACACTAAAGGCCATTTTATTTTGTCAGTTTTACTTTAGCAGTGAAAACCTTGCATTTTGCTTCCTCTGCTTCTCCTGCTTTAATTGATCTGCTAATTGGCGTTGAGTTTTCAGTGCTGCAAATTGATCATTTTTGCTATTTCTCCATCTGTTTGGAGAAGAGAGATATCATTGTGGTGGCTTCTGCTACTTCGAAGGCAAAAGCATGTGCTCCCTCCCAGTCCACAGTGAAGCTGGGAACTGCTCACTGTAACTAAAATGAAGCTACACCCTTTCCAGAAGGGAGAGGTTACAGCACTTGGGTAGAGGGTTTTTTCTTTCGCTCCTGAACTCTCCATCTCTCTGTCGGAATTCTCTCCTGTGTTCCCAGTTAGAGACCACGGTTCCTGAATAACTGAACACAGGAGTATGTGTGATAGCTGATTGCTTCCCTAAGATGGTCGTTTGACTTTTAAAATATTTCTATCTACTGAAAGATCAAGCTTGACTGAGAAAAGCCCACTTACATTCTTCACTAGATTAACCAGTTTGCACACATTTTGGCTTGTCACAAAGTTTGCATTTCACCTGTCCCATCCAGACAAAGGTACCTTTCATCACTTTTTACAGTAATACTGCTGTCATGGATTAAGCATTTGGCAGATTTTCTTTCCCTTGTGTGTGCATACCAGAAAAAGGAGTGGGAGAAAAAAAAAAGGAAAGAAGAAAAGGCTGGTTTTGCATGTTTTCTTGTTATTGCTGGATGCAACAGGCTCTCTGGAATTGTTTATTTGCTGAAACTTTTTGAAGTCCTGGGGTGATTGCATTTAGCACATCTCACTGGTCAAATGTTGGTTGTTCAGTCATTCAGCTGACACAAAGCTCCTGCAAGCACAGTCTTTCATCAAGCTTTGAGTGGGCAAGACTTGGCTTATTGGTCACTCCTTTGCCTGAACTTCAATTTCAGCATGACTTCATTCAGAGATAGGTAATTGAGAGCTCAAGAACTCTCTCATCAGCACTTTAATCCAAAATATTTAATTTTGCTAGAAGAGTTGTAGAGCACTTCAGTTAGCTTCCCTGAGAATAGTTTGATGCTTTCAAACTGCAGAGTCAGATTTTTTTACTCACCAAAACAGATGTTCAGTGAGTTGGAAATATTTTGAGTACTCTTTTCTAAAATACATTTGGGCCTTGTAGCTGCTGCTGCTTCTTTCCTCTTGTCTTTTTCTTCCCTCCTCTCTTCTCTGCCCCTTCTTGCCTTTCCCTGGCCCCATCTCCTGCTGCTACTTTTTGCATGCCCATCATCTCTGTCTCCAGAAAGACTTCTCTGCAGTCAGGGAGAAGTGGTTATCTTGGGATTCACGTACCACTCCTCCACCTCCAGTAAGGCTGGCAAGCTGTACTCACTAGGATATGGTGCTCCAGGGCAATCCCATGTGTTTTTGGTACTGTGTAATGCTTTGGCTGCTCGTGGTGTCAACAAGGGAGAAGGTGAAACCATTCAGGGGCACTACAATAAATCTGACAGCATCAGAGCTCATCTCCAAGTATTTTGTTATGATTTGGATAACTGTCTGCCCTTAAGAATAGAAACAAGCTCCAATTATCTGATATTAAGGTTAGGCTCATGTATATGAAAAGAGCAGTGATGATGAACACTCACCACTTTCCTCTGTATTTCTCCTCAGGTGCATGGCATCGTTCGTCGGTCGAGTTCTTTTAATACAGGCCGGATTGAACATCTCTATAAGAACCCACAGGCTCACATTGAAGGAAGTAAGGCTTTGTTTTTATATTTAAGATGTTTTTGTTTAGTCTGTGGTGTGTGTTTGGTGGAGAAGGGTCCCTGGGAGCAGGAAGGCAATCCTAGCTTCCTCTATATAAATGTTATTAATGAGTAGTTACTTTTAAGTTGTGCTTGAGTTAAGATTGGTTATTTTTTGAAAAAACAAACAAACAAACAAAACCCCTTGATAGGTAAGCTTCCCCCTGGTTGTGTTAGCTGTCTGCTCTGTCTCAGAGAGAAAAGTGATGATTTTCATTTGAAAATGTGACACAAAGCACAGATGCTCCTGTGTGTGTGAGTTACCAAGAGGGGAAAACACAAGCAGGGCCCAGGAAGGTCCTTTCCGTGGTTGGAAATGCTGACACCAGTGATCAGAACATGGTTGGGTCTGTGCAAAGGGCTTTGTGAGGCTGAAAACACTGAGATATCAGAATAGTAACGTGGGGTTTTTGAGGAAGTTATCTTAAGCACTCCACTTCTGTTTCCTCATGGGCTTGTTAGTGCCTGGTGGAGGTGGAGGTCTGGGGACAGCCTCTGTGACAGCATGAATAAAACATGATCAATTCTTACTGATGGCAGGAAGAAAGAAACTTTGGTTTCATATATAATGTGACTTGGATTTCACTTGATCTTTGCTTGTAATTTTAAAAAAATATTTAACTTTTGACATTATTTCCATGGTATTTGCTGTGAATACTTGCTACTTATAGTGTTTTGCTGCTTAAAATATCTGATTGAGGGAGAAGTGAAATGGGTAGAATATCCTCCTGAAGAACACTGAAACCTGTGCTTCTGTCAGGGACAGCGTAAGGACCGTGTTTCCCATGACTTGCATTCATGGCTCACAAGGTGAAATGAAACAAAAGATACCCAACAGGGACCTGTGCATTGTGAGGACCATCTTGCGAATATGAAAAGAATATGTTTGAGAAGACAATGTAGATCGTGATAAATACATATATGAATATTTGGGGAAAGGGATGGAAGAAAGCAAAAAGAAAGCAGACCTTAAATGTCTTTCCCCACTTCTTATCTCATTTTCCTTTAACTGAGGAATGCAGCCATATGAATGGCAGGAGGAGGAGGAATTGGACTTGGAATATCAGGAAAGGCTGCTCCATGGAAACTGTTTGGAAACAATGGGTTTCCAGGCAGTGCTGGAGGAAGCAAAGAAGCAATAGTGGTAGATGTGAGCAAACCCTAATTTTGCCTTTGTCCTATGTGTTCTTCCCATGAGGAGCTGATTACACATTGCAAGATGATGAGCTGTATAGACAGTAAACCTCTTTATAAAAAAAAAAAAAATGGGAGAACAAGAAGGAAGGTGTTTCCTGAAGTGAGCTCTCCAGCTATTGCTTGCTAAGGAGGTTTTTAGACTGGATAACATTACTGAAACCCGAAGGTTTTGACATTTGATCTGTGAAACGTGGTGTGTTCCAGCACAGCCTGTATGGAGCTGGTGCAGGAGTGAAGGCACCAGCTGATGTGTACACTCAGAACGGGTCAGTGAGTGGAAGATTGGAAGCATAAACTAAATAATGCGCTTTTGTTGTTGTTTGTGACTGAAATTTTGTATACGACATTGATCTAACATACAGCCTGGGTTAATGAAGTGTAAATTATTAGACAAATGATATAAATGTTGCTGGGTAAATCAGATTATTGAGAAGAGAGTCTGAAATGGTATTCATTGCTCCTGCAGGGGAATGAAACAAGCAAAACCTTGTTCAGCTGCTGGTGTCTTAACTTTTTCCAGTAAATGTTCACTTGGATTTTAAGCCTGGAATAGGATTTGGACCAAGAATGCTGTATTGTTCTGGGACTAAACTCTATTAACTCTGTGTTCTTAAATTCTGAAGACATGAAGCTGCACTATGGTGACCTCACGGACAGCACCTGCCTGGTGAAGATCATCAATCAAGTCAAGCCCACTGAGATATACAACCTGGGAGCTCAGAGCCATGTCAAGGTGGGTAGCTTCGAGCACTGAGAACGGTGAGTGAACATGTCAGAATAAGTGAGGTTAAATTGTCATTATCAGCAAAACCCACAGGTTTAAAAACGTGACTTTTCTACCATCTGAAACAGCTTTTCCTGTAGAGTTTGCTGCTGATCAGTCCTCCTGGAGAAGTTTTGCAGTGTTGTTAGGCCAGGCTGGCTCAGAACCGCATCATTCCATTTGTGTTAAAATCAATGCCTGTGTCTGAGTGTGGCACCTGCAGAAAGGCTTTGCCCATACCACTTGTGTGAAGGGGATGCTCTGACCTACAAGTAGAGAAAACAGCTTTGCTGCTGCTTCCAGTATTAGAACATTTCTAGGGTTTTGGTTGGAAAAAACAAGTTACACAAAGTGGAACAAAAAGCACTTGTTGAAGATGAGTAACTTGACCCTGCAAGTACTGCTGCATCATAAGGGAAGAAAATGACTGGTGGGGGGGGTGACTGTAATTTGCATTTTACATATGTTAAGCTGCTTTGCTGTATCATGGAAAAGATCAGTTTACTAACAGGTGACCTCTATTTACTTGCAAAAACTTAATTCATACTTCACATCATGATACCAAACTGAAACTGACGGCCAGGTAGCAAATTGCCATGAAAATAAGTTGTATCCTTATTGTGCGTGATGTGAAAGCCTTCTGAAGTGGAAATATTCTCTGGCCTCTTTTGAGGTGAGAACTGAGGGAGCATTTAAGCCTCATGAAAATCAGTTTAGCTTTAGTTTTGTAAGTCAGGAGGGAGTAGAACTTGGCTACCTGTTAGGGGTGAATGTCTTCACCAGAGGCATGAACAGCTCTTACCATTGAACTTCAGTTAAGTAAACTTGCTGTTTTTGCCTCTGTGCATCATGTTTGGGGAAGGAGGGAAGAGAACTTCTAATCTTAGCTTGCTTCACATTCTGGTGACTTTGAACTGGTGACGTCTTCAGTATTTTTTGGTGGTGTTTATGTTGGCTTGTGTTTATGCAGAATAAAGTTTTCTATCACTCTCACTTCCAGTTAGTTTATGTGAGCCTTGCTGAAATGAAGGAAAATAAAATAATAGGAAGTTGGTCTGGTTTCCTGTAGGAAACCAATGAAGATGAAATTGGTTCTTGGAATGAACCCACAGTAGTCTGGGAAATACTGTCAGAGAAGACGTTTTTCTGAATCATAAATAGTGAGGACTGTGACTCATAAAGTAGGTCACTGAGAGGCTGATCTGATCTTGTACCCAGGAGAAAGTGAGAGAAGATTGAAACTTGTTCCTCATTAAAAACAGTAAACTTAACAGAGTGATATCATCAGTAGGAACAAATTATCCAGTGTGCATTCCTGCCTGTTTTGGTGAGGAATGGGGATTAGCTCTCCACACTGAAGCTTCTCCACTGGATGTTCAGAACAGTAGCACATTCACTTCACAGTTACTAAGTAAACAGTTTAGCCTCATTTTCTCTTCCCAGTCTTTATACATCCTGCTGCTTTGGCTTTGGGTGCTCTGGGGCTCTGGAGTGCTGGCCATGATGTGCTTCCAGTTAATTGGGTTTTATGGGAGTGACTGTTTACAGCACGTTGATTCTAAATAATAATCTGTTACAGTGAGCAGGTAGCATGCAGGTGAATGAATCTGAATTCTGTTATCCTGAACTCTGTATGTCTTGAAAATCAATTATCCAAATGCCAGGTTGGCTGAAATGATATAAATGCCTCTCCTTGCACAGTGCACATAGATAGATACAAACTTGTAACTTTTTTTTATGAAGGACAAATGATCTCATCAGTATTTCACTGTGCTGTAAGATTTGTTTGAGTTGTACTAAACTGGTAAATATTTTTTTTACAATTTTCTGGAGCGAGAAGGCAACGTAACCTTAATAAATATCTCTTGCTTTCAGCACTTGAAACTCATTACTCTGAGTGGTTAACGTAGGACTGAAGAAATGTCTCTGGTTTTCTGGCTATTGCTGCCCTAGCAGTTGTGTATTCAACATCCCAATCCAATCTGGCTGCAGTGAGAGCCACAACCACTCAGTTCACTTCTTTATGTTGTATAGGGTAGTAGAAGGTTATTTTGCCCACATTTGTTGCCAGGAGGCCCTTAGTCTCAGGAGGCCTTTAGTCTCCTCTTTCCCCATGCTGGCAAAATTAAAGAACTTATCAATTTCTGATCATTTTGTGGTTTTCATCTGCATCTAATACTAACCCCTAATTTCTATGAACCAGACATGTTATGAACTACTAATTGATTTCAACTGCATGCCTGTTAATGTGGCTATGTCTATTTTCATCCTAATGATGCTCCTTCTGCGTGTGTGTGCTCACCAGGCTGCTCCCACCCTGCGGTGCTTCCCCATCCTGGGCTTGTTTTTTCTGTTTGATGTAATCTTGCTTACGTGAAACTGCTGGCTAAATAATTCAAGGAATTAATTGTAGAGCTTTCCCACTACTGCATTAGTAACAAGGCTTATAATTGTGCTTTGCAGCTTGCATGGTAAATATTTTATGTACCATTCCTTGTGGTTCTTATCATTCAGTTTGCATTGTTGGGCTGTTATATTATTGCACAGGTTTTGAGCTTATGAATGTCACAGATGCTCACAGCTTCTGGGAAAACTAATGGATTTTTTTGTGTTTTCTGGAACAAGCAGTTTGGCTGTTCAGTGTAACAAGATCTAGTCTAGTTAATTGTAAAGAATGTATGCAGCACTCTGTTGTAGAGATGTAGTAAGACTTACTCATAGGCCAAAAAAAGCCTAGAAGACCTTAATTTCATGGAGTTAGAGAATTGTATAGTCATGCTTTATAGGATATTTTATTGTCTCAAGATGATATCAAGTTACTTCTAATTTAGCAGGTATGGCAGTTCATTTTACTAGCCGAAAAGTTATTGTCCAGACCTGATTTGTGCTATAAGACAACTTCAAATATAGAAGCTCCTGCCCTGGGGTGCTTCTAATGAGTGTAGGTCCCTGCATGGGCCTGTGGTCCCATTCTTGGTACCTGTCCCTCTCCTATCACCTGTGTCCTGGCAGCTCATAACACCAGCCTCATGAGCACAACCTCATGAGAAAAGGCAAATTCTGCCCAAAATACAAAGGAATAGACGTGAGCCAGGCTCCTCCTGTCCAGCAGCTCTGCTGCTGGTGTCAGCCAGGGCATGATCCGGGGAGGTGCTGAGCAGCCTTAGTGCTGTGCTAAGCTGGGGTTCCTGGTGGGATGGAGCCACCAGAGCAGAGTGAATCTTGGGTGTTTGTGCTGTGTTCTGCTGCCTGGAGCTTCAGCTCCTTGTGTAATCTGATTCCTTCAGCAACCGGGTTTTAGGTAGTTTTGCACTTGAGTTATTCTGGGTGATTTTTTTTAAGTAATACTTGCAGTACCTGTTCAAACAGATTTTGTGTGTGGCCCAGAAAGAGAGGTAATTGCAGTAATAGCTACCAATTGGGATTTGGTGTCTCTCTTCCCTCAGTCCACTAAATATTTATGGCAGCTTTACAAAATCTTTGTAATTGCAGCTTGTATTGTCAGGCTAAAGAGATTTAAATCCAAGTGTTACTAAGGAACTTAGTGCGACTATTAGTTTTATTAAGCAGATTAACTTTAATAGTTAAATATATGTATTACGGCTGCAAATGTTATGAATACATAAAAAGAACAATGGGATAACACGCTCAGTGGTACTGGTGTGTATTAGCAAATTGCTCCCCAAACCAAGTACTAGTTATGTCAATACCAATGAGAAAATGAAGGTATTAAGTCTCCAGGTATGTTTTAATGCCATAGAAGATCTCTCATGATTTGTGCTGCCGGCTGGTATTGCTTCTGGGCCCTCCTCTTCCTCCTTGCTTGTTTTCCCCTTACTCACCCCCTCTGTCCCTAAACAACCACCTCTCCTCCTACTCTTTCTCTGAGGAAGGGTAATTTTTCCTTCTCCATAGAAGAATACACAAGAATTCCTATGCTTTTTGGATCACTGCCATTTTTTTTATAGCTTGTGTGAATAACTTGCTACATTTTTGCTCATTTTTAATCTTTCATTTTGTTGTTTTTTCTTATGGATCATTTCCAGGGTAAATGCTGAAGCACATTTCTACCAATATGTTAATCTCGTGTATTGGGAAAACAACCACACGAAAAAAAAAATCTTTTAAGGTTTCGGTGATGTGAAAGGGACCAGACTGAGCCCTGAAACGGGACTTTTCCACATGGGTTGGTAATTTAAAGAGCAGGACACACGGTCATGAGTCTGTAGCTGAGGGTTACAGACTCCTGTGGAGGGTTCTGCAGCTCGGTGGGTGTCTCTTGCCCGGAGTTTCACAAGAGCAGGTCGGGGGCCGTTTGCAGCCGCTGTTCCTGAGCGGGCTGAGCGTTGTGATGGATGAAGTGGTGTTTATCTGTGTGACCCCGATGACGGGTAAAGCACCACCTCCTTCATCTCCTGCTTTGTGTGTGGTTTCTGCTTTAGGGCTCCGTAATTTGACTTCCTGAGTGACTTCTGAATTTTAAGTCTGGTGTAGCGAGGGGGGACGGCCACGGTTAGGTCTGATAGCTGCTGAAATCAAGCCCTCTATGAGCTCTGTTGCTACATAATTAAATTACAAATTTTAAAGTAGCTGCTTTAAAGAAAGCTTCAGAACTGACCTCTTGTTTGAGGTTATGAACGGAAGAAGGTTGTTAAATTGGGTTCCCTTTTTGGAGAAGAGTGGTTTATTATACAATTCCATTTTTACTTTCAATAACCAAATCTCTGCTGTAATTGTATCGCTTTTTAAGCGCAGAAGTAATTGCTGAAGTGATTTCTGTGCCTGGGCATAAGCGGGGAGGAGTGATCAAAAACCTCCCTGGAAGTTTTCTTCCAACAGCTGCTGGAAAGGAAGGAAAGCTGGGGAAAGGGGAGGCAGAGGCAGCTGTTGTTGCTGGTGTCACATAGATGGCAGCAGAGCCTTGTACACGCTGGAGCTGCTCCATCCTGGGATGGGGACGGGAGGGGAATGACACTTGAAGCTGACTTGTATCAGCTGCAGCCTTGAACAACTTGTCGTTAGGCACAAAATAGGAAAGAAAGCTACTATTGATAATGCGGGCGCGTAGAGGATGAAGAAGGGTATGAGATGCTATAAAGTACTGAATTTCTGGAACAGTCCCAGGTGGCCAAACTTAATCTTTTAAGGTATGTCATCCACTCATGCAACATGATTGAAATCAGCTAACATAATATGCATGTCAAAATAAAGAGACAGAAAGAAAAAGAAAGTATTCACAAGTGGCAACTGAAAGTGATCTACAGCTGCCTTGGGGTACTGCAGGACTTGGCCAGAGTGCCTATTTTTTAGTTAAGCGAGTTAGAGAAAGGAAATGTCAGTCCTCAATCAGGCAAGCATTCTTTGGTAGGGTTTGCTCAAATGTCAGCCTTTTCAGAAAAAGAGCTGCAGTCTGTTCTGCTCTGATCCCCCAAATTAGCTCTGCTATTAACACAAGTCAAGCTGCAGATCTGTCTCTAGAAGTGTTTGATTAATAAAAGTAGCGCAGTGTTTGACTTAGTATTTATGAAGTACAAAATTAATGGCTGAGGAATAGCTGCAGTCATCCAGACATTATCATATTTTGTTGTGTGCTCATCTGCATCTAAGGGTTTGTAGTAGGACAGTCCCAAAATAAAAGGCTGAATTGAAGCTTTGATGTCAAGGATTGCTCAAACGCAGGAATTTTAAGATATGGTGGGAGGATAGAAGAGAAGTTGAGAAATTATTGTTCTAGTGTGACTAGAGTAGTCTAGAAATTATGTCAAGGCTGGAAAAGTCGATGTGGGGTGTTATCTTAAAGCTACAGGGCATTTTATTTCTGGAACAGCTCTGGCTGAGCTTTAGCCTCACTGCTTATAGTTCTGATGGACCCTGTTGGGGTTTTACTCTCTGTAACCAAATGCTTTTTAAAAGCGTTGAAAAATCATTACAACAACTTGTTGATGTCTGGCAGGTTTCTATTTTGATAACAACTTGTTTCTCAAGTGACGTTTGTTTTTCTCAAATTTGATATTATAGTGATCCACCCACCCCTTCAGCAGCCTAGTAAGGAGACCGACCCACCATGTAGTGTGTTTCTTACAGGTTTAAGGAGAAGCCTGGGATGTGCTGGGCTCGGGGGCTGTGGAGAGGGGCTGCTTTTCAGTGTCGCTCACCAAACGCTGCAGAAAGTGCTAACATCACAGCTCTGACTCTGGAGCTTTTTTCATTATGGCTAAATTGCTGCTGGATGAGTGTGTCTGCATGTGTTTGGGTCTGCGTTTTTAAAATCTTTATTTAATGTCTTAAGAGGAAAGTGAATATTTTAAGAAAAATATTGATATAACAATTATATGCAATATCTGCTATTTGAATGCTGGTAATGCTCTGCTGTCAAGGAAATGCATGTGATTTGTTGGATGAGTAAGGATATGAAGCTATCTTAATCCATCTTTTCTCCTGCTAAGTACTAAGTTAATTTGGTATATCGTGTTTTTAAATTTTTATTGCTCCTCTGAACACGCTTGCATGGAGACATATTAAATTCTTGGAAGAAACAAAGCAGTTGTGTTTTTATATTTTTAGAAACCTTTTACTAAGCTGCTGTTCTGAACACTAGGAATAGAACCTGTGAATGCGCAGTAATAATGCACTGCATTGATTATTCAGATAAGTTAGATTGGCAGAACAAACGCTAACTTTTTAAAACAAGCAGTTCCAAAACTCTCTCTGTAATTCTTGGGGCTAAGTGCTCCAGACACCTATTTAAACCTCACAGAAATAAATGTTTGTGAGGGGGTTGGTGGGGAGGGAGGGTGGTTGTTGTCTCTTGCCTCTTTCCCATTGAGGTAAGGATATTAGCTTGAATGACATCATTTAATTTTCTCAATTTTGAAATGGTGTATTTGCATAACAAAGCAGTATTTTTTTTTTCCTTTAGGATTATTAGGACTGCTGGAGTGTGTGTGTGTGCATGTTTCCAGTCTTCTTGCTGAGTAACGCTAGATTTGTTCTTTGTTCTGTCTTCTGTGAAGTTTGGCTTTGTGGTTTATGCAGCTTTAAAAATGTGTGTGTATCCTCTCGACTTCCTCCAGCTGTGGAAGAAACGTTCTGTGCATCTTAAAGCCACTCGGTGGGTTTTACAGGCACGAAAAATGAGAAATAAAATATTTTCTGTGGTAAAAATAGTTTTGCTAATTCTCTTAGCGTGTAAAACAGCACAGAGAGAACTTAAAGAACACACCATTTCTGTCCAAGAGCTGTTGCGGGGAGATGCCCACGGTTAAGCTCCCAGAACCTGTGATTTAAGCAGCTCTGTGATCAGGACTGACAGACACGTTTCTATCGGTGGGGATTAATTCAACTGTTAGAACAACCCATGCACACGAGTTTCCATTATTCCTCTAATGTTTTAGAAATTGAAGATGAATCATGATTTGTTTGTGAGCTCCAGAACTGTAATAAGATAGTTTTTGCTGCTTCGCTAGTGTCAATAAATTTTGTTGATGCTGGGAACAGACAAAGTTGGTCAGTTCAGCCATGCTGAAAAATATATTGGTTAAGAAAAAATGTAAATTTTCATTTTGGGATGTTTAGGATCGTTTGATGTTGTGTTTGCTGTTCTGTTTACAGCAATGATCTTGAGGGAATTTGTATTGAATATTGCATCTCAGCAGTGTCTCCTGTGAGTGACTGTTTACTTTGTAAACAGTGTACATCTGGGATTTATTGCTAATCCACCTGAATCAGGAATCAGATTGGGTTAAAGAGTGCTGCTGCAGTTTAATCTTATTGCGATGCTGCTGTGCTGGATGTTAGCAGGCAGAAAACAGTAATTCAGGAATTTCTCAGTTCTCTTCCTCGTGATGAAGAGCTGGGCCTGAGGAGCAGCTGAGCATTCCCTGGGCTCTGGAGAGAGAACGTCGGCACCAGTGCTTGTGCCCTGGCATGCAACGTGTGTCCTGAGAAGTTAGGGCTGTTTTATGGAGCAGCAGATTGTTTGGAAAAACTTTCTTATTTTTAACTCAGTCCTGTCTGCCCTTGCACACGGAACTCCTCGATTTCTGTTAGTTTATTTTGCTCTGACTTTTTTTATATGGAGCTGTATCAAGCATCTTTGGCACTAGACAGGAGGAGTGCTGGTGGTTTATCCTCCTGTGCAGCCATCCAGACTAGCTTTCCATTACCTTAATTTTTCATTAAGTGTTTACTGAATATATTGGCTTGCATCATCGCATTATGAATGCCTGAACTGCAGTTTTCCTGTAACTGTGTGATGCTGAGAAATAGCATTTTAATTTCAGCCAGACATTCTTGCATAATGTTGCTTCGTGGTGATGCAACTTCACTGGCATAGCATCAGAACAAAGGATGCAGCATCAAACAAGGATGGAAAAACAAATTAAAGGAAGCTAGAAGTTTGAAGCGTTGCTTTAAAGATTTTAATATCCTTAATATTCTTGAAATTTTTTTTTTAAACTTTGTGTGTGTGTGTGTTTGTGTAACAAGCCATGAGTTCTATGAAGCTTCTCTAATTTCATATTGGTGTAATATTTTTTCCTTTGACTTGTCTCTAAAACTCCACTGTGGCAAAGAACATCCTCCAGAAATGATGTATTTTAATTACAAGGCGTATGCAACCTATGTATTTAGTTAGCTGGGCAGTAAAATTTAATTGCGAAGCTGTAAAAAATGCTCCTGAAAACATTGCATACATTGAGCACACCTGAGTCTGTGGAGCTAGTAAAAGATTCGGTTAGTTTGCTAAAACCATGTTATCTAAAATGCCCATTCCACTGAAAAAGCAAAGACTAAAAATTACATTGAGTGGAAGATAAATAATTAGCATGGTACACTATGATACTGACCTATACTGCAATCTCTGCCACGTACAAAGTGTATTTATAGTATCTGTCCTTGCAAGTTTTACCTGAAATAAAATGGTATAGAATTATTCCTGTAGATTTCAAAAGGTACAACTGAAAAACAATGTGGTATGTAAATAGCTGATGAATGGGAATTCTTTTCAAACGTACTACACGAAAAATTCCCTTTTTGGGTTTTTTCATGTCCTAGGTTTTCCTGAAGCTGGTTGCAGTAATTTTAATGAAAGAAAACAGGAGTGAGGGACTTGTCAGGTCACTCGAGCCCTGGAAGGGATTCTCGCAGTGCTTGGGAGCATTTCATGCTGGCACGTTTTTGCTGCTGTTCTCTGTCTGATGCTTCGACTGTGCTCAGATTAGAGATCAGTATTTCTAGGTGTTATGCTTTTTTTTTAGATGTTTCACTGAAAGTGGCAAATTCCAGTGAGTATTCTCATTTTATAGTGTTACTATATTTGTTGCTGCATTATTTCAATATTAAATGGCTGAACAGTGGTGAGAAATACGTGTTAGAAAGTTGGACTGTAAATGTTGGATGTTAATTAAGGTTTAAAAGAATGCCACACAAGTCAGTTGAGGACCAAAACTTGGGGCAGTTTCTGGAGAATCACGTACTGTTAACCTTGTTTGAATTGTGTAAGTAGTTTATTACTTGTAATTCGTTGCCTTACGTTTGTGGTTAAGGTACTGAACTAGAATTCCTCTATAAATATTAATGTAGGGTATTCTTTATTTATACTAAATAAATCAAAGCAAATGACTTGAACTTTCTCTCCACTTAAAATAAATAATTGGAAATCTGATGATTAGCATCAAGTCATATTGAAGTCAGAATTTCCCAATAATAACATGCAACTGATCAATAGCAGTAACTTGTGGTAGTGTCAGTGTAGATTTAGTAATCTAAGAACTGTAATTTAATGGCTGAAAAATACTTGTAACACTACCTAGCATGAAAACGTGTCCTCATTCACAATTTTTCCATTGATTCTGTGGTTTCCTTAATAAAGCTGAAGTATTTTTAATCCAAGAATGGTTAGATATAAAACAAAACAAAAGCTTAGTGGGGAGGGGAAGCAAAAGAAAGTTTAATATAGTGAGACCCATGGATAAACCAGAATTGTCTGCAATATATTACCCTCTCTGTCGGCAAGTATAGATTAAGGTTGACTTTGCTTCTGTAAGCAAATGTTAACATTTTTATAGGAGGGGTATCTTTCTTAATGACATGTTCTCTGTGTGTGTTTACTGTTAGATATTAACATGTTCACAAACTGCCGTGTTAACAAAGCGAAACATGTGGCTTGCTAATGCCATGGAGTATAAATAATTTTAAGATTTAAAGGTCACGAGAACAATATATTGAAAACATAATTATGTTCCAAGGTGCAGAAGCAATTGAACCTTAATTAAACATAGCTTAAATTTTAATTTATGGTTGGATTTTTTTTTTTTGAAGTAGGCAGGCACTTTTAGGTTTGTGTGGGGCGTGGAAGGATGAACACTTTGCCTTTAATATTCGAGGAGGAACTTTTTCCATAGTGGAATTAAATGTTGTTATGAATAAAAACTTCACAAACAATTTTAGAACTTTTTGAAGTGGCTTTCCCTTGAGAAGAAGATCCCAAGGTGCACGTGGGTGTGTGGAAACCTGGTTGTCCCTGGGCCCTGGCTCGGGTGCCTTGGCTTTGGCTTGCCTGGTGTTGGCCCAGCATTGCCGGTGGTTCTCGTAGCTTCTCGATCTTCAGGGATTACTGCTATTTTTTTTTTTTTCTTTCCTTAGCTTTCAGCCCACATAAAGCAATCTGTACAACTGGATTAGATTTGCATAAAATCAGAAACTGTATACTCACTGAATTAAACCTGCTCATTTAAGATACCATTTTTGTCAGTATAAAATTGCAGTTAAAAGTGTTTGCTATAAATGCAGGTGGATGCATTTTAAAAACTTAAGCACAGATGTGTTTGTTTATAAGCATAACCCATAAAGAAGGTGAAACTTCAATGTCTAGTGTGGTTTTTTTCCTGGCAATCTGCAGTGGCCTGTTCGGACTTTGTTTCCTTTAGTGAAATTGTTATTAGTACATGTATTAGTGTATTTGCCCAGTCTGTCAGATAACACTTAGAAGTCATTTTAAAAACCTTTGCTTTAGAAATTGTGATTGAAATAAGACAGCAATAGGGAAGTGGTTATTCTTGTCAATGACTGTGATTTAATGGATCTTCCTGAAATGGTGGTTCTCCTGCAGGGTTCTAATTAATGTATTTCTGGTGAGTGGAAATGTATTGTAATTATTTTTTAAATGCTGTGTTTAAAGTGAGAGGTTGCTCACCAGACAGGCAATGAAATCTGGAGGCTACACTATCTGCACTGTTGGTTTTGACTATTAATCAGATGTACTTTATCTCCTAACTTTAATATTCTTACTTTTCTCTGTTTTCTTTCTGCATAGCACTATGTGGGAAACTCTTAAACAAAAGATGCATGAAATTATTAAGAGCTAGGATAGCAGAAAAGAGTGCTCTGTTAACTGTTTATTTAATAGTTGTTATTAAATACCACATTTACTGCATGTTGTTATAACAGTTGTTTGTGTCATGCAGATGAATCACTTGGAATGCCATTAAAGCTATTTTCCATATATTAATAATACTAAAGTATTTGTCAGGTCATGTGCTAAATGTAATAATAATAATAATCCAAGTGTGGTTGATTGGGTGTTTCATTACTTATTAAAACTTCCAAAGTTGAAGTATAAGACCGAGACTAAATAAATTAGTCCTTTTCATCTTTTTTTTCTCCTTTTTTGTCACTTCAGTTTTTCTTTTCTTTTCTTTTCTTTTCTTTTTTTTTTTTTTTCAGAGGGGTGGTAAGCATGGGGAGTATGTGAAAATATTACACTTTGGAACTGATTTAAAAGGCTTTGACTAGAACCATCTGTTCCCACCTCCTAATCTTCAAGTTGCTCTTGAAAAATAGGCCAAACCTTATCCCAGGGGGGCTAGTGGATACAACTATCTACAACAATAATAAGATGTAAAAATACAAAAGACAGAGATAGTGAAAGCCCGGTGATCTGTGGCAGCCTGCTCTTGCTTCTGGGCAGTTCTGCAGGTCTGACTCCGTGGTGGGAAGGAGACGATGGGACACACATGGGAGGGAAGCCACCTCTTTGTGTGTGAAAGTGTGACACCAGGATGATGAAATTTGGAAGAGAACATCACCAGGTGCCACGTGCACGTGCTTCCACTGTGACAGAGAAGCTGACACTCCACACGCCCCCTCCTCTCAGACCAAGTCAGGAAAATGTTCCATTATGTCACATTCAGGGCTAAAAGTGGGTGTCTGAGCATCACCTTTTCTTTTCATTAAATAGCTGTAAGGGAAGGTCTGCTGCATCATTCCAGGTTAGATACCACTGCAGTTAGAGTAGCTTTGCCCATAGCCCAGAGGTTTTCATTCTCTACCAATGAAAATGATTGCAAAATCTTTAATTAAAAAAAAAAAAAGAAAGAAAATTGCTACACTATGTCTCTCAGCAGCAAATAAAATCGACTATAAATTGTTTACTTGTCCTCAGGCAATTTCACCCAGCCTGCTTTAGCTGTGATGACCTAGGATCTTCACTGAGCAGCTGGCAGGGGGTCCTAACGGCCTTTCTGCCCTTCAGCCCCCACACCAGCTGTGCCTCCTTAAGCAATAATTGCCCACACCTGAACCCACTCTCCTAATCAAGATCTCTGACTTGTTTTCAAGTCCTTCCCCTCACTCCTGAGGAATGTTCCAGCACATCAGCAGCTAAGGTGCTGCTGTTCCCGGGGCCAGCTCATGTCACACAAGCCGTGCAGAGAAGGTTTTCCCTCTGCCTCTTCAGCAATGCCTTTATTCCGTGGTGAAAAGCGGCAGAGTTCAACTGCATCACCAAGGTAGGAGCGTGGTTTGGTTGTCCCTTTGGACTGTGTTGCTAATATAGGTATGAAATTCCACATAGCAAGGCCTGTGGCTCCTCTGTGTTGCTGCCTTTCTTGTAAGATCTGTCCCTGAGGCATCCTAAGAGCATTTTGTAGGGACCTTTCACCCTGTATGTGAGGAAAGCAACAGTCTCCACTTGTGCTTTCTTACTTGAAGCACGAGCTGCATGTGGAGGTTCAAAGATGGGCTGGGCTCCGAAGGGCTTGTTCCTCCTTGCCAGAACATACGTGTTACAGCCAGTGAGTTGGATGGGTCACTTTATAGAGTGTGCTTGTGTGTTCTAACGACTAGGCTATGTTTATAAAACTGCTCTGGAAATGTCAATGCTTTAGGATTTTGTCAAGTGTTGTGTTCTGTGGGAATAATTTGGGCTTTGCAATGTGGTAACTGCTTTCACTGTGTCAGGGACTGTTATTAGCACGCTCCAGTCACGGTGAGGCTGTACCCCAGGGTCACAGGGCTGCTGGTTCTTTGGGTTTGGTTGGAAAAAAAAAAAAATTAATTGGATTTTTTAATTGCTTCAACTTCTGTGTTGACTTTTAGGACAATGGTGTCCACTTGTGTTTGTGCTGCAGGTGCCTGCAGCACTCGATCAGATCAGTGCTGCACAGCCAGAGCCTGATCCTTGGGCTGGAGGAGGGAAGGGGGGTTTCTTCCTCCTCCTCCTCATGCTGCAGCGTCAGTAGGAGAACTGGTACATGCCTCTTGACTCGAAACCAAACCACTGGTGGTTTTATGAGGTGGTGATGGTGTTTTGTTTAGTGTATCAGCAGTGATTGCTAATCCAAGTGATAGTGACTCTTATCCAAGCACAGGCACCACATACAGCTGTGGGCTCAGGGCTCTTATTTCCAGTGCACCTTTGAGTTTTGTGCTATTTTGAAAGAGTGATTGCTGCACGCTTTAATTATTGGCTATTTGTGAATCATACCTATCAAACCCACAAGTTACAGCTTTGTTGGTCTTTGCTTCTGTGCTGCACTGACACTGCAGGGTTCAGGAGCTAAATGTTGTGCTCTAGTTGGTCTAATGAACTGTACTAGGATTAAACTCGGGGATGATTTTTAATAGATTTTTTTATTTCAGTGTTGATGTTTTGTAAGTAAGAATGCAGAAACTTTAAAACCAGAATTATTATTTTGATATTACTTAAAAAAAAAAATTTAAAAAAAAATCCTAACTTGTACTTCATGATATCCAGCTAAAGAAACCATCCCTTTTCAGAAGGGCAATATTGTGGCTGTGCTCATAATAGTCATACATTGTTGTGATACAGTCAAGGCTGCTGCAATGTTGTTCTTGAAAGATGAAATTAAAAAGTACCTCCTGAGCTATGTGATGCTGCATTTGATTCCCATAAAAAAATAAATGCAAAGTTTTTACTATGGAAGTGAAGCAAATGTTAAAGTATTTTTAGATATTAGGTGTAAAAGTTAAGTGTGAAAATAGGGTGTTTTAGGCCTTCTGTGACCCTGCTGACTTGCTACAGTTAATCAACAGTAGCTATATTAGGTGCCCTAGGTAATTTCATCAGTATGCATTAAAAGTAGATAGCAGCTCCTCAACATTTTCTTGGTCTTCTGTACAATAAAACAGGAAACAATTTGGTTGGCGACATGGAGGTGGAATGCAGTCCGAAAATGAAATAAGATAAAACTCCCTGTGGAGAAGCAGTCTGCATGTTACACCCTGAAGGGATGAATGCTGATACTGTGCACGAAAGGCTTCTTTAGAGAGTCCTGGAATTTCTAAATATTTATTATGGCAGTATATAATGGCTGAATTACATAATGTGTTGCTGTTTCCTGCTTTCTATATCCTGAAAATACTTGATAATTCAACCTTAACCTTAAATACTTCTTGTAGTTTCATTAGGGTTCTGCAGATAGGAGCCTTGGAGCAGTCATACTATTGGAAAAAATATTTAGGAACAAAAAGAAGATTAGTAGGAGCCTAGTCTAATGGCTAAAAGTGGCAGTCTGGGTTTTAACCCTTCCCTCACCAGTGACCATTGGGAAGTGGGATTGAGCTCAGGCTTGGATGCTCAGGGAGGTGCAATGCTCACCTAGAAAGCTTTGAAACTTACAGTATACAGTCCTGTCTTTTGTTATTATTTACTTAACTGATTTATGGTGTGTACAAATAGTCTGAGAGTGGCAAAACAAGGCTTGAAAACTACTGCAAAAAATCACAGCTCCTGATTTACTCAATTTGCCCCTGTTCTAGCTATTCCTAGGAAAGTGGGCTGCATCTGCACTGTCTGGTCCAGTGACAGCTCTGGCCTTTTGTGGACTTCTCGGGAAAAGAGCTGGTGTGTATCTCTGTGAGTGAGGAGGATCTTATTAGAGCTGCTCCCTGGGTGTGGCACCAGGGTCTATGCACATAGAAGGCAAAATGTTCTAGTAAGTCATGGATGAACAAGCATTGTTCTGTTCTATACCTGTGTGGGTGAACCAGAGGCTGCTTTAAAAGCAGTTCCCTAAATCTCTTGGGTATGATCTGGTGGCTTTTGGGATGTTGTGATGAGCTGTCAGCCTTGGCTTGCTGGATGTTGATCACAGTTCTCTGCCCGACAGGCGCCGTGCTTGGTTGGATCTCTGCAGAGCTACCTCGGGGAGGTGGGCTTGTTGTGACTGGGCATCCTTAGTCTTGGGAGGAGTTTCTGTGGTGGCTTGTTATGGGCAGATTAACTTGTCACACGTACCTGGCTCGTTCTTATCACATGTCCCACTGAAGAGCCTTTGGCAGTGTCCAACCATTAGTCTGGTGTCCAAGAAGGAGGCGTGTGAGACTGTTACTGAGGTGGTTTGGGAAAGCTGGTCCTGGGTATCACATAAAGCCCAATCCTTTCTTAAAATGGAAGTGACTGGGATCCTGATGTCTGTCTACCAGGTGAAATTTGTACTGGTATTTATTTTTTCGTGGTACCCTTTGACATCATGCTGGGACAGTGGTTCCCATGGTTTCTGTACAAACAGGCCACTGCTTACCCTTTGCTTTTTTTCCTGGAGGACTGTATGCATTTCTGCTGAGTTATTAATTAAAAACACTTAAATGAGACCTGGTCCTCTAGACCATTAGCTCTGAGGTTGTGGATCATCAGAGACCTATAAACCAGGGTGTGGAAAGCAATGTGCTAAGGAATTAATTTAACATAGCTGAACAACTATGTTTAATAAGCAGCAGCCACTGCTTTGTCTCTTGGCTTCATTTCTTGAATTAAGAGCTTTTTCCACCCTGTTGCTGATTCCTCTTTTAACTGTAACATGCTGATTTATAAGGTTATCCTAAACTGCAGAGCTTTAAAACATAGGTTTTTCACCAGATAATGCAAGAGCTTCATTAAACATTTCATAAATATGTAACTTTGTCTTTAATCGAATATAGTGACCTGTTGTTCTCCCTTAAGATGTAAATTAGAGCATCAGTTAAGTATGATGCTATTAATTAAGGCTGCAGTTCCTCTCCTGAGCTTTCTGTGCTGGTAGAAGCCCTCAGTACAGCTGACTTGGCTGCAAAACTCCAATCAGAACAATGCTTACTGACCAAGGAGCCAGGGTGTGAAGGAAATACTCTGGGAGTTAGATGAGTGCATACACCTTCCTTTCATTAGAAAAATGCTTTTTTTAGGTCTTCTGATATTACTCAGTTTATGGCAGGTTATGCGTTGGGGTTTTTTTCTCTACAAGTAAGCAGTAAGCTTGTAATGCTACTAATGATCTGCTCTGCAACTTACTTAAATGTTTGGCATTTTGAGTAAAACCACAACAGATGCATGGGAAAAGTAAAAACCAACTAGCCAACCAAAAAACCCCCCAAGCAAACATTCCCTCCTTCTCCTGCCACATTATATATATGGAAAGAGGGAGTAAAGAGAACCTCTGTGTATGTAAAGGGAGATGTGGGAAATTTAAAACAATTTTATGCTTGTGATTTGAAAACAAAACATCATGAGTTCATTCATGAAAAATACGGCCAAGAGAACCAGGAGAGTGTCTGGCAGGTATTTTGGAGCATGGCAGACAAACGAGAACATATAAGCTTCTTAACAGGACAAAATGATACTGAGACATCAGCCAAAACTGCTGTGTTTAGACAAGTATGATTTTACTACTAACACACCAGATGGAATGCTGCATAAAACCTGCCTTTAATGTGCAAAGTGAAAGTTATAGATGTTCAAAGATACCGTAAAGAGGTTTCCATTTCCACATCTGCAGGAGAACAAACGTGCCATATGACACAGCGTGTTTCTTGATGCTGCTTGGAAGCAGCTGTTGTTCTGAGTCAGTCCTACAAGCGCAATTAATGCTCATCTGATTAGGTAAATATGGTGTTCTACCAGATATGATCTGCTCGCTGTATGGATGAGTGAGCCCTGCATTCCCTTGCCTTGCTTTGCTTTGCCCTTAAACAGTGACTTATGTTAGCAATGGCTTTCTTCCCCTTCCATTCCTTTTGTTTTCAGAGGACTGAGGTGTGGGAAAGGGGAAAGGGCGTGATGGGGAGAAAACCAATGGTTTTTATAGCTTTTTTTTATGGTCCTAGCCCATCACTGAAGTTCACACCTCACTGAGATAAAGTGGGAATGGTGGAGCCCATATTCAGCTGGTAGTAAAGAGTGTGGGACACGATGGATTTCCCCTGTGGTACCCACAGGCTGTTGCCTCAAGGATGGGTAGAAGGCAGCAGTGCCACATCTGCAGAACAGCTGGTTTGGACAGCTCTGCAGCAAGGGTTCAGGAGCACCTTTGCAGGAGGCAGCAAAAAAGCTGCTTTCTCTAGAGAAAAGTGGTCATGGTTCCAGTGCTGTGTCAGATGTTTCTATGCCTTATTTCTGCCATACTCGGGTGGGACTGCTCGCTGTGCTGGAGTCTCTCCCTTGTACCATATTTTCTTGTAGCTGTGTTTAAAAGGGAGAATGTCACCCCAGTGTTCTGCTCACCTGGGGGAGGTGCCCCTGCTCTTTTGTCAGTGCTCCTGCCACAGCTGCTGGAATTTGGTCTTTCTATTGCACACACCTCAAAGTAGTTTTTCTGGTATTACCCATCCAGCTACTCAAAACGATGTGGGTTTAGCCATAGTTGTATTTTGTCTGCTGGTATTTAAGACCTTGGTGTATTGTGTTCTTTCTTAGAAAGCTTCCCTGCAGTCTTGAGGAGTAGATGTGATATTTTCCTGACTTTTTAAAATGAAGGAATCCTATCTTTTTTTTTTTATCATGGGCCTCCAGGAACAGGGTGTTTAAGATGCAATAATCTGTCTCCCCATTCTCTTGCATTTACCCCTTTGAGGCTGTAGCAGCCCCCTTGGCTCTCCAGCTATCTGCACAATGCAATGTGTGGGGTGAATGCCCTAGCTTGGGGGATTTTTTGCAGCTGCAACCCTATTCTACTGCTGCCAGTGCCTAAAGCCAGCTCTGGTTCTGCCCCAGTGGCTACCACAGACACCCAGTGTAGCTGGAGATGTCTGGAGGGGGCCTCTCAGGGAATGTGGGGGTGCAGCAGAGGTGTTGTTGGGATCCCACCTGCGTGTGCCATGCCAGTGAGTTCTCAGCAGTGGCTGCAGGCTGGAGCTGTGCTCGTTTCTGTGTGCACTGACAGCCTCGTGTAGCCATTGTTGTGTATAACCACAACTAATATTAGCAAATATTGCAAGATCAGGGGGCCTCTGATAGTAAAAGTACGTAAAGAGGACCAATAAAGTCTTGGGACTCATGTAGAATATTAAAAAGACCACCAATGAACTGTTCAGTTTTCACCTAGCTGAAGAACTTGGGTGTTCACTCACCACCTTCTCTCCTTGTCTTTTAGAAGGTGTTTGAGAGATGGGGGAAAGTAGACTCAGCTCAGTGGAAAGAGGAGCAAAGTTAAAATTTTGTTCTCTTCAGCAACTTTTTCTTCAGATATTTCAATCTGTTTTCATTTGCAAAATCCTGATGGAATGATCTTGAAAGAATTATGCCTGTTGTTCTTGGCATTTCATGATCTTACTCCATGCAGTGTGAAGGACCTGCTGCTTGTCCCAAAAATTATGAAATCGAATGGAGATTGATCTTGGATGTGCTCCAGTGTCATTCCTTAAATCTTACATTTTATGAGCTCTCCCCTCTTTCCTCTGATTTCCCTCCCCTCTCTCCCACCATGCTCCTTTGCAATGACCTCTGTAGGGCCAGGGATTTCACTTCCTCACTTTTTTTTTTTATATGCAGTGAACGTATGGCTCCATATAGACATAGAAAGACTCACATGTTTCAATATAGCAGTTTCAAAGTATTTTTACCCTATATTGCCAACTAGTCTGCCTCCTGACTCAGCCAGAGTATCAGAAGGTTATTCCCCTTTTTTTTTCCTGAAGAACTGTGGTTCTTGTGAGCTCCAGGCTCAGATGAAGCTGAAAACTACCTGAGGCTCCTCTGGAAACTTCTCCTGTGGTTAATTTTTTTTTTCCTTACTGTAAACAAACGCAATGAATTTGGGACAGGGGCTGCTTTTGTTTTCTCCTTAGGAATGGTTGTCATCGTTAGAGATTGGTTGTCTCCTGTGATGAGGCTCATAATTCACAGCTGTAAGGTTCTGCGACATCCAGGGACAGAAAGGGAAAGTGTTGCCATCTACCTTTCTACTTATATTTTCCAACTCCTGATTTTTTATTTTTTTTTTTGTCCCCTGAACCAAGCACTCTGACAGCCTGTGCTCTGAAATAATTATTGGCATGGTAGGAGACTAATAAACCAGGGGGTTTAAAACCAGTGACAGATTGCCAGCTTCCTTAGTAAGGCACCTCACCTTGCAGAGAGACAGAAGTGATCTGTTATGTCACTGTGCAGGCTCAATGTTTGTGTTTAAAATAACACATTATTAAAACAAGAAAAAAATAAAAATAAGTTTAATTTGTGAAATTATATTAGACAATCACAGGGCAACACGTAATCACATTGTCCATCCGCTTTCTGCCCTTCCCCCCCTTCCCTGATCATAGGAAAAATATAAATCAGCACAAAAAAACCCCTAGAGAAATGGAAACCGAGGTACTAACCAACATTTCTCTTTGGATCCCATTTGTAAACTGCAGATAATGTTTTAGGTTGCAGGGTGTGTTCCACCCTGTGTTATCATCCATGCATCAGCGATGTCTAGATTTGTTCCCTGCCTGTGTTTGTAGCTATACTTGTCGCACCTGGCTGATCAAAATGCTATTTCTGAGCAGGCACACAAAGGTGGTTGGCAGGATTGGTGTTTATCAGCTGGGTTTAACCCCTCGGAACTGTCTCTGCTCTCCTCAAGGGTTTCTCTCCCCCCACCCTGTTGTGCTCAGAGCACGTTTGACACACAGACAAAAGTGACTTTTGTCTTGTAATGGAAACAGGCCAAACTGTTTGACATTCTGACAGGTGGGATATTATTTAGTGCTGCTGAAATTTTGGGCTGTATGGGGTGCTTTGTTCCTCTAGATTGTGTTTTGACTTGCATGTTTCTGGCTGCCATTGTAGCATTAACCTTCTTTATTGGGCTTGGAACATGCCTGCGAGAGTCAGCCTTAGAAATGGCATGGAGGGGTTTTTCCCTGCATTGTTAATGTGTTTCTGAAACAAATTGAACAACAGGAGTTTGAAAGTTTTCCTTTTGTATGGTTTGGGGTTTTTTCCACAGTAAATTACCCATTATGTTTAGGAGTGTGTGCTTTTTTTCCCTTTCAGCCTTAGTTTGGAATATATGATAGTCATAAATAAAATATTTAGATTCTGTTTTCTTCAGCAACATTTATTAAAACAGTGCCCCTAAACCCGTGGTCTGACAGTGGGGAAGGGAGTTTG
Organism: Brachypteracias leptosomus; assembly: GCA_013401335.1. Classification (NCBI taxonomy): domain Eukaryota; kingdom Metazoa; phylum Chordata; class Aves; order Coraciiformes; family Brachypteraciidae; genus Brachypteracias; species Brachypteracias leptosomus. The sequence goes on along the minus strand of VYZX01005007.1, from coordinate 282,099 downwards.
TTATACAACCGCAACATCCATTTATGAAGTATTTGGAGTTTTCTTCTCTTTTTGCTGGGGTTGGGCAGTTGATTTTGGTTTTGGTGCTGGCAGTGTGCACATTTATTATCTCTGTGGAGTTTCTATTGCTAGGTTCCTGAATATCTTCAAATATCTGGACATTAGTGGGGTGTATGCGTTGATATTCCTCTTTCAAGATAAATTTAAAGGTATTACCAAAGATTAACATTCAGAAGTTGACATTAAAGTTTCACAAAACTGTTATAGCTCTGTGACTTACTGCAAACAGAAGTCATGCTGAACAGTCCCAGCTTTTAAATTTAATGACGCTAATGATGTTATAATGCCTGAAAAGTGCTTCACCTAGATTTGAAATCTAGCTTAATGTTTAAAACATGGCTTTGTTTCACTGCTCCTCTGCTGTTAGCATTTACTGTTGTTAAATCCACGGAACAGAACACTCTAAATGCTTTTCAGGATGAATGCCACAAGTGACTGCATCTGGTGGTCCTCTCTTGATTGCCTTTGCCTTCACACGTGTTCTTCTGTAAGTCTTCTGTACAAAGATGTAGGCAGAGGAATGAATTACCGTGTAATAAACCAGTGCTTGAACTCAAGGTGCATTTCTTAACTGCTCTGTGCTGTCCCTGTATGATTTTAAGCTGCTTGAACTGGCGTGGTGTGGAACGAGCTGGAAATAAGCAATTGGTGCGTACAGTGACCTGTGAAAAGACCTGATGTTTTTCTGGCAAGATTTATTCCTTTTGGATAAAAATTATATATCCTTTGATGGCAGTAGCTTTAAAAGGAATTCTGTTTCATACTAACTCTCTGAAATAGGTTTTTCTTAGAAATATTTTTTCCCCCTCTTTTTGTTGTGTTTGTTTTTCCTTGGCTGGTTTGCCTTGTCATTAAATTGTGGAGCTTAAACCAGTGGAGAAACAAAGTCTGAATAGAAAACAAACCAGTCAGAAAAAGTTAAAACCACCTGGTGGCCTATTCCTTCTGAGCATAAAACATACCTTTCAAATGATTCCCAACGGAATCCAAGGGAAACCTTTTAGAAATGATGACTAGAAGCACATTTTAATGTAATATTTTAAGTGCCTGGCTTTTCAGCGAGCCTGGCCCTGCAAATGTGATAGATCAGCTCAGAAACACCTGCACTAAAGTGACCCAGCGATACCTTTCAGCGCCTCAAAGCTCCGGCCAGGTCCCACATCTCCAGTGGTGGGTGTGGGTGAAGGTCGTGGTGTCATCACTCTGCTCTGAGGGTGCCTGGATTAAAGTGTCCAGGGAGGGGGAAGGAGGAAGGCCAGAAGGGGAATCTGTCACCCCGAGGGAGGGTTGTGAACAGTGTGACACTGCAGTGGTCACACCCAGACGTGACAGCATCCAGCAGGATCGTGACATGGGATCAGACATGGAGCACCATGGACCAAGTGACAATGAGATGATTGTTGTACACTGAGAGTGAGCAATGGGCTCCCACGCCTGGTTCCTGCGCGCATCCCCTCTCAGGGGGAGCATAAAGGCAGCATTATGTGCTCCTTACAGGTTATTACTCTGCAAGTGCTGGGAAATGTGCTTGCCAAGGTGCCAGGGCAGAGCTTTGTGCTCTCCATGGCCTTTCTGGTATCATGCATCAGCTGAATGTCCCTGCTAGCCCCCTGATAACCTGCTTCCCCAGTGCTGACCAGGCAGGTTTCCAGCTCTGCAGCTCCTGGCCATGGATGGAGTGTCCTCCTCTGGTGTCACGTTCACACAGATGTGCTGTTGAATGCATGTCTGCAGGGGGTCTGCGTGGACTGAGGGCAGAGAAGGTCATGAGAGCAGGCAGGTTGGGAAGGGCAAGGAGTTGTTGTCAGGTAGTTATTGGATATTAAAGTTGTTCACAGTATGTGGAGAATACAGGAAATCGCGTTTCATTCATCTGTTCTTTTTTCTCCAAATTATATGATATGACACTTGGGATTATGTTTTTGTAATGTAGATATTACACTATATAATTAACAATAATATTAACAACAAAGACTTTCCAAGAATATTTTCTTAGCCTTTGTATAGGAGTCATTCTGCTCTGCACCTGGTATTATATGTTGGGCTTTTTTGTTTATTTATGTTAAAAAGAAAATATAGCTGTCCCTCTGTCAAGAGGGAGATTCTTTCAAGCCTGGTCTTAGGTGCCCACTCATTCAAAAATCTGAGCCTTTGAGTAAGTTTACATTTCCCACAGAAACTTACAAGAATCTGTGTATTTCTCCAGGGAAACTCACATGAAACAAACTTTTACTTTCCAATAGAAATCATGCTTCCCATTAGTATGATTTTGGGGTAGACTAAAAATGTTGTTAGGTGATGCTTTTAACTTGCGGTGAGCTTATCAAGTCTTCTTGCTTTCTTCTGTGGAAATGCCCCATTTTTTCAGCACAACACACAGTAATTTTGAAAACAGTAGTCGTATACACAGGCTACTCTGAATTAATAGTTATTAACTATGCCCACTACTGTTCACAGCAAAGAAATTTCATATTCTGTGAAATGATACAGAATTAATGTGAACTGAAATGCAGCAGATGAATTTTTATGACAGATTGAATATGTTGGTGGTGTTTAATTTTTTTTTTCTTCTCAGGTTGCAGGGGTGTATTTAAAACAATAAGGCTGATAACCTTGCAAAACCCTGCCTTGGCTGTCAAAATAAGTCTGAGAGACAGTTCAAAAATCCCATCCCAGGCATTAATGCCAGCAGAAATTGTATATTTTGGTGATAGTTAACTCACTCAGAGAAATCAAGTGAGCAAATGTTCAGACTGAATCTTCTACTTACCGCTCTGTGTTTGATTAGAAAGATTTGTTAGTTTACACCTGTGGAAAAAAAAATCCATATTTTAAAAGTAAGCATGTTTTTAAAGCCGCATCGTAAACATAGCAGCCAGACAACTGTGCTGCTTTTTGCAGATGTACCCTTAAAAAATAATCAATTTGTGTTCTTCTACCTACCTTTAAATTTGTGTTTTATAACCATTTTGCTAGTCCTACAGTACGTGTATAGTTTAATAATGTCTTTCTGGGTGTGAAAAAGGGAGGATGATTTTGAAAATATGCTGTATTTGAGTTTCTGCAGAGGTATTATCACTGTCATATGATAATGTTGCTCTGGCTGTAAGAATAAAAGCACCGATTTCAAACTCGTAGAGCGGGGAGCCAGGAGATGTATGTTTTTATATGGATTCTGGCCAAAGTCAATTCCATAAGGGCAGTAATCTGGGGCGGGACTTGGATATCAGTTTTGTTACACATTCAAACTACTTCTGAATTTTTTATTTTTTTTTTTTTTTAATCCTTGGAATTTTTCCAAATGCAATAAAAACAAGCAATTCATACTCTCTGCTGCATGCCTTGCCAGTAACTGAGGCATGTCTCAGAATTAAAAGGCTGGTATAAGGCTGATTTTTTTTTCTTCTCCCCATCCCCTCTCAAAGTATTCTGTCCAGGATTTCCCTCAGAAAGGGAAGGGAAATGGCTTTGATGCTTTGGATGCAGTACTGACTGTCCACGTTAGTGTTTGCTGGAAAAGCATCTCCCTGCAGTGAGGCGGAGTTAGCCCGCACAGGGATGTGGGGTGAAGCAGCACCCCAACACTGTTGCACCCAGCAAATGCTTACTGTTCATGACTGAAACCCATGATTTCAGGGCTGTGCCTCATTTATTTGCATGCATTTCTCCAACAGGAAATTCTGCTATCTTAATTGAGGTAATTACTCATCCTTTTCTTGAAATTACAGGATTCCTGTTTTTACGGACGTTTAATAAAAGTGGCGGGATTTAAATTACTGAAGAAGATTAAGGGTAGTAGAATGTAAGCAGGGAAATTCTTCTCTTTTCACTAATAATTTTAAGCTGCTGCTTTCTATGTAATAGTAATTGTCTGGGGAAGTTTAAATCAGCTACTGTATGGATGGGAAGTTTTAAAACTCAGGCAGGGCTGGTCCGAGCCACTCTGGTGTGGGTGAGAGCACTGGTGGTGGGGCAAGAGAAGGTGTGAGTTCAGACCAGGCTCTCGGGTTTAGCAGCTCAGGCTCAGTTTCAGGAGGAGGTTTGTTTCCCCAGGGCCAGATTTGTAAAAATAATCATTTCCATGGAAGTTAGGTGTGTGAGTACCCTGGAGAATCGAGGATCAAGACTTGAATAATGAAGTAGGTCATTATGATAGGCTCTAACAGCATTATTAATCCTCAATCTTTTTTTCTGAGGAGTAATAAAAATAAGTTAGTATGGTTAAGATTTTTTTTTTTTTTTTCCCCTCTGCTTCTTGGCACCCATTTATTCCTGTGGAAAATGGCTTAAAACAATTGCTTTGGTAGCATTTCCAGCTCCAATTGAGTTCCAATTGGTTGACCTGATAGAAGTTGGTCCTGCTTTCACAGTATTAGAATAATGCCAGTTGGAAAGGACGTATATCATTGTAAAGTATTGATGCAGTGGAGATTTAATACAAGAACATGCACATGGCTTTAGTTCTGCATAAAGGGTTAAAAGTGTAACGAAGAGCTTAATCATTAATTGTTTGGCTTAAGACATAGCAAGAGCATGGCCAGTGAGCTGGCTCAACATGGGATGCACAAATGGATCAAACGTACTTGAAGTGAGGAGATTCTGGTTCTACTGATGTCCTCATTTTTTATAACTTGGTCAGAAAAGATAAATTTTTATAAAGTTAGGAGCATAAAATAAAATTAAGTAGGTCAAAATCAGAAATGAAGTGTGAAATTAGGTAATCACGTGTAACAATGGTATCTTGACTGATAATGCTGCATGTGCCGTTCTCTAGGTGATAGAATGAGTATATTTGGTTTATTTTGTCTGTTTTGTGAACTCCTTTTGCCTTGCATGCTCCCTGTTGCATGAGATCAGGAAGAGACAAGGAGATCGGTTTTCGCAGTGAGATTTACAGATGTTTCATTTTACTGGGATTTTAATTATATGTAGTTGTGTCTTTGAGATGGTGTTTTTCACATAACCTGGTCTATTTTGTGTTCATTAAGAGCATAAGATATTTTTTTTCTTCGAGTCTTAATTCCAGAAATCCCTGTGGACATCCCAACAGTTATGTCACAATCCTGGCATGTAATTTGTTAGAAGTGTCTCTGTCTGGGTAGGTCTTTATAGCTTTTACACCATCTCTGCACACTGTTCTTGAAATAAATGGTTTCTAATCCCATCTGGATATGTGCAAAGCTGCAGTGTGGTTTCATGCCACAAAGGCGCTGTGAGAAAATGGCCTGAAATCCTTATTCTATCATGTTTGGACTTTGTGGCAGCTGAAAGATGCTCCACTGGTGTAATGGGAAACCTGCTTCACAGCGTGTCTGACTTTGTGATGCTGCAGGCTGAGGTAGCCATCAGAATGTGTTTTTACAGGTTGGCTCTTTAAGAGCTGCAGTTTTGCTTGTTTCCTTGGTTTATCCCTCAAAGTTTATTAAATACTGAGAGGGCTAAATATTTAGAGATCTAATTTCCCCTTAATGGTTTCCCATGTAGTTTTCGTTTGTGTTTAGTAGCAGGTACATTGGGAAGTTGCACATTGCGGTTGTGTGGGGTGTGGGTTTTGGTTTTGTTTTTAAGTCTCCTCTGCTGGCGCAGCAATTAGAGAATTGTGTGGTCCTCTAGCTCTGAGATATTCTCTATATTTTTATTAATAAAGTGAGCATTTGCATTTTCTGTTTATGGAAGAGTAGGCCTGTGGTGAGTAACTTTTATTTTCCCTGCAGCATGTTCAGCTCCCAGCTCTGGGGAAGGAGGTAAATCAGTTTGACAGCAAAATGAGCAGCTGTCCAAGAGGAAAAAAACCCCAAACTCTGGAGAAAGCTGTGCAGTAGGAAAAACACATAAAGCTGGTCAAGGGCCTTGCTGGTCACCCTGACTAGCACTCTAAGTTGCAGAACTAGCTTTTAAATCTGGACTGGCCTCCACTTTGTTCCAGTGTTAATGTGTCCTCAGGGCCGTATTGTTCACATAATCTAGTCCTTGAAGATACAAGTACATGAAGAAAATTACTTAGAAATTACTTGATTCTTTGAGTAAATACAGACAGAAAAATGACTTCTGATCATTTTGATCAGGCAGTGTTAAGTCAAAATGCTAAGAACAAATACTGAGTAACTGTACGTTAAGTTACAGCAACAGCATCGCTCTTTTGGGGTCAAGCAACAATTGCTAGGTAATTTATTTCTTCAGTTTTCAAAGGGGTTGAGTACCAGCACTATAGAGACACCAAGACCAGAACATCGTGGAAGAAAATATTTAGACCGTGCCAGTGCATGTGTCCTGTACAGCAAACTATCAGCCTTGTTATGTAGATAAAGGTTTGTGAGAGAGTTTGGAATATGCCTAGTTCCAACTGAACTGTAATTTTACCTTAATTTATTGGAAGGATAGAAACCCTTATATAAATCTGTATGTGTGTGAGAACTGAGCAAACAACTTAGGTGACATGCTAAGAGAAAAATACCTTTTTATTAGTAGGATTTTTTTATAAGTACTGTTTGTGGACATATTTCTAAAACGTGAAAAGAGCAGCAGGTTTTTTGTACGTATCTACGTGACATCTGTACTTAATTAACAAGTTTATTTCCCAAGTGCTTACCTGAAGCTCAGAAACTAATCCCAAGAAATCTTTTTTTCTTTGAATTACCTTTTGTTATGAAGAAATAAAAAAAGAAATGCCCATGTATTTCTTGCTTGTGGTTAGTCCAGACACGCTTTCAACACAGACCTTTTTTAGTGCTCCACCACTAGTAACGTTCTGAACTGCAGAAAAGACTCCTGTGAAACGCTGCAGCAAGGGAGACTTTTTAGCAGCGTTTCTGTTTTTATTTCCCACGTGTACAGGATATTGCTTCGACATATCAAAGAATGAGTTCTGCTGCAAACAGAGAGGAGGAGCGTGTGCTGAAAGTAACGGGGTAAAACCAACCGGGGGAGGCTGGGCAAGAGCTTGAGGGTGCTCCCACCAAACAAGCCCTGCATTCATCCCCGCAGCCTCCGCTGCTCCCTGGCTGGCTCCCAGCAGCGCCCTTATCGCGGCACTCTATCAGCGGGAGGGATGCGGGTGAAGCTCCGCTGGGCCCGCTCCCCACCCCGCTGTCACCGGCAGCTGGTTCCCGGTACACACACCATGTGCTGCGGAGCTCCTCACAACACCAGCTTTGTGCTTGCTTGCCTTGGGCTGCTCTGCTGGGAGCTTGAGAGGAGAAGAGTCCAGCCTAGCTCCCACGTTCGGCTTGGCTTTTTATTTTTATTCCCCCATCAGAGTTAATTGTACGTGTATACGTTTAAAACACGCAGTGGCCGAGCGGTGGGTTTCAGAGCCCCGATGGGATGTTTGCTCACTGCTGAACCCCTAGTTCTCACCGTGTCCCTTTTGGGAAAGCACCATAGATCCGTTCCAAGTGCTAATACAGCAGACTGGATCAATCGGTGATCCCTGGCGTAGATACAGGGCATGAATGTGTGTGCCTGTATTTCTATTTATTGCCTTTCTATTTTTTCCTCTGTGTGGATATAGAAATTAAAAATAGATTCAAATGTAAACTGAGTTTGCACAATTTGAGGGGCAGGTTCAGGGCACATTCAGAGCAGGGAAATTGATTTGCTGGTTCTTCAGCGTGTACTTTCTTACTTAAACACAAGTTAAATATCTACCCTCTGTGGGAGTGAACCTAACCCTCTGAAAGTGCACAAATTTAGTGCAATTTTGGGGAAAGAGGTGGAGAAAAGGTTAATACCGCGCCTGCTCTTTCCCACAAGCTGCTCCTGGAGACCCCAGAAAAGAGAGGTCCAGTGTGGGGGAGGCCAGGGATCAGCAGAGCAAACCCAAACCCAGGCAGCTGGGAGGCTGTGGGGTGGCAGGGTAGACTGACGGACCACCCAGTAGTTAAGAGGGTCTAGGGGTGGGTTAAAAACCAGAAGAATAGTGAGGGGTTTTTTAGCTCTGTGTTAGAGGGAGGTGTGTGGGATGGAATTGGGCATTGGGTACTTATTAATCACCTCTTGTACTAGCCAGAGGTTAATACAGAAGGATTATTTCCAAGCAGAGTTCATGTAACTCACTGAAAAGACCTCCTTCATTCCCAGCGGGTGCCCACTGCACCTGGGGTCCTCACCAGAGTGAGGACTGGGGTGTTGCCCAGGCTCCTGCTGCTCTGCTCCCCGTCCCCCCCCTTACCTGAAGCACTGGCCTCGAGCTATAAATGTGCTGTAACGTGTCCAGGCTGCCCCAGTCCTCTGGAGATTAATAATTGCAGGAGAGTGGCGGGAGCGGGATGCTGTTCTGCCAGGACAGATCCCACCAGAGTGGGGATGAGGCCAGGCTTGGCTCCAGCGTACCCATGAAGCTCACCAGGCTTTTATGTCTCTCAGCTGGGTGAAGTCCACAAACTGCTTGTTTTTGGCAGGCCGCAGCGTCACGGTTCACCTTGCAGACCACAGGCATCCCAAGAGCAGATGATCCCTGCACCACTGCGGGTGCTTTGGCCCTCACGATGCTCCACTCACCCGAGCACCTTCTGTTCCATCATCTTGGGGGCAAAGCCTCAGCCTGTGACTCTTGGTTCATCCTGCAACAGTTCTATGATGACTTTCCAAAACTGTCTTTCTGCGTGAGGGAAGTTTGTCATCAGGAGGCTTTTCCCTGGGATAGAGTAGGAGGAGGGAGTGTTAAATATTCAACTTGTTCAGAATTTCAGCATTTGCAAGTGAAGTCTAGAAACGATTTACTGCGGTTGCTTTGACAGAAGTATGACAAGTCCTGTTAATGAGTTATATGTCAGCCTTTGAAGTTGTGCACATGAGTTCTGTTACCAGACTCTGTTTTCATTCGTTTCCTTAAATACAGAAAATTAATAAGAAACTGTGACTGTAGTACTGATTGTATGATCCATTTCCTTGCAAGTGTAATAAATGAACATTCTTTTAACATCTTGGATCCAGAAGACTTAAAAAAAACCCTTCTAAGATACTCATATTTGTCCAAGGAACTTATCAGAAGTGGTTGATCTGATTCTTTATAAACCTGCTTGTATTCTACAGGATGTAGAACAATGTTTTTATGGTAGCTTAAAATAGTGATTGAAGCTACTGACAACTAAATCTGGACACAATGAATTTACACGGCTTCAGTGGAAATAATTTGCTAGGGTTTCACCTAGGATACAGTGCCACACAACCCGTGCCCAATGCAGCACAAGTTGTCATTTCTTATAAAGTATGAATTATTTTAGGTGCTAAAACTTTCTTTACACTGGAGGGCAAACTGTTAAAGAATTTTTTGAAGTTAAGATAGAGACAAAATTCTCTTTCATATTCTGTTGAATGTCAAAGGTGAGGCTTGAATGTTGCTGAAGGAAGTCGAGAGTGAATATAGAATTTCCTTTTCATCTGGAGCAATGAACAAGCGATGGTTTGCCCAGGTCTATTGTTTCAAGAATTATCGTGAACTTGAAGGGTTGCAAAGTGCCCTTTGGAGAATCTCATGTTCATTTTGCCATTCCTGCAGATCTGAAAGAAATTCTTGATTCAGCAGGATCCTTTCTGAAAAGGGTAAGGATTCAAGCTCCGCCACCTTCCCTTTAGGAAGTGCTTTCCAAACAGTCGAAGGGAAACAGAGGAACGTTTCTGCTGCTGTGACTATAAATGTAGGTCTTGTTCAAGTATTTGGCTTGCTTTGATATCTGTCCCCTCCTCTCCCACTGGAAAGGTTTACCTGGGCTGCAGGACAAAAATAACACTGAATTCCTTGCCAACTGCTGCAGCCTTTCTCTCAGGTGCCTGCTGCTGGTTCGAGTTAGAGAGCTCCTGGGAGTGCAGGCTCTGAGGCTCGAGCACCTGCAATCCTCTCAGAGCTCTCAAGCAGAGCACCTTGCCATGCTGCAGTCCATCTTTTGGTCATTGCTAATATTTCAGTTCTTATGAAATTTGGTTGTTGGCTGATTTTTCCCGTCGGTCCCAAAGCCACTGTTTTGTAACTTGGTTAATTTTGATTAAGATTTGCCAGTAATGTCATGGACTAGGCTGTGGTGTCCCTGTGTGAGATAAAGGAGTGTTGAATGTTGTTCCATTCCTGCTATCAGATACTAGTGAATGTACAGTGTAAAATAAGCAGAATTGCCCCTGTGTTTAAAATGCCCTCAGAAAATGCATGTTGCAAGGAGAGGTGGCCCCTTAGAGTACTTCTCGAGCTTGGTTTTGCTGTTTTACCTGAACTCACTATTCCTGCCCATTGTTCAACCACATCTCACAATTCCTGAGGCTTCTGGGAGAGACAAAGGTTTATCTGCAAAATCTCAAATTCAGGACATCTTGTTCCACTTCTATCTCTTTTTAATTTATTTTTTTTTTCTGTCTATGGTCCTTTCATCTTTCCTTTCCTCCTTTGCCTTTTGTCTTTGCCATCAGCTTCTTCCCTTTCAGGTTTTGTTGTTGTTCCTTCCTCCCTGGTGCTCTCTGCACCCTCCCTGGGCGTTATCTCCCCTTCCCAATCATTGGGGTCCCTGTCCAGCCTTTCCCAACCTCATCAGGTTCATTCTCACACTTTTGATCCGTGCTTCCCTCCAGGCTTGGGCCAAAGCGCACGAGCAAAGCTGGGAGGAAAGTGTGAGGAGATCAGACGGTCCATGGACAAGCAGCACGATGTGAGAGCAGTGTCCTGGGACACAGTCAGGAAAATGGCTTAATGACAGGATGTCCCATGAAATGCAGACCACTCAAACTGTGACAGCCTTTGGAGCCCCACAACCTTGTAACATCTAGAGTTCTTCTTGTGTGTGCACAGTTTCAGCAGCTTTTACTCTGTCTGAATATGGGTTTGATTTTTGACAGATATTTCAGAGTGCTGTCTGCAGATATGTTCAGAAAGGGGGAAGATCCCCCTTATCCCTGCTAACTTTGCTTTTAGCTGCTGTAAGTCCCTTCCTTTCTTGCTCATTGGTTTCCAGTAAGCTTCTAAATATGCACAGTATTTAGGGGCATCTCTATTCATCTTCCAGTCAGCGTTTAAGTGCATTATTTGTTTAGTTAAACATGTATTTTGCTTCTGTAAATGTATTATTTATCTGATAAATCCTATTGGTTTATTTGGAACCTTTACAGCCTGAAGGGCAAACACGTCTTTTGGCATGGCAGTAGTTTAGAAAACATGTATTATTTACCCATCAGAAAGTAATGGGTCCTGAGGAGCCATTATGGCCCAGCTTGTAAATCCTTCTCAGTTTGCATGTTATTGACCCAATAGACAGTAACAGCTCCTGGGACCTGTTGTGGTCTATCCATATTCATTTGGTTGCCATACGTGTGTGTAAAATCTGCTTGCTGAAAATGTGCACAAGTGCTTGATTGAAAAAAATTACATACAGAAAGTTATATTTATAAATGAAATTGCTTGGTCAGTTTTAATTTCCCTCTTTCCTTCTCTCCCATAAATACCTAGAGACACTTTTAAGGAAAATTATTTGTTTTAGAATTACACAAGCACCCAGAAGAGCTTTATCCTAATAATTATTTCTTTAAAAAAAACAACCAACGAAACACTTATGTAACATAATATGCAGTCTGACTTTTGACAAATTTTTTTTTAAAAGTTTTTATGCCAAGTTTCGGGCTAACAGCAAATTTTTACAGCTGAATAATAAACATAAAACACGTGAGTGCATTATGGAAATGTTGACACCCCCAAGGCTGGTTGAATAAGTAATTTTCATGTAATGAGACTTCTGGTTTTTAGAGGAAGATGTTTTGAAGTTTTATTCAAACCATTTCTTTAAAACCAAAAGCTCTTTAGATATCATGGGAATGTTGTGTGGTGCAAAAAAGGCCTGGCCATGGCCAGACCAGATGTGTTGGTACATCTGGGTTTGTTTCGCTTATTTCTGCAGCACAGTGGAAGAGGATAAATAGGACTTGCAGCCACACTGGTGCACAGTTTGGTTCTAGCTCCGTGCCACAAGGGTTTCCCTGTGCAGCTTATTTCAGCTTGGAAGATGGCTGGGGAATTTGTCCTAATAGAATGAAAAAGGCAAGAAAAAAAAAGGAAAAGGCTGATTTTTGTGGTGTGCTTAGGAATGCATGCCTTGGTCTGGCTGATTGTGCAGGGATGGATTTCTGTTTTAATGAGGCCCGTTGATGTTCATCTAGGAAATAGTGAGTGGTGTTTGTTAGGGAGCTGCTTGGCTCTGAGCTTGGAGGTTGCAGACGAGAAGCATCACCCAGGGAGAGGGGCCTGGCTGTGGTGAACCAGCTCCTCTCCATCCATCGTGAGCCAGGACTGGGAGATGTCTGCCCAGGGGTTTAACCCAGCCAGAATTTGTGGCCTCCTTAAAGATTCTGGGCAGTGGGAAATCATCCTTTGAAACCCAAAATGTTTTATGAAGTAGTAATAATAATGTATGGGAACACTGAATCCTGGAATCCTTGAAGAACAATGGGAAACTGGGTGTGCTTTAACTGGAATTTTTTAATGCAGTGAGCTTCTTTTGAGATTACCCTTGTACTTTAATCTGAGTGTGCATATAAATAGATTTACATATTTACTTAGAGAACTTGTATGTGCCTCTGTGTGTATGTGTATTTCAAACTAATTATATCGTTATTAAGGATTTTTGTACGTTGTTTCTTATGTGCCTTTTCCAGTCTTCAAGCAATTTGTCTGGGACTGTATGCATAATATGCATTCTCTTGAGCTTCAGTGGTCAAATAATATGTACTCACAGAGGAGTGAAATGAGAGTATAGCAAAACAGTCATACCTTCTATTTTTATTTAAAATTTGTGGTCAGATATTCAATCCTTGCTGCAAAGCAGAATCTGTTTTTTATTACATGTTTAAACGAATGACAGATTTTTAATGGAAAATAATAATCACTTTGTGACGGTTTATTAAGCTTAAAGAGCAAAATTTGCAAATCCTTATAAGACCTGAAATCTGGCCAGTCTCTCTAGTTGTGAAGTTTAGCTTGAGGAAGAAAATGTCAAGTATTACAACCAGTCGTTCTTGCTGCCCCGAAGCTCTGCTATCATCTCTGGCCCATCAGTCAGTAATTATATCTCTTGCTGCAGAGTATAGTAATCAGCGTTTGCTAATCCCCATTATACGGACATAAATCAGCTTTTAAAAAAGGGTAGAGGACATTTATTTGCAGTCTGTTTATTTTAAAGTTCTTTGCAGGTAATCCACAAGCAGACGACTCCTGCCAAAGCTGGAGAAGTCTATTGCTTTTTCTGTAGACTTTGCTTATCATTAATAGAAAGCAGCATGTGTACATCCTGCAAACTCATTTCCTTATTTAAAGTGGGCATCCTTCCTTCACTGAGATACGCTTCCTCTCCTCATGCAGGAGTGAGGATGGAGCCTTTGTAAGCCCTTAAAGGCACATCCCTTCCAAATGACCTTTTGTCCCGTGCTCCTTCGCTGCATTGTTCGGTCGACTCCCTGTGCAGGGCAGCCACATGAGATGTCTTTGGAAATGATGAAAAAAGTTTTCTTTGCTAATTAAATTTGGAAGCATGTCATATTTTCTGATTATAAAGCGTAAATGAAAGCTCAGGCGGGTGTGTTGTGCCTCTTGGTGGCCTGGTGGGGATCTGAGCTCCAGGGAGTAACTCAGCTGGGTCTATCACACAATGTTCGAAGGACAGTTGCTACTTCTGGGCAGAACTTTGCCCTGTGGGATTTCTAAATCCTTCATACCAATAAAATACAGGTTTTGATTGGGTTTGTTTGGGGGTTTTTTCCCCGTTGATCCATACAATGAAAAATTGTACAAAAATTATAGGTCTATACCTTTTCTGTATGTAAGTGCCAACATATAGTAAGGTACTACTGTAACATTGCTCTTAAAAGTTCAAATGTTCAAAGGACACAGGTTTGTTTGCATAGGTTTACTTTTTGTTTATGTATTGCTTTTTATTGGATTTAAGTTTAACAGAAAATTATTCTTTCTGTTAAGTGCTTGATTTTCCTGATGGTGTCACAAGTTAGTTGGAAGAGATCTTAATTTCACAGGCACTGATTTATAGTATTATTAAATTAGTTGGATAGAAAGTAGGTTGTAGGTAGTTCCTCTTTAATGACAGAAACAGTATTTCCCTGCCCAGAGATGAAGGAAATGAAATGGAAAACTTGTTTACTCCATTTGGTCATTTTCTATCAACTTGCCAGGCTGCTACTGATGTTTTAGTTTGTCAGTTTGTTTGTGGAGTTTAAGGTTTTCACCGTCTGTTCATCCTTTGGGACATACCTGCAGGCAATTGGCAAATGCTTTCTTTACAAAGCTTTCTAAAAGCCACCCAGCACTGGTGGGCCAGGTCCTGTGGAGCTCACTGGGACTCCCAGTGCTTTCCTCTGAGAGATGATGCTCCTCTCCATCCCGGATTTGTTGGGATGCACACACGTGCTTATCCTGAGCAACACCATCATTTCTAGGGGGCTGCTCACACCTGTGGAACATCGGAGGTGGTAACGTGAATTGGGAAGTCCCATTTCTGTATGTTTTTACTAGCATGTTGCCAATTATAGATGCCTCAGGCCTTTTACCAGTGCTCCTTTGTGCCATGGCTTTGGGAGGACGGCTCTCCGTGTGGTCCAGGAGGAGAAGCCGCGTTCTGCTGAAGCTCTTGAGAGCAGCAGTTATAAATAGACCTGGAAAGAGCAACAAGCTGGGTCCGCTGCCTCGGTAAGGGCCCTTTCCAAATACTTTGAAACAAATGATTCATCAAATAAGGAACACTAGAAGAAGAAATCTGCCAATTTGTAGAATTTGACTCCTCCTAATCAGAGCAAGGCAACAGGATGTCGAGTTCCTGCCCTGCACCTGATTAAAGCCAAATGCACCAGGAGCAGCTGGGAATCAGAGGAAGCGCCGAGCGCTTCTCAGCTGGGGGTAGGACAGCAAAAGAATTTTTTTTTTAAATCCCTTCCACCTTTGTTGTTCTGTTTTCCTGACTCTTTGACAGATAAGCACTTATTTCCTCTGGTATTTGGAGCCCTCAGACACCACGTACAATGTACAGAACATAGGAAAAAGCCCCACGTGTGCGTGCCTGGCCTGGGCAGAGCCAGTGCTGCTCACGATGCTGTTCGACATTCCTCATCACCACGGGATGGCCAAATTGCTCGCTTTACAGACTCCGGTCTGCAGGTGCCAAACGCTCCAAGTGCTGCCCACCCACCTCCAAAGCTATAGGAGCAGCATGGAGACCGAGATGCATTTTCCATCTGGATCACCCTGGTGGTTTTCACTGCTGCCTGCTCACACAGAGCCCCTCCATGAACGTGCTTCTCTTTCTTTTTTCTTTTTTTTCTTCTTTTTTTGTGGAAACACTGAAAAAATGTGAAGCCTTTCTCAATGCTTTCTTCCTGTTCTCTAGAAACCATTAAAAACACAGCTTTTTAAAGCTATGCATGCCTTCAAATACGTGTTAAGCAGTTATTTTTCCCCATGCAGTTGTAGAATGTGTTGCAGATTACAGCCAAGCACAAAAAATGAATGTCTTGTAGCATCTGCTGTAGATACAGTAACAGTTATAAAGTGGTTTACTACCTAAAATTACTTCAGTGTCAGAAATCTTCCAAGACCCTGAAGACAAAGCTCCTTCTTTAACTTTTCTTGAAGTGACTTCTTAGGTGATTACTCCTGGGCTTTTTTTTACTTTTTTTTTTACTCCTGTGTGTGCAGCTTCCCTTCTGTGCCTCTTGCCAACAGCACAGTCCCTGGGTCGGGTCCAACAAGCGATGATCTCGGGAGCAAGACTCCTCCTGGCTGCCCTGTGCTTTGGATCAGCCGTGCTCAGTGCTGTGGTATCCATCACCCAGCTCCTTTCTCTCCTGCCATCAGTGCTGCCAGGGTAATGACCATCGCTTTAGTGCTTCAGAAAAGCAGGCAATTCAGAATAAAACTGTTTTCTTTATCTTTTAAAGAATCAGTTTCCTTACATCTTGAAATAAAGGAAAACGTGCCTAAAGAAGTCTCAGTCCACATCAACTTTTCCTCTCTCTTCTCTTTACTGGATTTTGCCAGACTCTGTTTCTATGCCTCTGGTTTTGGTTCAGATTTCCAGGTTAATGTTAGTTCTATTTTGTGACACCTGGTGTTACCTGACATGAGTCCTGGGGCCATCGCCAGCTCGCCATGGCATTGTGAGAATGCCTGCAGCCGAATTTTGTGACCTCCAGGGCTGTGTATTTAAGATCTTAGTACATGTCAACCAAAACAGTGCGTCTTTATGTGGAGCAGAGGACAGTCATACTTGTATAAACAGTCAGAAAGCCAAGAGGCTCTGGGGATGTCGAGGGAAGAAAAGGACACTGCCATCAACCTATGCTGTGAAATGGAAACCTCAGGTACTTTATGTTCCTCTTTTGACTTTTATGGGGGATGCAGAGCTCTGGCCAGGGCTTTGATGAGCTCCACGTGGTGTTTCAAGGACAGTGAGCAGGTGTCTGTCCTGGACCATGGCACTGCCTTCTCTGGGCAGCCTGGGGAGGGGTGAGGTGGACTCTTGCCTGAGGAAAAGGGGCAGGTTTCAGTGTTTAGCAGGTGCCATTGTGGTGTTTATGGCTCTTAGCACCTGTTAGAAAAGCAGCAGATTACTGTATTTTTCCTTTGATAGTGTATAGCCTGGCTTGCCTATTAATTCTTAATGTGCTTTCCTAATATAGCTTAGGAAACTCTTCATAAATTATTGTTCACACCATACACAACAATGCAACAAGTTGTATTTATATAGGCTAAGGTAAAACGCTAGAGCAATTAAACTCCCACTCATCACATAATGTGTTTTTCCTGTCTTGTAGTGCCAAAAAAAGGTGTTCAAAAGTATCAAGAGATGTGCTCATTTTCTCTGAGCTAATGGAACTTGCCTGCTGCTATTTTGGAACACACGATCGTTATGTATTCTTAGATGTATCTATATTTAAAACCCAAAGCAGATGTTGGATGTGGAGATAACTTGTGGAAACTTGTATGTTAAGTCTGTTTGTTTTTTATTCCCCCCCTCGGTTCATCTGTGGAAAGAAACTGCTTTCAGAAGAAAATGCTCTAATAGAGGTTAATTGTACTTTTGATGAAGGATGTGCAAAAATCTGTGTATGAGTTTATTAAAGTTTTGTGATGTGACTCGGGAGGTAAATGCAGGAGAGTGAGATGCAGACCTGGGAGGGAGGTCATCTTCTCTGCTTGGTCTCACAGATTTATTTCTTGTCCCTGCTTTCATTTTGCATCAGTCTGAGTGAGGTCCCTGATTCAATAAAGATGCTGATGAAGGTGAACTGTCCTCATCCTTGCAGCTTAATCAGCTCCAGAGGCTGCTGGGTGGGTGGTGCCAGCAGAGCCAGGCAGAGGGTTATCCTGGTGCAGCTCTTTGCTGGGGTCTCGTTCCTGCCCCTTTGCTGTTTTGGGAGGCACTGCGAGGGCTCAGCTTGTCTGGCACGGCAGCAAGGAGAGCTCCAGTTCCTCCAGGTCTGTGCCATGAGGGGGACCTTGTCCACCAGACACTGGAATTCTTCATGAGTCCCTGCAGCTGTGACACATGCAGGGATCCTGAGCCTGGGCCCATTTCTGGGATTCTCCAGGTGGCAGAGTAAACCCCTGCCTTAACTGCGGTGTTGTGGTGTAGGAACTGCCTTTTAGTGGATCAGCTTTGTCCACAAATCTAAAAGACAAATAAGTTTCCCAGCATACCGTTTAATTTGAAAACCACAAGAAAACAAAACACTTCCAGTTAGTTAGCTTCCCTTATGGAAGCCCCAGAGAAACAACACTCGTAGTCTCTTTAAACAGAGCTTCCCTCTCCCCATGCCCACAGCCAGAAAACCTTATAGTTTTATTTGTTTTTATAAAAGATGAGTGCTGAGGAATCATTAGCTATCTGTGTATGGTGTCAGTGTCATCAAAACTACTACTTATTAGAATAAGGCAGAATTATAATACTGAGGCATTTCCTATTTCTTCCTTCTCACATTCTCTGCGTTTCTCTCTTTCTAACCATGTTATCAGGATTCCCAATAGGTTCATCACTCAGAATTCTAGTGTTTTGTTCCTTTGTAACTTGCTGTATAATCCTTGAGTTGTTTCCCAATTTGCAAATAGAATTCATTGTGGTTTTTAAGTGGAAAACCATTAAGGTGGTACACTGAGAGACTTCTGAGCAGAAATAAGGAGTCGATATTGCTGATAGAAATTATCACTAGAACACCTCAGGTCTTCTGCTTTCCAGAATACATTGAGAATAGGAAATGGCTCAGAGGAGAGACAAAAGTGATTTTTAGGGCTGGAAAACAGCTTTCCCAGTAAATGA
Organism: Brachypteracias leptosomus; assembly: GCA_013401335.1. Taxonomy (NCBI): domain Eukaryota; kingdom Metazoa; phylum Chordata; class Aves; order Coraciiformes; family Brachypteraciidae; genus Brachypteracias; species Brachypteracias leptosomus. Next base: position 263,749 of record VYZX01005007.1, on the reverse strand, counting down.
CATTAGGAGATCACTGGAGTTACCTCATTAAAGTGAACGTGAAGGAGCCGTTTGATCCTGTTTGCACAGGGAATAAGATGTTTGGGATTAGAGGGTGCTGAACCTCATGGGCAATTATGTGGAGCTCCAGTGCTGAAAACTAGAGTTAAACAAACCCAAATGAGAGAAGAGGTGCAAATTTTTTAAAATTAGGACAATTAACAGCTCTCCAAAGGATGTGAGAGGTTCTCCATTACTTGCAGTCCTTAAATCAAGATTGGATGCCTGCCTAAGAGATATAAATAACTACTAGCTATTTGTACAGCTTGGTGCAGGATCCCTGAGTGAAGTCATATGGCCTGGGCTGTGCAGGACTGGTTTATACTAGGGAAAGGAGAACTCTGTGTAGTATGAGCTCCATGTGTATAATTGTTACTTATAAAGATAGTAATTGCAACAAAGAGATGTGTTCCTTCTCCTCTAGAAATCATGTTTTCCTTGGAATGATGTACGTGTGAGTCGGAATAGCTGATACTTCTTTCAGTTTTCTCACCTGCAGGCTTAAATACAACCAGCTATGGTTTCTCGTGTTTTATTCTATATGAAATTAAGCAGCTATTGGTGTTTCTGGTTTTGTTTCCAGATTCTTACATTAGCAGGCTTCATACTAAAGCATTTTATAAATGCTGAAGTAGTGTTTAACAAAACAACCAAACAAAAACCCAGCCCTGTCTCCCTTTGAAATGGAAAGAAAAATACAAATGTCTCCAAATTTTATATGGAAAATCAAAACACAAACCTGATTCTATATTTCCTTAGATTATTTAGAAAACCTGCATTAACCGAGGAGTGTATGTGTGCAGTTTATGGTCACCAAGGCCAGGTGAACATTGATCACTGCTGAATTCCCTCTGTTTAGATGTAACTTCTTTTGAAATACGTGCTGGGGGTTTAGTCTGGGAGCAGGATAATTGCTGTGAGGGCTTAACGTTTGAAAGCAGAGACTTCTACAGCCAGAATGCAACAGGCTGCCAGGAGGGACTAGTGTGAAACAATGTGGTGTTGGGTTTGTTTTCTTTAATTCTCAGGACTTGAATGGAGCAATAGGAAAGCCTGTTTTGTGAGGCATGGATGGGGGAAGTCATGTGGAGTTTGCTTCTCCCATGCCTATTAATAAAACCCTTGCATAGTCCTATCTCCAGCGCTGTAATCTTGAGCAGCTGATGGTTCTCCTTAGCTGAGTGGTGGGGGTCACTCAATCTACACTCAATTAAGGGTTTTTTCAGTGCATGCATTGGTGCAGTGAGGTTAGACCCTGACCCAAGCAGCAGCTCCACCAGAATGCAGTCCAGGGGGAACTTCTCAACTCTGCTGAACCTGTGTATGCACCTGAGGTTCAAAATTAGCTCTGGTTAAGCTGAGGTTATTTACATTCACATCATTTATTAACCGTTCAGTAAAAGCCTCCTGATAGACATAAAGAGTAAGACACAAGAAATTTTAGAGGAATTTGAGCCTGTCAGTCTATTGTTCTGTAGCATATTACACACGAATGTAAAGTTTTAAAGAGGGCTTACAGTCTGGACAACATGCTGAACAGATCTGGAGCTGGTTATCAAAGATAACATCTGCAGTCTTTGGTTTCAAAAATAAAAGTGTTACTTCAGATTGCAAAGAAACAGAGCTGGAATGTATTTTATACATCATAAATTGAATTTTCGAGTAAGTTCAGATAAATACTTCTCTTAAAATATACTGGAATGTCACAAGTAAACTCCCCGCAATTTTAAATGTATGAACATTTTGATACAGTTTTGAAGAAAATAAAATAATAAAAATCAAAATCCTGTATTTAGCAGGTTTCTATCAAGCCTGAAGCAGTGAAGGGAGAGGGAAGAAGCTGCTGGTGAGCAGTCAATCAGTTTCTCTGCACTGAGCAAACCCCCCCAGCCTGCCAGCTGTGAGACTTCCAGCCCATCTTTACCTGAGCGTGTCCCATTCCTGCCCTCTTTTAGCCAGAGCCGTGAGGTGCTGACGGATGAACTGTAGGCTCATTGTGTCAGACATACCTATTTCATTTTAAAAGCTTGGCCCCTCCTTGACAAGCAGTCACCCCCTCCTGTAACAATAGGAGACACATCAGGGAGTCAGAGTTCAGCTGGTGAAAGCTTCATCCAGGATTTGATGAATAGCAAAGGGAAATGTGAGAAAAGGAGTGTGACAGCTGAAAACTCTTTGTTATCCCCTCTTTCACTGTCTTGAACTGTAAATCTCCCCATGTATTTAAGGTTAGGTGAGAATTCCCAAAGCAGAGGGCACAACTTTCAGCTGAGAGAGATTTCAAGGGTGAACTTGCAGATTTTAAAAAGACAAAGAATTAATCTGAACTGAAGCTGGTACTAAGACACGCGTTTTTAGAGCGGCTGTTGCATCTCATCTCTTCTTAAAAGAGCTTCAGGTTTGCCATTTCTGGTGGAGGAATAATAAATATTTGTAACAGGCTTCTGAGATGCAGTGTGTGTTTGCTCTGCTGGAGTGTCTATGTACAGTTTTATCAGCATAATAGTTTGTCAGGTGCTGAATATTATACAAATGCAATAATTGAATGGGGTTTGCATTTAGAATTTTGTGGGAATGATTTCAGTTGGTGGTTGTTAAATGTTGATGAGAACTGAAGTCTTGGGGTGGTGCTGGGGATATCCAGGGCTCCTAGGATCAGGCTGCTCTACAGTTTTGGCGTGGTCTCCAGTTAGGTCCCGTACCTGTGCACAGTAAATTCCTGTGATGAGATGCTGCACAGTGATACTGTCTGCTGGCAGGGAGTGACTGTTATCAGTTCAACAGAAGTCTGTGTGTTCTCTCACCCAAGGAAGAAAACACATCGTCTATTTCCTCATTCTACAGGATAAAAATACCCTGTAAATATGTTATTAGGCTGATACATTGATATACTTTACAAGTATAATAGTTGTTTTCTTCGTGAATTTGGCAAGCTTATAGCATGACAAAATGTGTCTGCGTCTCCATTTCCGTACACTGAAGATGTAAACAGATACCAAATATTTAGAATTGGGTATATATTAGCTAAGTCTGTTTACCTGAAACTGAGGATTATCTGTATAGCCAGTATAACTCAGAAATTTAAACCAGTTTCATTCTCACTTTTTGAAATAAAACACTTCTAGCATGTCCACTCAAATTTTTAGGAAGAGTTCAGACTTTTACAAGAGAATACAGAGAGTATAAACCTTCAGTGCTCTCTAATGATATCTTTTAGGACTACAAGCAGGAAAAAAAGCGTATAGTTGTTGTACTCAGGTAGGATTGCCAAACGATGCTGCAGGTTTAAGGATAGTACTGTTTATCCGAATTTTCTAATAGCCTTTGCAGATTGAGGTTTAATTGCATTTTGTTTGTTATGATTATTAATCCCATTACTTTATTAACTGAGAGTTGCTGACAAGTTTGATTTTGTGTGTGTATATATATATGTGGCTTTTTCTGATTTGTATTTGTCTTGGTGGCTTTTCTTTATCTCTGTTTTTTTTCCTTTATCACACTGTTATGGGATGTGACTTCTTTCTACCATGCTGTCAGCAGAAAATAAGAACTCTTAACAATTTGTGTTAAAGGGTTCACTAACGTGAGCTACCAATCTTCTGTCTTCCACACAAATCAGAAATACACCTTTTCCCTTTCCTCTTCCTCCCACCCAAGAGAGGAGCAGAGGAGACAGTTCTCGAGGGTGTGGTGATCATGAGATAATAGCAGCCCCGAGGGATCCGAGGCGCTTGGGTGCATTTCATACCTCGTAGCTGTCCAAGGATGAGATTTTCACACAAAGGCTCCACCCCACCTTATTTTATTTTTTATTTCATAAATCAGTCTGTGTGCTTAGGGATCATTTATCATTTCCCTAATATCCACCAGGGTACAAACAGTACTCTTCCAGTTCCATTCAACCTCCTTATTTTTCCCTCCTCCTGCTCAAAAAAAAAAAAAAGTTGGCAAGGTGCTAAAATTATATAATGGTGGTTCTGTATTTAATGCAGAAGTCGTACATTATCCCAAAAATCCTTCACCCCTGAGTACTCTTTGTACTTCTGAGAACATGATATATGGCTGAACAGTGCACTTAGCAGCCATGACTTCATTTAAATCTTTCAGTTTCTGAGAAAAGGATTACTGCCTAGAACTGAACCGATATTAAAAATACATATTTTCAGATGCAACTGCAGTTAACATCAGCTCAAATTTGTGTGTGGAGAGAGCACTCTCACAGCACGAGGGGTGTTAAAATCTATAGGAGCAGAGAGTGAAACACTTGCCAAGGTTTTGCTTTCATGCCAAAACTTTTTAATTTTTTATTGATTATAGAATTCTTCATCAACATTGACTGACTCTTTACACAGCTTCTTTGGTCCATCCTGGTGATGCAGGATCGAATATTGACTAATGTCTCCAAACTCCCACATGGCACTTGAGCACTTTCCTCCTCTTTGGCTACCAGGCAGCACCAGGACGTTTCTCCTCATGTTCTTGTGGTTCCTTGGCAGAACTTCTGGTGTCCCGGGTGAGGATGCTCAGAGCCCCAAAGCAGCTTGGGGGTCAGCACTCTGGAAATCAGCTAAAGTTCCCTCTGCAGCCCCCAGCCGAGGTGTCTTAGCCTGTGGCAGTGTTGTGTGAGACCACAGGTGCTGACTTGTGCTGGTTCTTCACCCAGCCGTGCTTCACAGCTACTCAGCGTGTGTCCCTCGTGGGCAATCACTGCCCGTAATGACCTGTGCAGCAGGACTCTCTGGTGTGCAGAAGTTCTAAAGATTCCCCCTTTTTGTATGTGCATTTGTGGGCAAGTTAGTTTTGTGACCTCTTCTTTGGTTTCTGATAAAATTTGCAGGCTGAACTTGATTGATTTTTTTTTTTTTCCTGCCTGATGGACAAGCTCTGGAAACACAATTTCCTTAGTTTGAGTTAGATTCCTATGAATGCTTGGAAGGACGTGGAAAGTGAGTACAATGTGTCATAGAGACTTGCAGGCATGTAGAGAAAACATGTTCTGAAGGGAAGACAGGTTGAAAATATCTGGAGAGAGATTTACATGTCTCCTGCCACATTTCTCTCTGAGATAGGTGCACCCTGTTGGCATGTGCTTATGATCCTGACATCTCTTGACTTGAGATATCCATGAGTCACTCAGAAAAGAAAACGCGTGATTGAGAAGTGCTAATTGAAATAAGATATTTGCATACAATAGAGACGTGGCAGCCTGAGCTGTACATTCTTTTAAAACTGAAATGCAGCTGCGCACAATTTCAGACTTCACCTTATTTGTGAAAACTGATGATCCTGCTGATCTTGTCCAGTGATTTGTTCCCTACGTTTTGGCAGCTTGGCCTTGTATCCCCCATTGTTTTTCCAACACGTCTCATCCTGAGGCTGCAAAATTCGCTTTGAAAGCTGATGGAGCTTTCTCTGGCCAGTCTTGAAGCTGCTCTGCAGCAGGGTGAGGGCTGCTGGGTGCCACGCTCTGGTATGAGTGAAGAGGAGCACTGTTCTGTATGTGTCAACGTGGTCTCTTGTCACCTCCAGCACTAGAGGACACAAAACTTCCATGCTCTCTTGGGGCACAATCGCGTGGCCTAAAGCAATATATAGTGTGTGTTTGTGGGGGCAGGAGGGGAAACTCCCCAGCTGGTTGGTTTCATACCATTAGTTGACTGCCATGCCCCCACTCCCCAGTGGGTTGCCTTGAAAAGCAGCTCTCACTCCTAGTCCTTCTCTGTGTCAGAACCCAAGAGATAGGTGACAAGCAGGGCTGAAGTTGGTGTTGTGGGTTAACTTACACAAATCAGTTGCGATGTTCTGCTTTGATTTATGATCACCGTGCCTCAGGAGTGCCAAAGCTGTCTTTTGAAGTTCATGTCTATGCATTATTTTCTAAGAATCGTAGTGCAGAGGCTTTACTAGAATAGTCAATTATAAATATAACACTAAAGACAAAGGGGATGCCAGCAGAAAATCTGCAGACTGATTTATTTTCTAAGACTATCATCTTGCTTGTTCAGAAAAGGGAAAAATCATTTAAAAGTTAAACCAGACATTCTCACCCCTTTAAGCTCCCTGCCCCTTGGCCTCTTCCCCCTTATCCCCCCCAGACCTATTGAGGCACATGTTTTCTTTGGATTCATCCCACAGGTTTCTTTGTGGCTAGCCACCCCCAGCCTTGCTCCTGGGGCAGAGGAGTGAAGTAGGACATTTTGCACAGGGGATCACTTTTGAGCTCAGAGCTTGCTGCTACAGCAGCATCCTCCTCATGGTTTGAGTGTTATAACCACATTAAAACCTGGGTGCCAGCAGTGGGGATAATGGTGTGTCCCACTCCTGTGACGTCCTGCACAGGGTGAAGGATTAGCACAGTCCACTTTGAGGTATGTCCTTATTGCTATCCCCACCTGGCCGGAAATGGGATGGTAAAACTAGGTGTTACTACAGTGAATTCACTGAAAGCTGTTTCTACAGGTTTATTACATCGTTCCCAACAAAGCCATCATCAGCTACTCTATTCGTGGATCCTATTAATACCCTGGTTTATGAATTAATCATATGTAGTGCCTGTACATGCACTACAGGTGAGGGTATTAGTGCTCATCCACTTCGGTTCACCCACTTTAGCATTTCAAGGCAGGGTGGGTTTTTTTGGTTTGTTGGTTGTAATTTTAATAAACTTAAAAGATTCAGTGGTTTTCTTTCAGGGCAAGTACAAACCTCAGACTATTGTATTTATTTAAAAAATGTTTTTTAATGTCAGCTGTTCTCAAGAACAAGTAAAAGGAAAAGAATGCTGCTGGTTTTGTGGAGGAAAAATAGATTTGCTTTGGAATTGCTTTCTTTTGAGAGAGATTTTGGAGTGAAATTTCGCAGAAGATGACCTTATGCAATGCAAAATAGGCAATTATTTGCCCTGTTAAAAAAAAAAGGCTGGAAAAAAACCCCGTGTGGCTTATTTCTGGGCATGCTGTTGCATGTTCATTCATTTTCCCAGTCATTCCTGCTGGAGCACTGGAGCAGGAGCTGGGAAGGTGGTGACTGTGGAAGCATGTCTTTTGTCAGTACATACATATCCATCCAAATTCCCCCCATGCAATTAGCCATCCCAATTTAATTCTTAATGTATATACAGTAAAAATGAGCAAAAGCCTCAGAAATTAATTACATAGAGGTCTGAGGTGTGCTGAAAACAACTGAGCTGAAGAGGGTTGGTGTCGGTTTTGGTGGCTTTATGGGAAATCAGAAAGCACAGCTAGGTCCATGGGGGTGTAGCATCACAAAGAATTGTAAGTGATTGGTACCCATGGTGAAGGGGGGAGAACATGGACTTACTGAGGGGAGTGAGTGGATGAGGAATTGGGCTGAAGTGATGGCATTTCTTTAGGAGCTGTGTTTGTATAGTGCTTTTCGCCAAGGGTGCTCTTTGTGAGGAACGTAACTTTAATATTTTAAGAATATGCTGCATGCATGGATGGGGATGGAGGTTGTCTGTCCACTAAGGTGTATCTCCTTCTCCACACCACTGCAGGTGCTGGTCTCTGAGCTCAGAACCCCCCAGGTGCGTCAGGACAGGGGATGTTCCCTGGATAGCTGTGCTCAAGACAAAAAGTCGTGGTTTTTTCTGTCCATGTGTATGTGCACATACTTATTTATTTCCTCAAAACTTCATGTTCTGCCTGTTTTGAACTGAAACACCAAGACGTAACGAGCTGCAGCGTGGTCAGAGCTGGGGCACCTGCCCACCCCAAGGCTGCAGTGAGTGAAGGGTTTGATTTCAGGGGAGCTGATAGAAGAGAGCCCAGATAAGTTGCTTTATCTTACATTTGTGGTGGTTTAAGCTGCCAGATATCTGCTATCTAGATAGTGTTACCTCAGCTTCACGGAGAAATCGTTTCTTGCAGTGGCCTGGCTGTGAACGGCTGACTCAGCATGTTTGTGGGCAGTCTGTCTAATTGGGTTTATGGTCCCATTAATAAATAGCGCATGCACGTTCATCTAATTGGTTTTATTTTCTTGCAATATCCCTGTGAAGTAGGGAAGCGCTTTCAACCCCCGGTTAGCTGTAAGGAAGGAAATAGCAATTCTGTTTGGGAGAAGGAGAAAATGCTTTTTATTTTAGAGAATGAAAAAATACAGATATTTCCATACAATAAAAGGTAAAAGCTTTTGTTGACCATTATGGAAAGTTGTTTTTTTTTTTCAATGAAGTATGTGTTGTAACTCCATAGAAAGCTCATCAAAATCATAAAGCAGATGGGCAGTGAAGGTTTGCTGGGGTTTTGTGGGTTTGTTTCTCTTTTGTTTCTTTCTGCTTGTGATGATGCTTATATCATTTCTGTGCAGAGACTCTTTCTATGTGTTCTGAAAGCATCAAGGAAGCAAGGATGAAAGTTTTTTAAAAAGCATTTTGAGTGGGAAAAGCCCCACAGCTAATACTATAACCTAGGTGTCACATTAGAATTTTAAATAACCTGTGTGTTTAAAATTCATTTCCTTATATGTGAGAGTGAGTAAAAATGGTGCTATTTCTTTCAAAGGGGCTGCATTCCCTGCATGCATTTTATTCATAGCTCTCTATTCCCCTGGTAGGGATAAAGTGGAATGAATTGGCTATCTTCTTACATCTCCCTTTGAGTGTTCTCTAGTGACTCCAAAAGTTGCCCCTTTTTGTCTTTTGACTAAATAGCATTTAAAGCTCCTGGCACAGCTGGGCTTCAGCGTGTAGGAAAAGCTTTTAGGGGCTGACAGTGTCGCCAGCCATTGAAGCTGCAAAATTTGAAATGTCAAAGCCCATCCTGGCTTTGCTGCGTGTGCCTTGTGCTTTACAGCTTGGGTGAACATGTATATTGTTGAAACTGTCCCCCAACAAAACCGTGCTGGAAAGGAATAGAGAATCAGTGCTGCTTTTCTAAAAGCTTCTTTTCTAATCTCTGTAATTTGAAACTAAAGACTTTGAACAGCGGGTTGGAGATTGTTCTGCAAGATAAATCCTTTGCATCACATAACCCTGACAACTCCCCAGTTCCATCAAATTAATAACAAATGGATGAGAAGATAAGCAAAACTAATGGGGAGGTTACATTTTTGTGACAAAGGTTTATGGCCATACCGAGTCTCATGCTCTGTGATATCCCTCCTCCTTCTCCTCCTCTGCTTTGGTGGTTTTTTACTGTTGGATCTGAGCATTCCTCTATCTGAAGCTTGTCTGTGGAAGAGATATGATGAATAGCAAGTTGGACTATGTGCCTCTGAGCGGTCACTGTGAACAACTCTCCACTCCAGCAGAAATCACTGACTCTCTGCAAGCCTGAGCCCCTGCACATCCACGGTCTGTTCATTGGATGGTGCCCTGTCTCTGGACACTGAACCACACTGCTGTAATCCCAGCTCCCTTCTGAAAATTGTGCAATAATTGAGTCTGGGAGCAGCCTCCGACTGTCATCTGGACCAGCTCTTTCCACAGAGCAGGGCCAGCCTACAGCAGGAGGCTCAGGGCTTTGTCTGCTGGGGTTCTGAGTGTCTCCAAGGGGGAGATGCCACAGCCTCTCTGCACAACCTGTTTCAGTCTTGAACTACCCACCTTGTCAACTTTTTTCTTAATGTCTAATTGTAATCAATTCACAGCTATTGAATTGATTATTGTTCTATATAACAAAAAATATATCATTGTTTGGGGGATTTTGGTATCTTTCAGCTACCTCTTTTACCGAGTGAGAGGGCAATGAGTTAAGCATTCATCTAAGTGAAGGTGCTCGGGGGAAAAGAGATTGTCATGTTCTCCTAGAAAGTTACCTGACCTATTTTGTAGGTATGTAGGTTCTTCCCCATCCCCTTGACACCTCCCAGCTCCCCCCAGATTCTTTAGATTTCCTAAAAGCCCTAGGTTTATTTTGGTTTAGGGTTTTTTTTCAGCATTTTAGGACTTTATAGGAGTGCCTGGCCCATAGTCTGCATCAGATTTAGCAGCTGGAATGTTACGCTTTACGTGCCTGCTCCTAGGGGCTGAGCAGTTTGTTTACTGAGATGATAGAAGTGATCCCAGTGGTTTTTATTGGCAGTGGAAGGCACACTGAATATTCAAAGCAAACAGAATTGATTTTTAAGAATACAAAAAAGTAACTGCTGTGGATCTTGTGAGACTTGAAACATTTCTGAGCAGTTTTTCCACTTTGTGATTGGCCTCTCAATGCTTAAAAAGACCTGAGACGTATCTTCTGCTCTGATAAATCCAAAGAATCTACTGTAAGTTTTTCAAGGGAGCAAAAATGCTGATTTTAATGTTATAGTTGGGTTAGCCACCTTTGCTTTTTCAGTGAAAGAATAATAATTTACGTTTATATTATCCTATTTCCTCCTGGGGCTTCACATAAGCTTCCCTCTTATAACACCAGCCTTCCAGAAATCCCATCTTCTGAAACTGAGAAGGCTGTAAGGAGGAGTTGAAACTTCAAATCCTTATTTATATTCCTTAGGTAGAGCTTTGAAGGATCTTCTGCTCGCACACACTATTTTGGGTTGAAAGGTAATAGTTAATATGGTTGCAGCCCATCTGTTGGATTGTTCCAAATGACGAAACAGAGATAAGGATCTCACAAAGCTGAAGCTGTGTGCACTAAATTGATAATTATTTTCAGAAAGTCACCATTGTTGACAACACGTTGGTCAGAATCAAGTATTATTGAGTCTGCAGGCTTGTATATAGTGCTTATAGACATGACAGGAATGTGTTCTTCTGGAGGGTAAGGCCCATGTGTTTTCATTTAGATAGTTTTCAGTAAGCTTCTAAATCTTGTTAAAGACCTTGCTAAGCTTGGGTTTGAATGATCAGTTGGGAAACATCATATTTTAAACATTGCTCTATTAAATTCAAATCTCTTGTACAGATTGAATCAAACGATTATAAAGAAAGAAAGAAATGGGGGGGAGTGGAACCAGAGTTCAAATTCAAAAGGTAGAAACCAGTTCACAAAGCTCTTGGAGCTGTGAAAACATGGTTCAGTGTATTCACCTTGTGTCCTGTGATTCCAGGGGTGTTATAACTAATGAGAATGTGCTTTTCTTAAGAAAATTTTTTTGTCCCATGGGTAAGCCTTGATGTGGAAATTTTTACTTGCCCAAGAGTATATTTGAAATGTCCTATATTAGGGACTAATCCAGCAGTGGAGATGCTCAGTATATTGAAGTTCCACGTACGTAAGGAGTCAAATTCTTTTTTTAGTGTTCTGTGAGGCAATTCTGCAAGGAGTTCAGGACCTGAAAACCTGGAACTGAAGTGCTTTTGACCAAGGATTAAAGTGTCTCCTTATTGTTCTGCCCATTAGTGACACACTGTTATCACTACCTATCGAGTGGAATAAATAGACAGTTGTTAAGCCTGTATGTTCACAGTATCTCCAGAGATCAACGATGACAGCTGTAGAGCACCATGTCCCCATGGAACATGGGAAGGGAGTGCCAAGGGTACTCAGCTAACATGTTCCAAGCAGACAATTTCTCTTTTTTTGGTATGTCACGCTTTCCGTTTGTCACAAAGTCTCTCCAAAGAGGGCAAAGAAGTATTGGATCCATGCCCTCAAAACTCTCTGAGAAAACTTTCAGGTTTAAAGTTTCTGCCAGGCAAAGAATCTTCCTTTCCATGCTTTTCTGAGCCCTGTCCCTGGTGAACAATAGTCCACGTTACAAAACCGCCAGACAGGCACGAAGCTGGTGGCTTCTGCTCGGGGACATCCAGCCCCAGTTGCAGTGTGGAGGCAGTTACCTCACACCCCCGGGAGTGATTTTTCTAGGTGAAGATTGAGGTCATTCTTGAGGCAATAGGGAAAAGCATCTCTTGTGAAACTGGTCTCCACATCAGCCAGGGAAGCAGCTCCCAGTGCTGCTCCCCCTGGTTAAGAGGTTCTATAATCTGGGGCCTCTGATTTAAGGGCACCTCAGTTACATCTGCTCTTTACTTTGGAGTAGAATACGTAAGCAAAGATTTGAATTTTGAGATGAAGTTTTTAGTAGGCTACTAGTTGGAAGCAACACCTTAATACAGGTAAATTCCTGGTCCTGCTGCAATGAGTGAGGGTTTCGCCTTTAAGAGCTGGGATGTGACTGTGATTATGTGAAGGTGCCAGCCATCTGGCAAATATACTAATTTAGGTTCTAATTATTGACTGTATTGCCTGTTCATTAAGGTGTTTTCCCCAGAGTTACTCAGATGGTAACTCTGTCAGTTACTCTGAAGCTGAGAGACCTTAAGTGGCTGTCCTCTGTGCCAAATGGATTGGAAAAAAAATGTTCAGCTCTTCTCAGTAGATCAGTGCTCAATTTCATCTGGGTCATACCAGGTTAACAAGCCAAAGTATCAGGTTTCTTTTGGTTAAAAAAAAAGGGAGGCTAAAGTTTGTTTTCGTTCATACCCAGTAGCTGTTTCAGATCAAAACTATGCGAGAACATTTTTATTTTGGAGCACAGTAACACAATTTAGATTATTTCATACCTGTATTAAATTATCCATAAGTGCAAATTCAAATTAATCTTACTGTTTTTATTTCATCTGCTGTATAAATAAGCCTTAAACCTCCAGTGATTACCGAATAGGGAAAGTAGCTGAACAGGAACAATGAATACAAGGCAATCTGAATCTGCAGAGAACCTGAAAAAATACCTGGCAAGTGATGGGTTTCCTGCTGCTTTCACTGTGATAGCTCAGCTTGTCCAGCTCTGGCCACCTACCTGCTGCTCCATCAGTGGCTACCCTGCCACTGAAGACTAATGATAATTTGTGCTATCTGACCTCTAGCCTAGACCACATAAAGAGGCTCTAATGTTGCCATTGCTCGAGAGCTCCTTCCTGAAAATCATCAGCAGCCCGTGGGCACAAAGGCAGAGCAGTTCCTCCTTGGGCCAGGGCGATGGAGGAGGTTGCTCTAAAGGCCCTTTCCCCTTGTCTTTTTTTTTATTACATTGGCAGTATAAACAGGGAAGTTTTTTTGAAAACTAGCATACAGAAGCAAAATCCCTGGGTTGGAAGGAAGATGTAGAAGGAAGGAGGAATATGCCTCTGGGTTGTGCACTGGTGGGAGAAAGTTCTTCAGAGTTCAGAAGCCACAGCAGCACATCCAACCAGCCTGTACCCACTGAACAATCAGAGTGAGCTCCCTTCCAAACATTTTTTAATTATTTTTTTTTTACTCTCCTGCCTGCAGATTGGGGTGGTCACAACACATCTCTTACCTCCAGTTTACTTTTTCCAGTTTGTTGGTTTTTTTCTTCTGCAGCTGCAAGGAATAGAATTAATATATTTTTGAATTGCTTGACTTGAGCATTGTCTTGTGGCCTCTGCCATAGCTCATAATAGATAACTGAGACTTGCTGGAGGGGGGGAGAGGAACAGGAGCTTTGGCCCAGCGCTGTACCTGAGTTTATTATCATGCTTTAAAGGATTTGTCAGCGGGAGGAGATGTCAGGTTTCTTCTGGATCTCTCAATCGTTTGCTCTCCCAGTTCTTCATCCCCTTCTGTGCAGAAGCCACAGCTCTGGTACATCATATTCAGGTGGGGCTGGGAGGCTCATTTGATAGCAGATATTTCCAGTCTTCTCTCCATTTTGATGTATGTTTAAATTGCAGAACGTCAGACCTTGTTTAAGTTCGTAATTTGCTAAAATGCAAGTTCATGCTGTCTGTCTAACCCAGTATTTTTTAAAAATACATTTTAGACAATTTTAACCCAAGTCAAGTGTGTCAAAGATACTGAGCCCAAGTGGATATTGTGAAAACTGGCAGCTGTGGAGATGAGAGAGCGCCTGACGATGCTCCTGCTGTGGGGAGGCTTCCCCTTCCTTCACATGGGAAAAAGAATTCCTGAGAGGGATCAGGGGACACAGTCCTTCAGTTCTGCTATTTATGGCACTCCTTGTTTATTCTTAGAAATCCTTTGAGGGTGCTTTTGTAAACCAAGCATCTACTCTGTACAAAAATGTCTAGATGGCCAGTGAGAAGTGATGTACTGCTTTGGTGGTTCTGGCTCCCCGGTAAAACTGGTGGGTTTTGTTTCTCTCTCTCCCCCAGATTTCCTTTGACCTCGCAGAGTACACCGCTGACGTCGACGGGGTTGGCACCTTACGGCTCCTCGATGCTATTAAGACCTGTGGCCTTATCAACTCCGTGAAGTTCTACCAAGCCTCCACCAGTGAACTTTTTGGAAAAGTGCAAGAAATCCCACAGAAGGAGACCACCCCTTTTTACCCCCGATCGCCCTACGGTGAGGAGCACTGAGAGTGTGTGCAGTGCCTGTCTGTCTGTCTGTCTGTCCTCCCTGCTCGTGTCTCAGGGCTGAAGTCATCTGGGCGTGAGACAAGAATGACGCTGGAGCTGCAGTGACTAGACATGTTGGGAGGCAATCCACCTTCATGAATTACTGGAGAAAAAGTGTTGGCTGCTGTTGCCTGGGGGTTGGAAACCAGCATCTCGCTTCACGAGAGCGTGTTCATTCAGCTGGGAGGTAGAGCTCCTGTGCAGAGAGGGAAGGATGGCCCTTCTCTCACACAGGGTTCTGAGATGCTGCTGAAGTGATAGAGATTCTTAGATTCTTTTT